>OZ036006.1:7051788-7061788 GCA_964035015.1 Corallium rubrum
TTTATCTTTATAAATACTTTCGTGGCACCAGTGTCTAAATGTGAACATTGTAATATTAGTAAAAGTAACAAATACTTGGACGTATAAGGATACATTTGTCATTAATCTATCCTTATACATCCGAGAATTGTTGCTTTTACCAATATGACAACGATCATATTTAGACATTGTTACCACGAAAGGGTTTGTGAAGAAAAAATACCTCATTGTGTCTTCACACTACGCAATCACCTTTTTAATTAACACTTTGAAGCCTGACGACGAGTCTTTAAGGTTAATTCTGGCTACACCAGACGATTTTATTCAGCACAGGGAGAGGTCCAGGCCTCAAAGTGTTAAGCTGGTTGCCCTGGATAGACCACAATGCATTGGGAATTCAAGATGGCGCCGCTATTGGTGAAAAGGTCATATAAACCATCTATCTCATCTACATGACAAATAATTTGAAACATTATTTTTCAAAAACTTATTTCAATACATACCAACAGACACGTGACCGAAATCCAGAGAACATTTCCCACAGTTGGACACGACAACTAACTCGGGTCTAACCGCTGGACAATGAATCTTCAAGTACAATGTATTGTGGGCGTTGTAAGCTAGAGCACCAGGCTCCGATGACTGACCGCTGGCCACAAAGCACGGGATATCATAACTACTAAGAGTGTTCTCAAAAGACTTGAGTAATGATAACTGAGCAGCCGAGTACTCGTTGAAGCTAGGAAAAAAACAAAAAACAGACTATTTTAATATGTCAACGCGGTGTTAGATGTTAACGGGTGTTGGTGGCACAATGGTCAGTGCACGTGCCTTACACTTCTGCAACCTGGGTTCGATTCCGCGTTTATCTGATTGAAAATTTCATCTTGGCCGCATGCAAGAAGAGTGCTTTCAGTTTGACTCTACCAAACACCACAGATTTCCTCTGGAACTCTTACTGGACCTCTAGGGATAACAGTTTAGATATAACTGATAGGGTAATCCAGTATAAATAAAGTTAGTTTAGTTTACTCTGGTTTCCTCCTGTAGTAACACTAGACCAATGAGAGACGGTTCTTACTGAACCTCTAGAGAGAACAGTTTAGATATAACTGATAGGGTTATCCAGTATAAATAAAGTTAGTTTAGTTTCCTCCAGTTTCCTCCTGTAGTAACACTGGACCAATGAGAGACGGTTCTTACTGGACCTCTAGGGATAACAGTTTAGATATAACTGATAGGGTTATCCAGTATAAATAAAGTTAGTTTAGTTTCCTCCAGTTTCCTCCTGTAGTAACACTAGACCAATGAGAGATGATCCTTACTGGACCTCTAGAGAGAACAGTTTAGATATAACTGATAGGGTTATCCAGCATAAATAAAGTTAGTTTAGTTTACTCCAGTTTCCTCCTGTAGTAACACTGGACCAATGAGAGATGGTTCTTACTGGACCTCTAGAGAGAACAGTTTAGATATAACTGATAGGGTTATCCAGTATAAATAAAGTTAGTTTAGTTTACTCTGGTTTCCTTCTGTAGTGACACTGGACCAACGAGGGATGGTCCTTACTGGACCTCTAGAGAGAACAGTTTAGATATAACTGATGAGTTATCCAGTATAAATAAAGTTAGTTTAGTTTGCTCTGGTTTCCTCCTGTAGTAACACTGGATCAATGAAGGATGGTTCTTACTGGACCTCTAGAGAGAACAGTTTAGATATAACTGATAGAGTTATCCAGTATAATTAGTTTAGTTTAGTTTCCTGGCTTTCCTAGACATCTCCCCTTGACGAGTAAAATCGTCTGGCGTTAGACAGAGTAAGAAAACAAAGTTGTCCCACAAGAACAATGCGAGTGAAACGGTTAAACAAATTATTTATCGTTTTCCAGGATCATATCAACTCTTCTATAAAGGTAGTCATGTACTTACTCGTCGATTAGGTCTTTATCACGGTTTAATTTAGGTGGCGTTGCTTGGTTACGCACACTTGACGTACTTGGTGTTTGGCCTCGTTTTGGTGAGCCTTTCCCGCTCTTTTTACGAGCTTTGTTCAAGTGTTTCTTTGATGCATGCGTTGGTTCCTCGGGTTTTTCTTTCGCTAAATTTTCCACGCTTATTTTACGTTTTATCTCCGCCATCTTTTCCACAATACGAACAGCTTCGCTTTTCACCAGAGATCTATCCAGTTCAGGACTGAATGTAATGTCAGTGTGACAGCGCTAGCAAGACAACACACGAAACAGTTAGAGATAATTGGACAGACAGACGGACAGACAGACGGACAGACAGACGGACAGACGGACGGACGGACGGACGGACGGACGGACGGACGGACGGACGGACGGACGGACGGACGGTCGGTCGGTCGGACAGACAGACAGACAGACAGACAGACAGACAGACAGACAGACAGACAGACAGACAGACAGACAGACAGACAGACAGACAGACAGACAGACAGACAGACAGACAGACAGACAGACAGACAGACAGACAGACCTAAGATCTCTACATTAACTCATTTGTTGCCATAGTTACCTGACCAGGCATGACGACTCCAACAGCAGGTGAAATATTAATGGGAGCATCAGAAGGAACAACAAACTCAAAAGAGGTCGGACCAACCTCAGCCACAGGCCCCCGACCAATGCGGGGAACCTCGTGAGTAAATTCATTACTATCAGTATGAGAATTAATGACAGACAGACACGTGGTTGATGAGTCACCAACAGCAGTCGCTCGGAACGAAATGACGGACTGAGACAAGTCTAATGGCGGATAGACACCAATGCCTTGACAAGGAATACGATATTCATTTCCAATACCATTCTTACAAACAAGATCCACGCGGTACTCCTAGAAAAATAAACAAAAATCTAATGCCTGTATTCTAAAATCTCACGCACACGCACACGCACACGCACACCCACACTCACACCCACACCCACACCCACACCCACACCCACACCCACACCCACACCCACACCCACACTCACACTCACACTCACACTCACACTCACACTCACACTCACACTCACACTCACACTCACACTCACACTCACACTCACACTCACACTCACACTCACACTCACACTCACACTCACACTCACACTCACACTCACACTCACACTCACACTCACACTCACACTCACACTCACACTCACACTCACACTCACACTCACACTCACACTCAATGCAGGGTTCGAAATAGCAGCCGGCTGCCGGCGATAGCCGGCAGTTTTAGGACCTTGCCGGCGATTTCTAATTTCAAAATATAATTAAACTTTGAGTTATCGGCAAAATTGCTTTAGCCAAGATCAAAATTATGGTAATTTGTTTTGATTTCTCTGCCTATGTCCAGAACGTAACTTTGCTGCTTGGGAAACAGCCAACAAATTAGGCATATTTTCTGAACGTTATTTCGAACCCTGCAATGAGTGGCCCCTCACACTCACTGAGTGCAACTCAGTACTCAATGAGTCTCCACTCACACTCACTGAGTGCAACTCAGTACTCAATGAGTCTCCACTCACACTCACTGAGTGCAACTCAGTACTCAATGAGTCTCCACTCACACTCACTGAGTGCAACTCAGTACTCAATGAGTCTCCACTCACACTCACTGAGTGCAACTCAACACTCAATGAGTCTCCACTCACACTCACTGAGTGCAACTCAACACTCAATGAGTCTCCACTCACACTCACTGAGTGCAACTCAACACTCAATGAGTCTCCACTCACACTCACTGAGTGCAACTCAGTACTCAATGAGTCTCCACTCACACTCACTGAGTGCAACTCAACACTCAATGAGTCTCCACTCACACTCACTGAGTGCAACTCAGTACTCAATGAGTCTCCACTCACACTCACTGAGTGCAACTCAACACTCAATGAGTCTCCACTCACACTCACTGAGTGCAACTCAACACTCAATGAGTCTCCACTCACACTCACTGAGTGCAACTCAACACTCAATGAGTCTCCACTCACACTCACTGAGTGCAACTCAACACTCAATGAGTCTCCACTCACACTCAATGAGTGCAACTCAGTACTCAATGAGTCTCCACTCACACTCACTGAGTATGAGACTACACTCACTCTCTAAACACTATTCAATTGAATGGTTAGAAAGTGAGTGTAGTCTGATACTCAGTGAGTGTGCGTGGAGACTCATTGAGTGTTGAGTGTCTGTGAGCTTTTAGAACACAGGCGTAAGAATACACACGACCATGTTAACAAGTACCGTGCAAGCTCCTAAGATACGTACCGTGCAAGCCCCAATGATATGTACCACGAAAGCCCTAAAGATAAGTACCATGCAAGCCCCAATACTTGCAAGGTACCATGCAAGCGCCAATACTATGCAAGGTACCATGGAAGCCCCAATACTATGCAAGGTACCATGCAAGCCCCAATACTTGCAAGGTACCATGCAAGCCCCAATGATACGTACCACGAAAGCCCTAAAGATAAGTACCATGAAAGCCCCAATACTTGCAAGGTACCATGCAAGCCCTAATGATATGTACCACGAAAGCCCTAAAGATAAGTACCATGCAAGCCCCAATACTATGCCCCAATACCATTCAAGGTACCATGCACGACTAACTTTGGTTCTAGCAAGTGGTTGTAAAAATAAGCCATCACAATTTACCTTGGCTTTCTTTGCACTAAAAATGAGATCAATATCCAAACTTTCTAAAGGCAACAGTGTTCCAAAACCATCGTTTGGTTGAACCTCTAAACACTGAAGAACAAACAAATACTGATCAACGACAATACAACAACACTACATGGTCAATATCATATAAATGTTACAGGCATGTGCAAGCTGCGAGTAGCAACAGGTAGGCGGATGCGTGGGTGGATATAGGTAGGTAAGTAGGCAGGTACTAGTTTTAATTAGGCAGGTGGGTGGGTAAGTTGGAAGGTTGGTTGGTTGGCTGGTTGGTTGGTTGGTTGGTTGGTTGGTTGGTTGGTTGGTTGGTTGGTTGGTTGGTTGGTTGGTTGGTTGGTTGGTTGGTTGGTTGGTCGGTGGTTAGTTGGTTGGTTGATGGGTGGATGGTTAGTTGGATGGTTGGTTGATGGGTGGTTGCTGGGTGGGTGGGTGGTTGGTTGGTTGGTAGGTAGGTAGGTAGGTAGGTAGGTAGGTAGGTAGGTAGGTAGGTAGGTAGGTAGGTAGGTAGGTAGGTAGGTAGGTAGGTAGGTAGGTAGGTAGGTGCAGCAAACCTACCTCAGGCACGCCACAAAAGCCATACATTTGTGCAAGAATGGATTTATTTGTGATAGTGATTGTTTGTCGGACAGACTCCATTGTTGTACAGTAACCAAAATCCACTTTTGGTACACTAAACTCAAGATCAGAAGGAGTGACGATGGCACGGACAGAGAAATCAACAGGACGAGTCTGCAAACATAATGAACAGCATGAGAGGTACATCGGCGAGTTAATCAGAAAAAGTTAAGATTTCAATCAATACCTGGTCAGCTACACGGATCAACATTGGAGCATCAAGAACTCCATTTTCACAATTGAAGTAACTTGGACAATCTTCAAATAATGTTTTCCTAAGGAGAAGAGAAAATAATACAAACAATTAATATCAAAATTAATGAACGAACTAATGCACGCATGGAAGCACAAACGGACGGACGGATGGACGAACAGACGAACAGACAGACAGACAGACAGACAGACAGACAGACAGACAGACAGACAGACAGACAGACAGACAGACAGACAGACAGACAGACAGACAGACAGACAGACAGACAGACAGACAGACAGACAGACAGACAGACAGACAGACAGACAGACAGACAGACAGACAGACAGACAGACAGACAGACAGACAGACAGACAGACAGACAGACAGACAGACAGACAGACAGACAGACAGACAGACAGACAGACAGACAGACAGACAGACAGACAGACAGACAAAACTGACCTTGGTAGAAACTTTAACTGTGCGGAAAATTGTGACTCAGCTTGTATGTAGGCTGTTTTGGGCAATAACTCAAGATGGTTCTTCAACTCTTTACAAACTTCAAACTTTAGTCTTAAGGCTGACGTCGCTCTGAAATAGAAAAGGTTTTGTTCATACCGTTGTCGTTTCTACCTTGCAACATGTGTTCAACATAACTGGACATTTAGCATTACGTGCATAAATATAACATAAACATCAACAAATAAACTCACTGACCGCATACCTGACTGACCGATACGTACTGTACTGTACTGTACTGTACTTATATCTTATTAGATGTTTTGGTGTGTAGTATCGCTGTATATTTTTACGAGTTGTGCCGTATTTTGACGAGCCCACAGGGCGAGTCAAAATACAAAGAACGAGTAAAAATATACAGCGATACTTCACACCAAAACATCTTATAAGAGATTTATTATACAACTGCTTCGATCAACACATTTTTATGGAAAAAGAAAACTCTAAAAAAGCCAGAGAAGTAGCGTGACTTGCACAAAACCAGGACAAAATAATAAGCATACATGAAGTAGTTCCCAACTGATAAATTTGATTGGCTAACAAAATCTGTCAAACCGGTTTTCTACAAGTTTTCTACTATCCAAATAACTAACTATCCAAATATCGCTGTATATTTGTACTCATTTTTAGCGTTATTTGGACAGTTTTTAATGCAGTTGTATAATAATGTACTGTACTGTACTGTACTGTACTGTACTGTACTGTACTGTACTGTACTGTACTGTACTGTACTGTACTGTACTGTACTGTACTGTACTGTACTGTACTGTACTGTACTGTACTGTACTGTACTGTACTGTACTGTACTGTACTGTACTGTACTGTACTGTACTGTACTGTACTGTACTGTACTGTACTGTACTGTACTGTACTGTACTGTACTGTACTGTACTGTACTGTACTGTACTGTACTGTACTGTACTGTACTGTACTGTACTGTACAGTACTGTACTGTACTGTACTGTACTGTACTGTACTGTACTGTACTGTACTGTACTGTACTGCCTGCCTGTCTGTCTGTCTGTCTGTATGTATGTCTGTCTGTCTGCCTGCCTGTTCGTTCGTCCGCCATCTGTCTGACACCCTCCTTTCACCCTGGCTGCTCCTTCCTCTCTCTCTCTTCCTTCCCTCCCTCCCTCTCTCTCTCTCTCCATTTCTTCCTTCATTCATTCCTCTCTCACTCCCTTAAAAAGGTAGTAGGAATCGTCTTGTACCTGTTATTAACAACAATGGCGTCTTGATACAGTCTGTCAAACATACAAATCTTTAGATCAACAACCTACAAAAAAACCACAATGTACAACCAAGTAAGACAAGACATCATCAAATACACGGACAAAAACAATTGATGTTCTCGGATTAGATGCTGACTAACCTCTCGCTCCACCCACACAGGAACATCAACACCAGTGCCTTGAGCTGTAATTATGATCTAAAAATATAAAAACATAATTGTCATCGATAACAACATTAAGGCCATGTCCACACTAATCCCTTTTCAAACAAAAACGGAGACTTTTAGATACGGTTAAAGGTCTTTCGTCCCCACTAATCCAGCGTCTTCTGTGACCGAAAACGGAGACTTTTTGATACAGTTAGGTCTTTCGTCCACACTAATCCGGCGTCTTTGGTGACCAAAAACGGAGACTTTTAGATACGGTTAAAGGTCTTTCGTCCACACTAATCCAGCGTCTTCTGTGACCGAAAACGGAGACTTTTTGATACAGTTAGGTCTTTCGTCCACACTAATCCGGCGTCTTTGGTGACCGAAAACGGAGACTTTTAGATACGGTTAAAGGTCTTTCGTCCACACTAATCCAGCGTCTTCTGTGACCGAAAACGGAGACTTTTTGATACAGTTAGGTCTTTCGTCCACACTAATCCAGCGTCTTCTGTGACCAAAAACGGAGACTTTTTGATACAGTTAGGTCTTTCGTCCCCACTAATCCAGCGTCTTCTGTGACCAAAAACGGAGACTTTTTGATACAGTTAGGTCTTTCGTCCACACTAATCCAGCGTCTTTGGTGACCGAAAACGGAGACTTTTTGATACAGTTAGGTCTTTCGTCCACACTAATCCAGCGTCTTCGGTGACCGAAAACGGAGACTTTTTGATACGGTTAAGGGCCTTTCGTCCACACTAATCCAGCGTCTTCGGTGACCGAAAACGGAGACTTTTTGATACAGTTAGGCCTTTCGTCCACACTAATCCAGCGTCTTCGGTGACCGAAAACGGAGACTTTTTGATACAGTTAGGTCTTTCGTCCCCACTAATCCAGCGTCTTTTATGATCGAAAACAGAGACTTTTTGATACAGTTAGGTCTTTCGTCCACACTAATCCAGCGTCTTTTATGATCGAAAACAGAGACTTTTTGATACAGTTAGGTCTTTCGTCCACACTAATCCAGCGTCTTTTATGATCGAAAACAGAGACTTTTTGATACAGTTAGGTCTTTCGTCCCCACTAATCCAGCGTCTTTTATGATCGAAAACAGAGACTTTTTGATACAGTTAGGCCTTTCGTCCACACTAATCCAGCGTCTTCGGTGACCGAAAACGGAGACTTTTTGATACAGTTAGGCCTTTCGTCCACACTAATCCAGCGTCTTCGGTGACCGAAAACGGAGACTTTTTGATACAGTTAGGTCTTTCGTCCCCACTAATCCAGCGTCTTTTATGATCGAAAACAGAGACTTTTTGATACAGTTAGGTCTTTCGTCCACACTAATCCAGCGTCTTCTGTGATCGAAAACGGAGACTTTTTGATACAGTTAGGTCTTTCGTCCACACTAATCCAGCATCTTCTGTGACCGAAAACGGAGACTTTTTGATACAGTTAGGTCTTTCGTCCCCACTAATCCAGCGTCTTCGGTGACCAAAAACGGAGACTTTTTGATACAGTTAGGTCTTTCGTCCACACTAATCCAGCATCTTCTGTGACCGAAAACGGAGACTTTTTGATACAGTTAGGTCTTTCGTCCACACTAATCCAGCGTCTTCGGTGACCGAAAACGGAGACTTTTAGATACAGTTAGGTCTTTCGTCCACACTAATCCAGCGTCTTCGGTGACCGAAAACGGAGACTTTTAGATACAGTTAGGTCTTTCGTCCACACTAATCCGGCGTCTTTGGTGACCGAAAACGGAGACTTTTAGATACGGTTAAAGGTCTTTCGTCCACACTAATCCAGCGTCTTCTGTGACCGAAAACGGAGACTTTTTGATACAGTTAGGTCTTTCGTCCACACTAATCCGGCGTCTTTGGTGACCAAAAACGGAGACTTTTAGATACGGTTAAAGGTCTTTCGTCCACACTAATCCAGCGTCTTCTGTGACCGAAAACGGAGACTTTTAGATACGGTTAAAGGTCTTTCGTCCACACTAATCCAGCGTCTTCGGTGACCAAAAACGGAGACTTTTTGATACAGTTAGGTCTTTCGTCCACACTAATCCAGCGTCTTTGGTGACCGAAAACGGAGACTTTTTGATACAGTTAGGTCTTTCGTCCACACTAATCCAGCGTCTTCTGTGACCGAAAACGGAGACTTTTTGATACAGTTAGGTCTTTCGTCCACACTAATCCAGCGTCTTCTGTGACCGAAAACGGAGACTTTTTGATACGGTTAAGGGCCTTTCGTCCCCACTAATCCAGCGTCTTCTGTGACCAAAAACGGAGACTTTTTGATACAGTTAGGTCTTTCGTCCACACTAATCCAGCGTCTTCGGTGACCGAAAACGGAGACTTTTTGATACGGTTAAGGGCCTTTCGTCCACACTAATCCAGCGTCTTCGGTGACCGAAAACGGAGACTTTTAGATACAGTTAGGCCTTTCGTCCACACTAATCCAGTGTCTTCGGTGACCGAAAACGGAGACTTTTTGATACAGTTAGGCCTTTCGTCCACACTAATCCAGCGTCTTCGGTGACCGAAAACGGAGACTTTTTGATACAGTTAGGTCTTTCGTCCCCACTAATCCAGCGTCTTTTATGATCGAAAACAGAGACTT
>OZ036006.1:7066788-7156788 GCA_964035015.1 Corallium rubrum
CGACCAAACCTCTGAACATCAATGAAAAGTACAAACTAGTATTAGTATTAGCACAACAGACTTTAACATTACTATACACAAATCAACAACAAACAATTCCAATACCTTATTTCTATCACGTTGTTTGTCTGGCCACAGCTGTGGTTGTTGTTGGTATCGTTTTTTCATCTGTTTATCTTCTCGGAGCAGTTTATCAGCAATTTCAACCTAAAATAACCGAAAACATTAATGTACATTATATTCCGTGACTGGTTCTGAAAAATCTTGAAGAAATTCACGTTTTATGGAAATGCAACAAATTGGGAAAAATTCTATTTGACAACCAAAAAACTAAAAAAAAAATAAACTAACTAACATTACCTGACGCTCTCTTTGTCTTTTCTCAAATGCTCTACAAACAAGAAACAACAACACAGTTACCTCACTTCAATAAACATAATGCGACAAATATAATTCATGACATATAGATAATATAACTCCGACTATAAACTAACTCTTTATCTTTTTCAAATTGTCGTATTCTTTTTCTTCTCGTCAATACTTCATCAGGATTAAGACCTTCATTAACAATGTCTTCTCGTTCTTGTTTTTCGCGTAATTCTTGTTCGTTTGCTATATGTGCATTCCTCGCTTCTACAGCACGAAGATTCTCCTTCAAATATAATTATATAATGTGTTAACATATAAACTGCGCGTACAATTTATTAAAACCGCGGCACATGATCCCACATCAAAAATAATTGATGCATGAATAAACTAATAACACATACTGCCCGTATATATTAACATACATGTATACTGCGTGTACAGATGTGTTACGATATACTGCGCGTTAACCTATAGCGAGCGTTACGGATATCATACCTTATTACTTTCAATGTTGTTTTTCAAACTAAGCAAGTTTTTAATTCTTTTTTCCATGTCCTCTCGGTGGAATTCCTCATCCTCGGCTTCCTTGAGACGGACTCTGAAAACATTACCAAGGATTGCGCGCATCAGAAGCATTCGACAACAATTTACTAACTAAAGGTGATTAAGTTAAAGTTGATTTTGTGAAAGGAGGAGAACAAGAGAACCGAAGAAAAAATCCACGAAGCACAGAAGAAAACCACTCGACTCTAAATCACGAGTCCCAAGCTCGGATAATCACCCACCTGGATTTAGAATCAAGTGAAATGGCAAATATTACTATTTTTTCCACATCAATACCTTGTCATAGTTTCTTTTAGAAATTTTGATGCTTGTTCTCTGTTTCTCTTTGCCATTGCTAGAGCATGGCGGTGTTTTCTTTCTCTCTCTCTTAACGCTGTGATGTGGTCTCTATATAAAATGACAAACAACAAACAAACATGATTGTAAGTGGCACATACTTCTTTATTTACATGTTGTAGAAATGTATTTGTTAAATAAAAGTTCAATTTACTCAGCTCTACCAAGTCTCAATAAAAAAATAGGTACGCACTGCGCACATGCGGATACTGGTACTGTATTTGCCATGTGACTCACAGATGATTGAACAATGTTTGTATTACGCAAAAATTGTGAAGATACTGAAAAGGCTATAATATTGCAAAGTAGATATATAGGTTCGGCGCATGAGAAGTCTGACGTTTGAATCAGAGTCGCTCCAACGTCGCAAAATGCGACAGGCCTTGCCGCTCCTAATACAATCTGCCGCTATTAATTGATTCAAACGTCGCTCTTCTGCCGCACTTAATGCTTGTATTAGGTTCGGCACATGAGAAGAGCGTCGTTTGAATGAGAGTCGCTCCAACGTCGCATAATGCGACAGGCCTTGCCGCTCCTAATACAATCTCCCGCTCTTAATTGATTCATACGTCGCTCTTCTGCCGCAATAATGCTTGTATTAGGGCATAGTCAATCGAGATATGGTCTGGAAACTCGGCAAACTTCAAAGCGCCTATAATGAGCTGTGATTTTATGTTGAACCGTACCTTACGTGCACATCCTTTGTTTTAGGTTTATTAATATTTAAATAGCACGGTTGAGTGATTGAACTGAAACGTTGCTATTGGACAATCCGTTCATTATACTAAAATACAATGTGTTCAGTGACCGTGCACCGTGCACCGTGCACAAAAATGCATAAAGGCGAACAAAAAGATAGACCAAAGATTTTAGCTGAGTTTCCAGACCATATCTCGATTGACTATGATTAGGGTCGGTGCATGAAAAGAGCGACGTTTGAAAGGGGCCTTACTTCTCTCGAATTCTTCTTCGTCTTTCAACAGCCATAGCAGTAATATGTTCTTTCTTTATTCTTCCAGCACTTGCTTCTGATTTATTTTTCATTTCAATCTCTTCTTCTTGTTCTAACTCTTCTCCAGCTAACAAGAACCGACCTTGCTCCATGGTAGCTAATGATAATGAATACCTATAGCAACAAACAAAGTACTCTCGTTCCTCTTTTTATATATCCAGATCCTAAAGAGATCTTTAGTCAGAACAGTCAACTAAAAGCAGTGTGCTGCGTAGGCAGTGGTGAAATACAAATCGAAATATAGTAAAATTTGAGTATTGCCGAAATTATTGAAGTCCACGTAGATTTCAACGTTTCCAGCGAAGGGCCTTAGCTTCGTCAGAGAGAAACGTAAGCCTCCGCTCGAAACGTTAGGAAACTACGTTCACTAATTTCGGCAGCACTCAAACCTTACTGTATTCCGATTCAGTCAGAATACCCTTATTACGGCCCATTGCTGCCTAGGATGTCTGAGGGTTCTCATGTGGCATTGTGGTGTAGCGTGACTAGTCTGCACAGGGGGGTGTATACCTCTATTGCTACCAACCAACTCAATTTTATGATCAATTTATTGACCAATTTCTCGTCAATTTACCGACAAATCACGTTTTCCTCTACAGAATCTCTGTTTTACCCTGGGGTTGTCTCTTTGACGAGTAAAATCATCTGGCATTAGACAGAGTAAAACAAGATTTCATAACTGATCAATCTAGTCACTTACTCTGCACCCTCCAGTCTCTGTCTGATCTGTACTTCAACTTCTCGTTCAGCGTCAACCTCACTGCACAACTTCTCATAATGAGATTTGAGTCGATATATAGAAGACCTAAATTACAAAACAAATAATGTATTTAAGAAGTAGAATTGTAACAATCCTGTGACATTAAATTGTTTGAGTCTCAAAAGGAATCAGGTTAGTGGCCCAGGTAATCACTGTTTGGTAGTGTACATGGTCCTGAAATTGGACTCTAATCACCGTTATTGACTTTATGATGTAAAGCCCGTTCTCCACTAGGCGAATTTGTTCGCGCGAATCGAATCGAAATACCCGTTCATGCAATGTAATTGGTTGGTGCTGCTAGTTTTCGCGCCAATTTTCTTACTTGCCAATCATATTGCCGGGAATTCGCTTCGCGCGAACAAATTCGCCTAGTGGAGATCGGGCTTAAGAATGACGATGGCGGTTAAAACGCAACATTTTTTTTTGTATCAGTAAAAAGGTCACGACTAACTCTCACTATTATATTAGATATTTGAAGCTAGTTTTAATGACTTCCAAAACGCCCCAGTATTGCTAAAATGATTGTAGTGTCTGTATTGAAGTCAATCTCAAGCAACATGTCTCATCTTTTGGTGAGTTAAGGTCGTCTTGAAGATGTGAAAATGCTTTCTAATTTATTCATTCTCTTTGTTTCGGAACTAGAATTCTTTTGTTTTCAAGACGTCGTCGTTGAAGTTGCCGTCGTACTTGGTGAAGTCCCTATTATTTGTGACTCAACTTCACTTGGGGAAACTTGTTTAGAACATGTCTTAACTCCACACTAAAATCTCAAACAACTCAACTTGGCTCGACCAATACTATTCAAATTCATTTCAATTAATAATTACTTGTTTTGATCAATTTCCAATAATTCAATTTCTTTTGCTGTTTTATCCAACTCAGTCTGTAGAGAGTCAATGTTCTCCTGACATTTCTTCAGCTCTTCCCTGTAATAAAAAAATATATATTGCAACCATTATTATAGATGTACTCTTATACTGAGGGAATGTGTTGTTAAAAGCTGGTATTCATATTGTCCCATACCTGGATGTATTAACCAAATAATCATTCTGTAAGACTTGTTCACTAAGCAAATCAAGATGTCTTCTTAAAGCTAACATACGTAATTTTTCTTGTCTTGTCTGTTTTGTCACTGGATCTGAATGATATTCAGTATCATCTCCAGTAAGTTCATACTCATCTCCTCCAGTCACACCATCTAAACTCCTGCAATATTTATCAACAATCACATAAAAAAATACATTACTGTTTTCACAACCAAACACTAATGTAATGTAATGTAATATGAAATGTAATGTAATATGTAATGTAACGTAACGTAACGTAACGTACTGTAATGTAATGTAATGTGCAATGTAATACAGTGCAACGCAATGCAATGCAATGTAATGTAATGTAATGTAATGTAATGTAATGTAATGTAATGTAATGTAATGTAATGTAATGTAATGTAATGTAATGGGACAAGTCAGCAAAATATGCAATATGAATAACGCAACGTAACGTAACGTAATGTAATGTAATGTGTAATGTAATGCAATGCAATGCAATGTAATGTAATGTAATGTAATGTAATGTAATGTAATGTAATGTAATGTAATGTAATGTAATGTAATGTAATGTAATGTAATGTAATGTAATGTAATGTAATGTAATGTAATGTAATGTAATGTAATGTAATGTAATGTAATGTAATGTAATGTAATGGGACAAGTCAGCAAAATATGCAGAAAAGTTAATCAAAAAATATCTGTCTTGAAACGTATGAAGAAGATGTTGCCGATTGAAGTAAAAAAGGACCTATATCGCGCATTTATTTTACCGCATTTTACATACTGCTCTGAAACATGGCATAATTGCAGTAAAAGATGTGCAACAAAGCTGGAAAAACTTAATGAACGGGCCATCCGCCTCGTATTCAACGATAGAAACACATCATATGAAACTCTCTTAAAGAACATGGGGCTTTTAACGCTCTCAAACGAACGGCTCTGTAAAATAGTAAAAACTGTCTTTAATGCTTTAACCAACTCAAGGTCTCCTACTACAATACAAGAACTACTATCAAAGCGCAATTCTCACTACGATCTTCGAGGATCAAACATACTAGAACTTCCTAAAGTACAAACAACAACATATGGACTAAAATCATGGCGCTACACTGCTGTGAAACTTTGGAACTCACTGCCAGAACCTGCGAGAGAAACAAACAATTTTAATTTATTTATCAAATTGATACGAAACTTGGACGCAGAATAAATCAAATACTTTACATTATTCATTATGTAGAACAAATTTCTGAAAATTTATAATAGATTAGTATTTTATGGTTTATAGTAGTTATATTTTTATCTAAATAGTGGCATGCCTGTAAACTAGCTGGATTAGCTAAGCGCATTTGATCACTTTAAATTTTTGTTTTTAAAAGGGAAATCATAAATAATTATAATGTATAAAACAGTTAATCTGATCCCGGACGTACCATGTGCTTCCATCCAAACAGGTTGGATTTTGGTCCAATCCTGTAACTAGAGTTTATTTTGGAGGAGAAAAACACAAGGGTCGTTGAGACCTCATGTTTTTGATTTGGTAAAATAAAAAATTTTTTTTAAAAAAATGTGTGTTCTTGTGTTATGGTATTAGTGGGGGGTTGGGGGGAAGGGTTATTAGTTAAGATTAGTATTCTGATAAAGTAAAAGGTGGAGAGGGGAAGGGGGAATTTTTTGTTACAAGCTGAACTGAGTAGGGGGTTGTTGATTTGGGTTGCTCAAAATATTTTGTTTTGGAAATATTTTTAAATATTAAACTGGTAGTAAATATAATACCGCAATAGACTTGAGGTTACACCCTGTATACGACAACACGACACCAATGAGATTTAAAGATGAAAGGAAGGAAGAAACAGATGGAATAGGATGCGCAAAACCCGGGTGCTGAAGTAAAAAGAAGCCAAAAAACAGACATTTGCGGAAAAGAGCTGCCTGAATTTTGCCCAATAAAGCCATGAATCATCAGGTTCCAAGCATGACTGGGAGGCATGTTTCTAGCTCACTAGCAAGCCCTGGAACGACATGCCTGCTTTTGAAATAAAAGATTGCCAAGAAACGGTTGGTATACGAGAAAGGTGTCCCGAACGAAGCGAAAGGCGAAAAATGTTTTCAACTTTTTGTTTTTTTAAAAATTTATACACGTCAGCAAAACGGCAACCGAAAGAGGTTTTTTTAAGAAAAGGAGGAAAAATCCGTAAGAAAACGCGTAAAAATTTTCTCTAGAAACCAGTAAAATACAGATAAATATGCTATTTGTTCCCGTAGGGTTAAACTTGTGATATAAAACATGTAAAATCACAAATTATCAAGAAAGTTTGAAAATTTTTTTCAAATTATGGCGTCAGCAGTAAAAGGCTAAAATTTATTTTTGAGGAAAAACTATAGACAAAAATCAAGGTATTCGGCAAAACTATAGAGAAATAACGGTGACATTGATACGGTAACTTTAGAAATTAATTTAAGGTTAATTGGTATAAAAAATGTAAACAAATACTTACAAAGACTTTCCCGGCTTTGAAAAACCCCGGCTTTCAAAATCCCGCCGCGTCAGTAAAGGGCCGGAAATAGACTTGCGTGTTGTTGTTATGACAACAAAATAGACCGAGCAAAAGTACTGGGACCGTGTTGTGGCCATGTTGGAATTTCGAATGTCACGAAGCGAGTGAGAAAACGGTTAAAAATGTGTAATATTTAACATTTTGAAGGAACAAACCTATTG
Source organism: Corallium rubrum (assembly GCA_964035015.1). NCBI lineage: Eukaryota > Metazoa > Cnidaria > Anthozoa > Scleralcyonacea > Coralliidae > Corallium > Corallium rubrum. Next base: position 7,073,598 of record OZ036006.1, read on the forward strand.
GAAAACCATTGGTAACCTGTACAGACTTGTTTTGCGAAGATATTTTGGGTAAACAATGAAATAACGAGGAGATTTTTGGAATTAACTTTATTTCAAATGAACTTAATATAAAAATGGCCTGGAATGGCTGAGTGGTAATTGACGTATGAAAACTCTCAATATAAAAGTAAGTTGTTCCCTTTTCTTTACAATGTATTTTAAAATACGCGGTTGAATAATCTTTTTTTGGTTTTAAAATGGCAATCAATTGTTACCAGAGTCCATCAAGTGATGAATTGACTGAAATAGTCACATGTAATCCATACAAATTGAAATAATTGCAGTTTTTCTTTATGGTTTCTTAGTATATTTGGAGCGCACAAAATGTTCTCTTAGGTTTTTGTGTCTTTGAAAAGCCACCACCGGAGGATTCGGGAAAATCTGGGGGAGACATTGGTCATTCTCAATATATGACCAATGTTGTCTTAAGACGTGGTTCAGATGTTTGGATAGGTTGTCGTCATATGGAATAACGAATGGAAGGATTGGTTGGTGGGTGGTCTCTTTGGGTTCAAGAAGTTCTGCTTGGGTGCAAGAGTGAGCCCTGTTCATAGCCAGAAGGATATCTGTATCGCGGTGACCTCGAGCTAACAGGATCGCCCTCAGGTTTTGTGCCCTCTGGATAAATCTCTGATCGTCCGTGATCACTCGGCGATATCTCAACATTTGGCTACAAATTAGGCCACTCTTACATGAGTCCGGGTGGTAGGAATTATAATGTAAAAGGGGTAGACAGTCAGTTGGTTTAATGAATAAATCGGATTTGAGTGATCCATCATCGTCAATATAGATGGTGGTGTCCAAGAAATTGACTTCCTTAGTAGAATGTGTTTCCACAAATTTGATTGTGTTGTGGAAGGAGTTCAAAGAGAGCATAAATTGTTTAAAGGAAGCCAAACCATGCATCCAAATAAGAAAAATATCATCCAGAAAACGAAACCAAACACTGGGTTTTCTAATATCCAGTAAAGATTCCAAAAAGGAATTTTCCAAGGTTCCCATGAAGATATTGGCATAGGATGGGGCCATTTTGGTTCCCATTGCCGTGCCGTGTTTTTGCAAATAGAGTTGATTATCAAAAGTAAAGTAGTTGTCTTTTAGAATGAAATCAAAAAATTGTGTAATAACCGGAAGTAGAGGCCAATCATTCGAATAGAAATCTTTTAGTGATAAAATGCAAGAATCAATTCCTTCTTGTATAGGAATGTTGGTGTAAAGTGACTTTACATCAATTGTAGCTAAAATAGTGTTTTCCGGGAGCGGAGTTGTTAAATTAAAAATTAAACGTAAAAAATGGTTTGTGTCTTTGATATAGGATGGAAAGGTTTCACTGATTGGTTTCAAATAATAATCAACAAAGGCGGAGAGGTTGTCAGTGGGAGAGCCACAACCGGATATAATTGGACGTCCTGGTGTATTTGGTTTATGGATTTTGGGTAGTAAATAGAAAACTGGTATACGTGGATTTGGATCTGGAGCAAGAAACTTAAAGGTTTTGTAGTCAATTAGACTTTCCGATTGGATGGTTCGTAGGTACTGAGTGATATTTGAGGACAATTGGTTAAGAGTGTCTCTGGAATTTGACTGAATTAGTTCGTAATTTTGAGGGTTGGACAGTTGTGTAAGTGCCTCAGCCTCATAGTCAACTGATGACCAGATCACTGTGGCACCACCCTTATCCGCTGGTTTAATGAGGTAATTTTTGCTCTGAGCATAATTTGAAAGAAAATTGGATTCAATTGTAGAAAGATTGCTGGTCTGAGTTGTTTCAGCATTATCGAACCTTGTTTTCAAGGTAGATAGAACAGAGGAAATATAAGCCAAAAGGTTAGAATTATTTGGTATGGGTGGATCCCAAGAGTTTTGAATTTTGAAAGGAAATTGGTTGTCGGAATCACAACCGAAAAAATAAAACTTTGTGTACATGGTCCGGCGAAAACGTAAAAAGGAATTGTAAAGGGTTTGCCAATCAACCGGTTTGGGAGTAGGGATAAATTTGAAGCCCTTGGAGAGGATTGAGGTTAGTGGTTTTGAGAGGGTATAATCAGTCAAATTGACAATTAATTTTTGATTAACAGATTTATTCAATTTCTCTCTTAACATGGTTTTATCTCTATTTTTCTTAGAAGAACGCCTGTGTTGTTTTATTTTCAGAAAATCTCTTATCGTTTTGCGACTGTTTGGTAGTTGAAGTGAAGTTTTCTTCTGAGTCGTGTTTTGGATGGCCAAGCTCTCCGAAAATTTACAGGAACGTGTGTGTTCACATCCATTAAAGGTGGAATCGCTGGATTGGTTAATAGTTTTTCCTCATGATGGGTAATAAGAATATTTGTAAGCTTTGTTGAGCACCCAAGAAGGCACGAATCCCATTTCTTTTGTAGATCGTCTGAGAGTTTTAACGCTGGTTCGACATGCAGTTGTAACTGTTTAGGAATGGTATTGTTATTTCGGTGCTTACGCAGACGTTTCAGACTGCGCTTATGATTGGAGTTTTTGTTGCTGATGGTATCTAAATTGACCTCCGGGATTTGAATATCGGGTGTGTTCAAAAAAAGTTCTGGAGTATTGGTGGGAGATGGTGTGGTTTGACTGTCTACATCTATTGCGAGTATATAGTTTTCAACTGAAACCATATCGTTTAGGTGGATAGGTGAGACAGATGATTCCTCTGTATCATCTGCCCCATCTACCGTTCTTAAATAATTGAGGATATCATCGATTGGATTTGATGGTGGATTGGGTGAAAGCAAGAGATGTTCCTCGGTGGCAGAAATATTAATTTGTTCTTCATCCTTCTCCTCTGTATTATGCTGTAAGAGTTCATCAAGTTCATTCAGTTCAGATTCGTTCAGAGGTGACATGGAGTCCTCCAGACCGCTCTCAAAAAAAGACTCAAAATTCATTGGAATGGATAGTAATAGTGGAAATAACCAGTTATTCTTGTCTTGAATTATTCATGAAAACATTCCATAGAAAAACCAAATTAGATGAAACCGAACGAAACTGAAAATCATCAGTTCAGTCTTGCCTGGAAAAAGTCCAATTACAAACCATTAGTTTGTTGGTGAAGGGTTGGAATTTCCTAAAAAATTGGGGTTTTGAGGACATGTTTATATTTATGTAAAGCGCAAAATATCGAGGAATATTAATGGCTATAGATAGAAGACATTGGCATTGTGCAGGAGATCGCTGGTGATCATTTCACATTTCACTGGTGGGTATGCTTATCAATTTTTGTTTTTAAAAGGGAAATCATAAATAATTATAATGTATAAAACAGTTAATCTGATCCCGGACGTACCATGTGCTTCCATCCAAACAGGTTGGATTTTGGTCCAATCCTGTAACTAGAGTTTATTTTGGAGGAGAAAAACACAAGGGTCGTTGAGACCTCATGTTTTTGATTTGGTAAAATAAAAAATTTTTTTTAAAAAAATGTGTGTTCTTGTGTTATGGTATTAGTGGGGGGTTGGGGGGAAGGGTTATTAGTTAAGATTAGTATTCTGATAAAATAAAAGGTGGAGAGGGGAAGGGGGAATTTTTTGTTACAAGCTGAACTGAGTAGGGGGTTGTTGATTTGGGTTGCTCAAAATATTTTGTTTTGGAAATATTTTTAAATATTAAACTGGTAGTAAATATAATACCGCAATAGACTTGAGGTTACACCCTGTATACGACAACACGACACCAATGAGATTTAAAGATGAAAGGAAGGAAGAAACAGATGGAATAGGATGCGCAAAACCCGGGTGCTGAAGTAAAAAGAAGCCAAAAAACAGACATTTGCGGAAAAGAGCTGCCTGAATTTTGCCCAATAAAGCCATGAATCATCAGGTTCCAAGCATTTTATAGTTTATAGTAGTTATATTTTTATCTAAATAGTGGCATGCCTGTAAACTAGCTGGATTAGCTAAGCGCATTTGATCACTTTAAATAAAATTGTATTGTATTGTATTGTATTGTATTGTATTGTATTGTATTGTATTGTATTGTATTGTATTGTATTGTATTGTATTGTATTGTATTGTAAGGTAATGTAATGTGTAATGTAATGTAATGTAATGTAATGTAACGTAACGTAATGTAACGCAACGCAACGCAACACAACGCAACGCAATGCAATGTAATGTAATGTAATGTGTAATGTAATGCAATGCAACACAATGTAATGTAATGTCTAATGTAATGTAATGTAATTCTCACGATCATATTTTTAATAGCTCATAGGCAAAACGTGGTTAAATAAATTATTGTATTTTATTTTATTCCTTTCTATTCTATTCTAACCAATATTAATTGGTGATGCAGGGGTCAAATTTCACCGAGGCCACCGAGGCCATGGCCGACGGTGAACGGAAAATGGCCTGGGGTCACAAGGTAACCCAAGGCCATTTTTGGCCTTGGGTTGGCCGCCGTACATATATCAGCAAACTTTCATATAATATCTCCTAATGTCTGAAGATCGCTTCATAGTTTTAATATTTTCACTAAATGAAACTTCGTTATTTTCCCCCGACAGTTGTGCGATCGATCGGTGAACTCAAGTTGGGTATCGACTTGTCAGTTTTTAGGTACCACAGACATCGATAAAAATCACGTGTCACACTGTCTTGTACAATTAAATGGCCACTTGTTGTATACTAATCGTAAATGCAGAGAACATTGTTTAGCGTTGGAGTGAAACGCCATTCATCCGAATCGCCTTCGCTTGGTGAACCCAGCGACAACAGTTCCACTGTCACTGACACATCTGTTGATTCAGAGCCGAAGGAAAAACGTGGTAGAACAGCCAGATTAGCGACAGTAAAGAACTGGAAATGTGACTGGCTAGATTATGAAGAAAAAGATGGTGTCGTTTGGAAAATTTGGTGCAAATATTGCCATGAGTTCCCTGATGTTGCACAGGGCCGCTACAATTCTGGTCAAAAACAATTCATCGATTGTGCGGCCTATATCAACGGCACAACTAACGTTAAACTCAGAGCTGCTAAACACCACGAAACTACAAATGGACACGAAGACGCAAAGAAGGCTAACACGGCCAAATACAAGCCATCTGAGACGCATATACATAAATCAATCCGGGCACTACACGAAGATGAGAATGTGAAAATGATTAAGCTATTCAACGCAGCATACTACATTGCCAAAACCGAAATGGCTTTCAGCGATTATCCTGGTTTTGTTAAATTTGAAGCGATGCAGGGCATTGAACATGGACAAACGTACTGCAACTACTTGGTACCAAAACTATCGGTAAATTAATGCGCATGTGTTCTGATGGACCTCCCCCTCACGAGTACGATTCTCAACAAGCAGTTACACATTGGTTGAATTCCAGCACCCATCGCCGTCATACAAATATTAAACCATATGGCCCCCGAAACTCAAAGAAACGAAAACGTGTAACTGCAGTCGACAACACATGTGACTCTGAACTCTCAGAGATACTTGTGCTTTCTGAATCAGACACCAGTAGTGTCAACGGCGACGGCAGCGACAACAGCAGTGACAATGACAGCGTCAACGGCTGCGACAACGGCAGCGTCAATGGTAGCGACATCAGCAGCGATGACAATGATTCCAGTGAGTCAACATTTGAAGGGTTTACTTGTGAGGATTTTCAAAGCAATCCATCAAACATGGATTAATAATAAAACAAATTATAAAATTGTCATAAAATTACTGTAAAAATATGGTTTTTCTATTAGTTTATATTCAGTTTACCTTTACAATAAAGTTTTGGATGTTTTCGAAACTATTGTTTGTTAAAACTTGTTCACAGTAAATGCAGGTGACTGGGAAAAAATACCCCGAAAAATGGCCTTGGGTTGAAGGATCTAGCTAGGCCAATAATGGCCTAGCTAAAAACAAATTGGCCTTGGGTTGGAGGACCTACCTAGGCCATGAATGGCCTAGGGTACAAAATATAAAATTTGACCCCTGTGATGGTTGTGATGGCTGCTATAAACTTCAGGTCATAATATATTAAATGTGTCAGTCATTTCTAGAAGAACAAACTAATTAATTACCCTGTTAATGATTCAGTATCTTCATCACTCATGACATTCTTTTCACAATCTGACAATGGATCACTTTCATATTCTTGAAATCCTAACAATTGATTTCAAATAAAGTACGTGTATTAAACATCTCAATAACAGACATTTGACAGAATTAAACACTAAGTGCCTTCACCTGGCTATAACCGGAACTCTGGCAGATATTCTACTAGAAATTGCTGGCTATAATTTGAGGGGGTTTTCCAATTTTTTTCTAAATTTTAATTTTAGCAACTTTTTTTCTACTAAAGCCTGCAGACAGGTACTATACAGTACTGGGATAGTGCCCTGGGTGCCAGAGGTTTTTTGATACCCGTAATGGATAACCAAGGCTTCCTTGCATGCCCCAGTCATCCCTCACAAGCATCAAAAAACCTCAGGCACCCAGGGTATTGGGCTGGTCACCCTAACTAATGCTTAATTAATAAGAAGCTCATACGACTATAAATTTACGACCTTTTAGCTCCGTATATAAGCCTGATCACTCTAACCATGGAGTAACTGAGGCCCTTCGTAGGACTTGAAAACCATCATTTTCAGAGAATAGATTTGATGAACATCTACCAAACATCTGTCAGTCTGTCACATTACACCAAGCTCACACCTGTACCATTGTACTTATATAATGATATAATAAGTCGTACGTATACATGTAGTGCATGTGGTACATTTACAAGTTTGGTGTAATGTAACGTACATGTACAGTAGTGCATGTGGTATGTTTGTGAGCTTGGTGTAATGGTGTAATGTACTTATAAAATATAATAAGTCGTACGTATACCCGTACGGAAATGGCAGCGCTGCATGGTAACTGCATTTTGACTTTTTCTTGACTGTAAATCCGCTGCAGATGCGCTGCAGATGCGCTGCACAGTATGCGCTGCACTTTTTGTCGATATTGAATGCAACTGCAGCGCATTGATATAGATCTACACAAAAATAAAGCGCTGCATATGCGCTGCATTTTGACTTCAGCGCTGCACATTCACTGCATTTTGACTTCAGTAATCAGTACTGCATTTGCGCTGTATTTTGACTTACAAGCTTGATTATATTATAGCCTTTAGCACCTCTGTTGTATGTCAGTCGGCTTCAGTAGCTGTCAACTTTTACGCGTCTACTTAAGAACAGAACAAATAATGAACAAATTGTTGGATATGAAAGAAGCAAGAATATTAAAGCAACTATAGAAAAAACTAATTGACCTCGACTGGGATTCGAAGTGCATGCCCGCAATTACCTAAGGTTTACTAGCCGCTTGAACGTACCGTTCAGAGCATCGGATTTAGGAAGCGCCAGCTGTGGGATATTTTGAGTCTCAGCCGTTGTCAGCAAGTAGAGTTTTCTTTACTTGCCCAGTAGTTGCTTTATATTGTTGCGTTAATATGTCTTGACCTTATAATACTAATTTTTTCCAAATTCTCAATTCTCAATTATATTAAAGACACGCGCATCACAAAACCAAGTCACGGAACCATCAGAACGTATTCTATTATTTAATATCAGTGCTCGCGTTTTACTGAGACAATCAGACAGAGCATATGAACAAACTCCATTAAACGTTTATAGTGTTAAACACGAAAACGCGACTACATAGTCATACAGACAAAACTTTACCTCTGAATGGCGCCGATTGTCCTATTGTTTACTGTGCTTCTTTGTAAACATTTAAGAGAATATCAGCAGAGTGAGAGCTTCTGCTTTAAATGCAAGTACCAGTGCCCTTCTCCTTCTTTCTTTAAGACATTCACCAAACAAGTTCAGTTGAATCCCCAAGACGCAAGAGAAGCAGTTAACGCGCAAACGATCAACGGCTTTATCTTTATGCACAATATTTAAATGTTCAAGTGCAGGCGCCAAAAATGCTATCAGTTGACACTTGACCAGATAACGATATTGAATTACTCATTATTGTAGCAAGCATCTCTGACGGGTATAGTATATTTTATTTAGTCTTATGCTTTATAGATATTATTGGGTTAGTTAGATTGCAGATGCGACAACTGCTACTGCTACAAGTCTCAGAACGTCCTTAAATAATATTCAATGGTAATAATTGTTTGAAAGAGATTAAGTTATCTTCTGGCATCAGCAAAGTATTTTTGCTATTTCCTGCCAAGGTTCGAGGCTATAGGCGATAAAACTGTAAAAGCTGCATGAGCTACATCAGACAACTGTAAAAACTTAAAGCAATTCAAAAGCATTTCTCATCAGTTTACCATTTGCACAAAACGGCTCATTCTTTGCTCCAAATTACGGTAAGTTTCAGGTTTTTGGACAGCGACTCGCTGCGAGAGCTATATAGTTTATTAGTATTGACTCATTGCGTAAAATTTAAAAATTAAATGAGACGACTTATAGACCTTTTAAAGACCTTGTAAGACAAAGCGTTTTCGTTAACCGATTTAATAAATTCTCTACAGTTTTGCTAGGATAAGCGCGCGGTTCTTGATGGCGTTTTACATGTTGTGAAACACGTTTGCGGCACCAATTAAATTATGTAAGTCGATCAGTATCGAACATGCAGCGCTAGATCGCAACTTTGTGTTGCAGATTAGCTGCATATTGAATGCACACCGAATTTGAAAACTATGTTTGACTGCGCATTCAATGTGCAGCGCTTTGCTTAAGTGATTTCATCAATTTGTAATGCAGACGCGCTGCAGTTTAAATGCATTTTGACTTGCAGTCAAGAAAAATTACATCTGCAGCTATTCTGCAGCGCTGCCATTTCGGTACGGGTATACATGTAGTGCATGTGGTACATTTGCAAGTTTGGTGTAATGTAACGTAGCTTGGTGTAATTTACTTAATATATAATTGGGTTTTTTTGTCTTGCTGTTGTGGATACCCTGCCACGAATTTCTATACATATTTTGTAATTCTCTATAGTGGTGAGGTGAATAAATTAAAATTTTAATATTGTTGTGGTGCAGTGCCACCAACAAAAGTATATTATATAGTGTTTTTATTTTTGTTTGCAATAGACACCACAATTTATAAATGGTGTACAAAGCTTAATAAAACTATAATTTAGTAAATTAAAAACAAAACGGTTCCCTAAAGCTTTGATACACGAGAGAACGAGGAAATAACACAACACTGTACTGAAAATAAAAACAACTTACTCTCTGCTTCGTCTGATACTTCCGCTTCGTAGTCTTTCTCTTCGTGAAATTCATCTTTACCCAAGTCTACTTCAATAATTCGAGAATTATTTCTCGCTTCCTGTTCCTCCATCATTATAAATGTTTTAATAAAATGTCAAACTCGTCAGACTAGCAAATATGTCTGCTCCTTCATCAACCATTTTAATACAACAGCAATTCATTTCGCGCCAATATTAATTCTTCTTTACTTTTCCCAGTGAAAATATGAAATAAACTAGCCGCAGTATCCAGAATGCTACCAACTTGAATTAACTGTTTAGTTGGACAAGAAATAAAAACTTTAATTTCGTTTGTATTGTCAATAAACACGCCATGTTGCCAAGCTTCATTCAAGCCTCTTCCTGTCGAGAGCTAGCAGGGGGAGTGAGAACTCAATTTTACTTGTCAATTGACAAGAATTTGTACGTATTCTCTTGCCAAAAATATCTTAATGTTTTATATTTTAGCAATAATGAGTCTTTCAGATAAGAATTGCACCTCAAGGTTACAACAGAATAAGAATAAATTGTAATTTTATAAAAAATATAATCAAAGTAAAATACAGCGTTTTTGTTTCTCTCCCCCCCTGGGTTAGCCTAGTTCCAGTCCTTGTCTGGGACAATATGGCGAACTATGTCGTCAGAAGTTCAATTTTAGGTATATTTTGTCTGAGGAAAATTATATAAAGAAAACTACCTGATTTACTTACATTTTTCCTTATTACTTTCTTATATGTAGCTGGCATTTTAACGTCACGTCGGATTCATATATTAACATCTTCTAAAAGAAATATCAAATTATACACATTTGTAGGTACATTTATACAAATTGATATAATAATAATATTTAATAGTCATTTAATAGTAATTTAATAATATTTAAATAGTTTTAACACTGCAATCGCTATTTCTATTTCTTTTGTACTTTAATAGCAGCAAATAAATGCATTATTTTTTGGATTAAATGCATGTTGCAATGTTATAATTTAATTAACAACAATGTCTTGATATTAATTAATATTTTTCCTCTATATCAACTATAATTATAAATATTTTGGTGGTTTATTTTTGAAGCCTGGCCAAGCTGTAGCGAGATTGAGATGTTTTACTTCCCAAGGACCACAAAAGCAATATGATTTTGTGAAAGAGAGTAGCAAAAAAGGACCAATACGATGGGCTGGTCTTTTTGCAACATTAATTGTTGGTGGAGCAGCTGTTTATTATGTAAAACAAGCAAAAGATGAAATGGAAAAAAGTACGTTCAGATAGTTTGAAAGAATATACTTTGATTGTTACAACCAAGCCTTCTGTAGTACTACCCAGAGCTGAGAAGCAACCACCTCTTATAAGCAACCACCTCTTATAAGCAACCACCTCTCATAAGCAACCACCTCTCATAAGCAACCACCTCTCATAAGCAACCACCTCTCATAAGCAACCACCTCTCATAAGCAACCACCTCTTATAAGCAACCACCTCTCATAAGCAACCACCTCTCATAAGCAACCACCTCTTATAAGCAACCACCTCTCATAAGCAACCACCTCTTATAAGCAACCACCTCTTATAAGCAACCACCTCTTATAAGCAACCACCTCTTATAAGCAATCACCTCTTATAAGCAACCACCTCTCATAAGCAATCACCTCTTATAAGCAACCACCTCTCATAAGCAACCACCTCTCATAAGCAATCATCTCTTATAAGCAACCACCTCTCATAAACAACCACCTCTCATAAGCAACCACCTCTCATAAACAACCACCTCTCATAAGCAACCACCTCTCATAAACAACCATCTCTCATAAACAACCATCTCTCATAAACAACCATCTCTCATAAACAACCACCTCTCATAAGCAACCACCTCTCATAATCAACCACCTCTCATAAGCAACCACCTCTCATAAACAACCACCTCTCATAAACAACCACCTCTCATAAACAACCACCTCTCATAAGCAACCACCTCTCATAATCAACCACCTCTCATAAGCAACCACCTCTCATAAACAACCACCTCTCAGAAGCAACCACCTCTCATAAGCAATCATCTCTCAGAAACAACCACCTCTCATAAGCAACCACCTCTCATAAGCAACCACCTCTCATAAGCAATCATCTCTCAGAAACAACCACCTCTCATAAGCAACCACCTCTCATTAACATGCAGCTCACAAGGACAACCAGCTGTCATCAGTAACCACCATAACCAGTAATAGGTGACAGCCCCTTTAACAAACCACTTTGGAAATACTGTACCATTAATGTACAAACATGCAAGGAAGTTATAGGAGTTTGAACTATCTAAATAGCACCAACATAACAATGATATTAATTCCTACTTAATTTTGCTAGAAAGAGAAAAAGAGAAACGGCGTTCAATAGGAAAAGCAGCAATTGGAGGACCATTTACACTAGTCAATCATTTGGGAAAAACTGTATCAAGTACAGACTTCTTAGGACAATGGTTGATCTTATATTTTGGATTTACTCATTGTCCTGATGTCTGTCCAGATACACTGGAAAAATTACACAATGCACTAGATATCATTGGTAAGTTTGAGTCCAAATATTGAATAAAATTGTCTCACTGGTATTTTACATGACCTGATACACCATACAGGAGCTGGTCAAGTGACAGATGCTTTTGAGAAATGACAGTACACTGGCAGATTCTGACAATTTAACTTTTCTGTTTTAAGATAACACAAAGAACTCACCAGGCAAGATTCTGCCAATATTTATTACAGTTGATCCAGCTAGGGACAATGTTGGAACAGTAGCTGAATATATTAAGGGTAATTACTGTATACAAACACAACACTTAATATCCTGACATTTTCCCTGCGTGGAGTGAATCTAGCCTTCTTTACATTACATTACTGTAATCTTGCAATTAATTTCCCAACACTGGTTACAGTATGTCTTTTTCTAATTCCCTGTGTGTGTTTTTTGTTGTTTTTTTCCCTCCCTAGAATTCCATCCTCGATTAATAGGTTTGACAGGAACAGAGGAACAAGTGAAAGAGACGTGTAAAACATATCGTGTGTACTACAGTGCAGGACCTGCAGATGCTGACAATGACTATATTGTATGTTTTAGTTTTTACATTAAATGACTCCCCTGCCCGATCAAACTGCAGTACACCCATTTTCAAAATTACACAACCAGGCTCGAAATATTGCAGTTGGCATGCGAGTTTTATGGCATTTCATTGTATTCTGACTCATATCAAATTACTCTCTTTATTGTTAGGTTGATCATTCAGTTATCCTATACCTTGTGGACCCTGATGGACAATTTGTCGACTATTTTGGTCAAAATATGGACGAACGTGAAATAGCAAACACAACAATAAGTCATATGTTAAAACATAAACTAGGACACAAAAAATAAACTCAAATTAAAAAGATGCACGTCTGCTAATTACATTAGGTTCTACATATTAATTATCAACTTTACATGAATGTATATTTCTTGCAACTTGACACAAGGATCAATAGACCTTTCTGCATTGAAGTGATGGATCACATGATCTTTCTTTTTGACCAATCTAATTGGCTAATGTCCAATGTTTGTCCAAAGTTTTGGATGTCTGAAGTTTTGCGAGAACCAATCAAATCTCTCAAAGGCGTTATCCACGCACTTCATGTGGAAAGGTCTATTGCTGTGAGTAAATGTTGCCATGGTAAAAATAGTTCATCCTAGGAAAAGTGTCTTGCAAACTGGAATACATAGGCTTAGCAAGTTATACATACTGTATAATTATCACCTGTCCTTACAGTATATTGTACAAACACATTTTCACAACACTAACATAAGTGGAAAAAATACACCCTTTATCTGTGAGAAACTAAATCCTACAATACACACATCAAGGTAGAAGACTGCTTTACTATCACAACAGTTTATCTATCAGCCATAATCAAAACAATTCCAATGATAGCCATAGCAACTGTTGTCCAACCTGCTCCATAAGACCAACTGAAGAAAACATCATTTTCCCAAAGTTTGAAAGTATAGATCATCATTCCAATGAATGCAGCCACAGCTAAAAATAAATAAATTCACTATTATTAATATAACACTAGAGTTGATGTTTGTGGACATAAATCTGTCATTTTAACCCAAGCCAAAGGCGAGCTGGATTACAGTGTATTTTAATAACTTACCTGCAAGTCCTATCAAGCTGCAGTTGGTTACAAGAGGGTATTTTGATCGTCGAGTGTAAAATGAATACACAGCAGCAAAGATAAATGCCAAAATAAAGAACAACATTGCAATGCCAAGAAGAATCATGATTATTACATTCCATGCTGAAAGGTAAAGAAGAAAAATTGATCACTCTAGTATTAAAATAACCATTCTAATTCTCATAGGAATTGTACAGTAAGTGTTCATACATATTAACAATATTCCACCAAGTATTGTAACATGATATCTTAATTGTTACAATCTATAAACATTCTGAAAATATTTGATACAAAACTTAAATATTGTTCACTATAATACAGAAAAACACTATAAATTAAATATAAAGAGTGTAGACATATAAACACTATAAAGAGTTGCTAGTACACCCAAATATAAAGTAATTTGTTTGAATATATTTTCAATCTGGGTTTTCATTCCAGACAATACAATTATACTAATTTAATAAATACTCAAAGCCTTTTATTTACTCTGCAACAGCTCAAAACCTTAGTATTTTGTGTTTTTTAAATCTTGGCAATGATTTTCTCGAGATCCCCTGCCTACGCACTACTCTTGCTGTTGTTTGAAGTGTTGTGAGTTAATAGTGAACAGACTATAATGAAAGTCGTGTTTAGACAGTTTAGTATGAATTTTGACTTAATTTTATAGTCCTACATACCTTCTACTTCGATATTTATACAATCGCTTTTACTCTCAACAAATGTGTCATTCTCGTAGACATCATAGCATCTTTCAAACAATCCTTCATGGTGATAATGGACTTGATCTTGACCAAAGCCAGCTTGTTGAGTTTTATGTTGAGTCCAATGCGTCGTAGAAAACGCCAAAACAAGCATCAAAATTGCCACAAATGTCGTGAGAAAAGTCACGATTATTTTAATCATGATGTAAGAATCCTTTTCTTGAGAAAATTCTCAAGATCGATGACTAAAAACAACTTTAAATTAGTTGTATAAAATATGCCTCAAATACTTTCTCACCCCCAAGCAAGCAAAAGAATGCGAAAGTCGCAATTAAAAAATATTCCCACGATCAAGTACTGGGACCGAGTCCGCGCAACCGAAATATTAGGCTTGGGTAGGATGCTATTTTTAGAAACGAAATAATTTTCATGCGCAAAATCAGTCCCAAGTGATGACGTAACAAAACATAGATTAGAACAGTATTTAAACGTTGCTTTAAAAAGCTGACCGCCAAATAACTTTACACATCACAAATGAGGAGAATGAGTTAAATGCTTATAAACCCAAATATTATATTATGTTCTAAGGATTTTGGGAGAAGGAAAATTCGAGTGTAGAATATGTACATTTTAAGACCAAACCGGGACCAGTTGCGAAAAATGCAACTACACAGGCCTTCCGGCAGGAATTGAACCCACGACCTTGCGATTCTAGTGCAATGCTCTGACCACTGAGCCACGGAGGGCGTTGCCGAGAGCTTGATCGCGAGTTCTGCATATAATAAGGTGGTAATGCCAGGAGAGAATTGGGTATATTATAAGTAATATTGGCATTTCACTCGATTACATAGCATGTTCTAAGGATTTTGGGTGAAGGAAAATTCGAGTGTAGAATATATACATTTATATTATATTAAATATACATACATTATATTACTGCATATGGACTGTATTTAATGTGTATACTTGAATGCCAAAATATTTTTTGATTTGAACTTTCAGTTGTTGTTATATTGAGGTTTGTATTTCCAAAATGGTAATGAGGATGACGTCTGTGTAGGCATAATTTGCATACGCAGTGTTCTGTTACAGCAGAAATATTACCCAATTCACATGGCAGACATGAATAGTATATTCTATATTTTATCATTTTTTTCATTGAAATCTTCAAGCGGTTTATCATAAGAAAAGAAAAAAAACACACACAAATGCCTACATTGACGCCATCCTCATTACCATTTTGGAAATACAAACCTCAATATAAGTTAACAACAAATAAAAGTTCACTGAGTCAGAATATATTTTGGCATTCAACTATTTACGTTACTTAGAATCCATTTCAGTAATATCTTATTGGAGTTTATAAGCACTTTAGACGTTGATTTAAAAAGCTGATCGTCAAATAAATTGACACATCAAAAATGAAGAGCCGGAATGAGTTAAAAAGTGGCTGAGATATAGCCAGTTCATATGGATAGAGAATACTATTTTTTTCTCCGAACCTAAATCATTTATTCAACAACGAACAAACATTAACGATTCACTAAAAATTAAAAAAATTCACAAAAACATAAATACGTTATTTACCAAACATGATCGGTCTCTACACCCCAGAAAAGCTTGCCTTTCGGTCGTCAATCAAGACTAAACGAGGCAATCTTTCCCCTGTATGGATCCTCTAGGGGGACCTTTACACGAGCCTGGTTTGAGAGCCAACCCGGGTCAACCCGTCTACGAAGAAACCCCTTGTTGGGTGACTCTTTTCAAGACCCACCGTCGCACCTTTCTAACCCGGGTCGACCCGCGGAACTTTGGTCAATTCCTTCATGTGAACACGAGTTGACTTGACCCTTTGGTAATATCAACCTCGTCCCCAGGGCATTTTGCCTCCACGTTGGGAGTCGGCGAAAATGGCCATGACATCGGCTGGTCGATTCTATAATCGGATTGGCCGGTTTAAAAACTTGATTAATTCAGATACAGTGTAATTTATTCATCAAAATATGAATTGCAATAAATCCACTCTGCGAAGTTCATCCAAAGAATTGTAACGATAGCTTTGGTTAAAGTCAAGAACAACATTAGATATATGTTTCTTCCCGACATTTAAATGTGTCCTGGATAATCGTGGGGAGTATCATGATGAATAATGCTAGCCAGTTGCATTTATGATAAAGGTTCACATGAGTGATTCGGCAGAGCGTTAAATATTTCTTATTTATTATTCATGTATACGTATTATACAAAAACGAAGCACAAAGACCGCATAAATTTTTTTGCCAAAACACCCCAATATTCTGGGTGTCACGTGACCAGCCGATGCCAGGGCATTTTCGCCGACCTCCCAAACGTGGAGGCAAAATGCGCTGGGGACGAGGTTGTTGGTAATATGATAATTTGTGTTGAGAAAAGCTGACCCAGGTTGGGAAAAAAAGCAGCCAACCCTGGTTCATGTAAACACGAAAAAAGAATAACCAGGGATGGCGAGCTGACCCGGGCTGGCACTCAACCTGGGCTCGTGTAAAGTCTCCTTAGATTTCTAAGTATCATAACTTGCAGTCAAAATGGAAATACCTTCCCGCTTCCGCTTCTGTAGTTTGTTGTGCATGGCAGTATTTCTGTAGCGGCTACTGAAGCGTGAGGAAAATGGTTTGTCGAAAAATTTGAATAAAAAGTATAATTTAGCTTTCCTGGATTTTAATCGTAATATAACAAATGTTTCTCCCAATCGGTACCAACAAATATAAATCAAGAATAAGCGACTTTTATTCCTAGATTTTTCTCACGTTTTATAGCGGCTACAGAAATACAGTAATACACAAGTAACTTGTTTAAATCGAGGGCGCCGGGGGGCCCCTCTGGCAAAAGCGCTGCCCCTCTGAGAAAATTTGGCTTCATATGCCTCAGTTAAGCTGGGTCCCCCTAGGTTTTTCCAGGCCCCCCCTGACAAAAAATCCTGGCTACGCCTCTGCTTAAATAGGGACAGTGATGTTCATCTCAATGGTATGATTGCTATGATAAGTATTTAGTTGACTTGCCATTCAATTATTCCTTGACTACCCTCAACCAGACTTGGAACAAACTATTTCATGATAGCTCATATGCTTTGTGAAAATGCGATGTGAAATTGAGAGTTGAAATAAACCAAACTGTGATTTGGCATTACATTGTAAGCTATAGTAACTTCAGAAAGTTAATTAAATTTCACAGACAAAGAAAAGGAAAGCCATTAACAGTGACATTACTTTAGTTTTCGATCAATAACGCTCAGGTTGAAAACGTAATTTTAATAAGCTTTCAAATGCTGAAGAATGGAGTTTTTGTGTTTGGCTACATTGTGTCACGAGCGCCTACTGTGATGAACCACGCCCATGGAGAGTTGGTAAATATTTGACAATATTCCAAAGAAATTAAGAAGCAGTTGCCTTGACGTTGTAATCGCATTATGTATGTCTTAACACAGTCCGTTGTTTTTACTGCAGCAGCCACAGCTCTAGTCGTTCTGTCGTTTGCAGTTTATGACAGCAAAGCAGAAGAGACAACGAGTAAGTACAATCTTATCTAATCCCTAGTTATCAAACGATAAACATGAGTTTACTGTCAGCATGGTAGAGCAGCTGTTTAAGAATGCTGGAATAAAAAAAGACTTTCTTTTTTCGTAGTTATTTTCATAAGAAAGTCAAGCAAACTCTGTAAGATAGAAAACATGAGAAAGCTAATACAGTTCACAGTAACCTCTCGTGCGCTCCCCTGTTGTCAGTCAAGGTGTTTAGTTATCGACAGTTGATTGCTTGTGCGAGTTCAGGAACGGTGTTTGCATTTACTTGTTCACTCATTCACTTTGCATGGTCGCTTACAAGAGTTGGGTCATTATATAAGAGACGGTAGTTCTGAGAGGAGCTTGGAGTGTAAGATCAGATTAAGATCAGTCAGTTTACTTCATAGCAGGCAAGGGCGTCGTTAATTGTTTGACCTTCAAATCATGTTGTTTCATAAAGAATATATATTGACAGAAAAAAAATAATGTTGACAAATATGTATACCAATCCATAACAGAGACACGTGGATACAAAATATGATGCTTGATTCTAGTAGATACTTGGTTTAACATAAAAATAAACTCCTGCATGATTAGTGCGTCTGAGTGACTTTGTACTTTAGCCTTTGAAGGCTCACGTCGTGACGCGCTGGTTAGTTAGAACATCACTAGTCATATGTTTAAAGCAAGTTGCAAAGCATTTCTTAAAATACATCAGTGATAAATCCACCATTTCATTTTAATTAAAAAATGGAGCTGAAAAGAAATAGCAGCAGATATCCTATCAGTTTACAATACATATCTTGGCTTGATAATATCTTTTAGTTATAAGATTGTCCATGCATTCACCGGTAGCTCTTTTCTTTAAATTACCATATTTGTATAAGCTGTTGTTTGATAGAAACTGATAATTCAATGGTGAGTATTCAAGCATGAGTGGACGGCTAGCAGTAGAAGTTATAGGAATAACTAGAATGTATTAATAGTGATACGGCTGGGGAAATTAGGATTTTCACCAAAACCCTTCACACAATCTACTTGTTGGGAGGTCAATATATGAAGGACAAAGAAGTAATTAAATCAAGCTGCAACAGATCTCTTTTCAAAACAATTAGCAAGGATTTATCAACGAAGAAATTGCTGTCAACTACTCAAAGCGCTAGATTACACGTCAAATATCTTAACGATAACCGTACTAGTTCAATTATACTGGCATTTTTATTGTTCATCTTCACGGCTTGTACATATATTGTGCGTGCTCGCCTGCTTGTCACTGATATTTCCTAACTTCCAGATAAGATCGTCTCGATTGCCAATATCGTCCCAATTTCCTGAATCCATCCAATCAGGTTGGGCAAATCGAGATATCTCTCGTCTGATTGCAGTTGTGTTTGAACAATTGAAGCGATGGAGATGATCTTAGGCAGGCTTTAAGCTTCGTAAGTGATCATCATGCTCAGAAATATATAACAACAGTCAGGTAAAGAGTCAGTTTAGTTTGCTAGGCTGCCTCCCCTCACCCCCCCCCCCCCCCCCCATAGTGCGGGTTCACCTACATCATGTGAATGTGAAGCTTGGCCAAGTTCCAGAGAATTATCATGAGTTACTGTATTTGAAAATAAAGCGGAAGAGGTGAACAAAAGTTTATTAAAATAAAATAAATAATGAAAAGATCTCCCCTTGGTACATTTAATTTGATTACTTTTAACAAACGTTTGATATAGATGTTCGCTCAAAAAAAGT
This sequence comes from Corallium rubrum, assembly GCA_964035015.1. Taxonomy (NCBI): domain Eukaryota; kingdom Metazoa; phylum Cnidaria; class Anthozoa; order Scleralcyonacea; family Coralliidae; genus Corallium; species Corallium rubrum. Next base: position 7,093,028 of record OZ036006.1, read on the forward strand.
TTCTGAGTAATTCGCGATACAACATACAGTACACGAACTTTTAAATTTAGCTACATCTCATATGCAAACGCTATCACTTAAGAAGCACATATGACTATGAATTTGCAGGCCTTAACTGTCCATCTGAGCCTCAGTGGCTCAAAGATTAGAGCGTCTAACTGGTCATAGGTCGCAGGTTCGAATCAGAAATCTTTTCTGAGTATTTTAGCTTGACGAATGCATGTCAAACGTTTGTTACATTACGAATTCTGCTTTGTTTGTTTTTTCCCAGCGCCAATAAGATGTTATATTTGTGTGATTGAACACAATGGTGATGTGGCCAATCAAACAGAGTGTTCTGTGTCTGGGCCCAACGTGCAAATTGCGCAATGTGCGGAGAGTCATGGCTACGATCGTTGTGCTTACTACCGCGCACGTTCCTTGGAGACTGGGCAGGTGTTTCTTAGACGTCAATGTGCAACCCAAGACTTGTGTAAACAACAATGTCTGTCTTCTGAGCACACTGACTGCCAGATAAAATGCTGTGAAGGAAATCTCTGCAATCATGATTCGTTTGCAAACACAAAAGATGAAAATAACTTAGTGACGTCAGGTAGGGTGGAACTTGAACACACGTGAGCAACCTCGTATCCAGACCCCTTTTGTGACGCGAACAAGTTACGGGTTATTATGTAGCTAGAGTAAGAACGTTTCTGATTGGTTTACGTCATCGAACCCTTACAAAACACCTGACCTTAGTCAGTAACGCGCATGCCGGGAACGAATTGGTAATTAACGGCAATGAGATTGGTTACTTATTATTGCCAGCAAAAACAATTTAGTACTGGTGTGTTTTCGCTGCATTACAAACTAAACATATTAGTATAGTGTAATTAATCAAGCTCTAAATTAACATTTACTAAAACTTTACAGGTATTCCAGTTACCACAAATACTCCAGTTACCACAGTTACTGCAGATACCTCAGTTACCACAGATGTCCCAGTTACCACAGATACCCCAGTTACCACAGATACCCCAGTTACCACAGATACCCCAGTTATCACAGATACTCTAGTTACCACAGATGTCCCAGTTACCACAAATGTCCCAGTTACCACAGCTGTCCCAGTTACCACATATGTCCCAGTTACCACAGATGTCCCAGTTACCACAGATGTCCCAGTTACCACATCTGTCCCAGTTACCACAGATGTCCCGGTTACCACAGCTGTTCCAGTTACTACAGGTGTCCCAATTACCCAGAATACCAAGGCACCATCCACAGACATGGAAGACAAACTGGTCGGTGGACCACGTGGTGAGAATAATTAGAATGAAAATGTGTTGAGTAAATATGTTTATAAAATAAATAAATATAGCGTGAACAAGAAAACAAAAAAATTGAAAAGAAAATATAAAAGTAAGTTTGGAAGAAAATTAGAAAGGAACGGTGGAAGAGAAGGATGTATTAATGTAAACACCATAAGTTAACAATTATTGCACATGATACACTCTGATGAAGGGCCTTCGCTCGAAACGTTAGACTCCTACGTTCTCTGTTTCGGCAGTATATCTAACCTTACTATATTTCGATTGTTGTTTCTACACTGCCTACACAGCACGCTACTTTTTAATACACTGAGTATGTTTGTTTATCTTTTTCAACAGTTGAAGTAAAGTCCAAGAAAGTTTTAAGTAATTGCAGAGACTACAGTCATCAATGTGCTGAGTATGCGAACTATCAGGGTTATTGTCAATATGAGAGAGACTTTATGCTCAGACATTGCCAAGTTAGCTGTAAATTCTGTGGTGAGTAAGAAAACATTGTACATAAGAAATAATAGTCCTATAATTTGATTTGTAACAACACATATTCCAAACAACGTTTTGTCGGCATTGTACACGTCATTTCAAGGCTGCGCACCTAGTTATCATTCTTAGTTGCATTCGTGACTCTTGATTCAGATACGCCAGATACCACGCCAGCTCAGACCACAGATACGCCAGTTACCACGGATACGCCAGTTACCACGGATACGCCAGATACCACGCCAGCTCAGACCACAGATGCGTCAGTTACCACGGATACGCCAGTTACCACGCCAGCTCAGACCACAGATACGCCAGCAACAACACCTTTCACGGACAATAGGGGAGTGGCAGGCCCAACCAGTGGCTCATCCGGTAAGGAAACACAAAAGGAAAAATTGTCAAGAATAGATAAACGAACATACAGGGAGAAGTCAAGTGGGGTGGAGCAGGGCTTGTAATCGTTTACGGTGGGGCGAGTCAAGGTGACGTGAAGTGACGTGACTTTGAGTAAAGTAGAGTGAATTAAGTACTAGTGACATGACGAAAGTGAAGGAAAGGAAAGGAAAGTGTACGAAAGGAAGGCAGAACAAGGAAGAAATTAAGATTAGATGTGCCACGTTTAACACTAAAATTAAATACTTTTCATTGCGTACGTTGCATTCTCTCAAACACATTACATCAATGTAGGTTGCGTCGATATGAGAAGTGAATGTGACCAATATGCAATTATATCTGGCTACTGTAATTACAATTATGGTTTTATGTTAACCGCTTGTCCACAATCTTGCAATATCTGTGGTAAGTTCTCTCCTGGCAATGTTTTTAAAACTGTACTTTTCACATCAACTCTTCCTTAAGCCACATGGTTGATTTTTAAGATAAAAAGATAATGCTTATATGTCTTTACATTTTTTTAAATCTCAAGATCATATCCTGCTGCCTGAAGGTCCTGAAGCACCAACCTTAGCAAGTCATACAACCACAAAGACAAGTAAGTTAAAGAGTTCTAAGTTGGAGTTCAAGAGGGCCGTTTATACAAGAGGTGATAAGACACGGCTTACATAAGACGTGAAACACGGTTGTATAAAAGGTACAAAGCAAAGGTATGTTCGCGGCTTGTTCAAAACGTCGTAAAACGGTCAGACCGTGTCTTGTCGACTTTCGTATAAACGGCCCTATTATCTTAAAAGTCTGCAATTAAACTACTTTCCAAGTTCTGAGTTCTGGCTACTTGGACAACAAAGGAACAGCCAATTCTAAACAACTCAACTACGTGAAGAATGAGAATGCAGTAGAATCCGCCAAATGCAATCACTATGAAAACTACTGGTACACCAGTAATTGGGTTTCTATTTCATATATATAAATATTCTGGTATGATCATTTTCTAATGACCATATAATTAGTATTTGTTATATTTCAGGTGAAGAAGAAGAAAGGAGTACTGCAAAAATATCAACACCTTACGGTCCTCACGGGTCCGGTAAGTCATCTAGCTACATCAGTACAGTTAACAAATAGAAAATCGGAATATCGGAAGGTTTGAGTACTGCATGCAGAAATTATTGAAACATAGTTTCTAACGTTTCTCTGACGAAGGACCATTGGCGTAGAGTATGGGGGGGGGGGGGGGGGAGGGGCGGGGTTAGCCCCCGGATAAATCTCAATCGGGGGGCTTAGCCCCTCCCAGAAATTTTGCAGCAACTGACTCATCAATCACCATTCACAAATTATAGGTTACTCGTTAGGCTAAAGTAACTATTAGAGCCTCATTCCTGTCAGCCAAACGGCACCCATATACAGTGATAAGTCAACCCAGTAAACACAACATCGAAAAAATGTTGAAATGTGTTGTATTTTAACTCGTTTTTACGACATTTCATGACCTTCAGTGTTCTTAAAAATCACCCCTCGGAATGCAGGAAATGGCATTTCCAAGCCTCTAAATTTCAAACATTTCCGCGGGGCATGCCCCGGCCCCCCCCCCCCCCCCCCAGAAGAGTCCCTTTTTGTAAACACCCCCCACGCAAAAATTCTTAGAAAGGCCCTGTTCAGCAGTTCAGCCCCCCTAGACAAAAACAAAACTCTACGCCTATGCGAAGGACCTTCCCTCGACTAACGTTATAAACTACGTTCAATAATTTCGGCAGTATATCAAACCCTACTAGCAACCTCGTACCCAGGGCCATTTGTAGGGAACTGGGCCAAGATGGTGGGAACAAATGGCCCTGGGTACGAGGTTGACCCTACTAGCTATATTTCGATGTAATATGTAAAGGCCGACAATGAGGACTAGACCGGGTTTTCAAGTACGAGGAATTCGTTCCAGTCCGAGGCGAAGCCGAGGACTGCAACGAATTCCGAGTACTTGAAAACCCGGTCTAGTCCGAATTGGAGGCCTTTACATCACTTCTCAAAATCACTTAGTGTATTCCCAAAATGAATTAGTGCATTAGTAATTAGTGTATGGATGAATAACCGATTGTGTGAAGTAATATTTCAAGTCCAAGGACTTGAAATATTATTTCCAGTCCTTGGACTGGAAATAATATTTCAAGTCCTCTGCCCAGTACTTCCCTGGTATTTCAAGTCCCTTCACGTGGTGCAATTCAGCGCTTCTGATTGATTGATTATCTCATGAATTATTAATGAGTTTGAGAATAGTATTTCAACACTGCATGTCTACGCAGGACACTACTTTATTTCAATGTTAAGAAATTAGTTTTTCATACAAGACTCGCGAATGAAGGTTCGCAATACAAACAATTTCAAAGCCAAAATATCAGCTAAAACAAGACAACATAGTGAAACGGTGATACTTCGCTGTTCTCATATATTTCAATGTGTTTCAACTTTCAATCACTCTGCCATGATCATTTTCTAAAGGTCAGTTTTTTTATTTAGATGAGGAAGAGAGTACAACAGAAAAAATACCAACACCGTTTGGTCCTGGAGGAGAGTCAGGTAAATGATCAACCTACACTATACGTTAATAGATTAGTTCGAGGGTACTCTGGTAATTGTTGGGTAGGGGTGTGCCGCCGTGACCTCGAAATCCTGATCCTATCCCAGACCTAAAAAGGGGATTTTTTATACCCCGTCCCCAGGGAGTACGGGTGGCGTGTGCTGTTAACGCGCTGCCTCTCACCAAAAAGTTAAGCCCGGTTGGACGGGGTTAGTACTTACCTTACTTACCGCTTGGGAATGACCCCGTTGTCGAGCTTGGAACTCATGTGAGTAGAGTTGTAGTTGATCTCTCCTGTGCTTCGAGGGTTTTTCGCCGGGTTCTCCGATTTTCCTCCCTCCGTAAAACCAGTACTTTCATCATGGTAGTCATGTTCAATTGGGACATTTCGCTCTGTTTGACCACCAGTTGATATAGGCAATAAAGTTATTAAAAAAACATAAAACAAAACCTAAATTGAAAAAATCAACACCCTTTCCCAGCACTGGTGTCACATTGGCATCCATACTCTATCCCAGAGCAAGATATGCACCCTATTCCAAACTAAAATAGACAATTTGTATACCCTATCCCAGACCCCAAAGCTAGAGTTTGAAAACCATACCCTAAAGGACAGCACATGCGCGTATCCTTTATATACGAGTAACCCCTCTCCGGAGATTAGTGCCGAAGATTACTAAATGAAATATTTTGGCACCATAGATGAGGTGGTCGGTTTTTTCAGAACGAACATAGAAAAAACCCCATTTTAATTCAATACGCGCTTCGGTCGACACGTCAGTATTTCGTTGCTTTTCAAATATTTCTTTTGCAAGCTTTTCCGGTTGCTCTATCCAAAACACAGCCAGCGCAACCCTCTACTTTGTTAACGCTTTCATTCGGCACTTTTTATGTTTCACTCTGTCTAATGCCAGATGACTTTACTCGTCAAGGGAAGACCTTCTGACATTAAAGAATTAAAGGGAGTACGGGTGGCGTGTGCTGTTAGCGCGCTGCTTCTCACCAAAAAGTTAAGCCCGGTTAGACGGGGTTAGTACTTGGATGGGTGACCGCTTGGGAATGACCCCGTTATCGGGCTTGGAACTCATGTGAGTAGAGTTGTAGTTGATCTCTCCTGTGCTTCGAGGGTTTTCCGCCGGGTTCTCCGGTTTTCCTCCCTCCATAAAATCAACACCTAATATCTTAGCTGTTATCCGTGGTCTGAACTGTGTCGTTGGCGGCTGCCTGGAGCGCCTTTGATATGCCTCGACACGGCCACATTGAGCTGCGTCCTTCGCAATTCAGCCGCTTGCTGCAAGTAAGGATGATTAGCCACCCAGTCCTTTATCCTTATCCTTTATAAAAAAATGTTATAAAAAAATGGATTAAAAGAATGTTATATAGAGAGCGTGAAATTTTTTTCATATTTTTCTAGAACTTCTTGGTTGTTTGGATCGCTTAGAGAACTGTACTTATTTTGCTAAAGTGAAAGGTTACTGTAATTATACCAAAGACTTCATGTTGATTCATTGTCCTTTCTCCTGCGGCTTTTGTGGTACGTTGCTTAGTTATTCTAACCCTAACCTATTATATAGAACCTTAGATCCGCCATTCGTTTCTAAATAAAGCATATCGTTTTATAACACTTTTCCTAATAGTGCAGCATTTCTCTGTCTTAGGAATTACTTTGGAATCTGATGACAGTGCAGGTTTTCCTCATCCTCAAGTTTTCCCTCATCCTCAAGTTTTCCCTGAACGATTTGAACCGCTGACTGGTAAGTATCCATATTTTCAACCCCAGTCCCTTTTGTTTCTCTCGGCTATACATATTGTATACCCAGTACAGTTGTGAAAAAAATAGAAAGGACATTAGTCATTACTACAAATGATTTTCTTTCTTTAGATGAAGAGTTTCCACCACCGCCAGGAGTGAAGGGTTAGTAAGAAATTATGATTCGAGTAAAAAAAACAGACACGCAACGCGTGCAGGTGCTCACCAATGTGCAATTGTGTTTTAAAGTGTCACTAAGATGAAAAATCGTCAGTCTTTTTTTGATCTAATCATAAAGTACATTTAAAATGAGGAGGAACGGCGTTTGTGGTTTGTAAATAACTCATCTCGTTCAAGAGATATTCACGTTTTTGAAATATGCAAATTATATGGCTGATGACGTCATTTTCTCCAAACGAGCGAAATGAAAACCGTAAAATTAGGAATATCTCTAGAAATAAACAATGGAAAGTGCTCAATTTTGCATGCTTATAGTACTAAATAAAATACGTTTCACTGTGGAACTTTAGTTGTTTTCGCGGAAACTGCTGGTTCTTGGCCCCCTCCAATGATAAAATTAAATTTTCTTATTTATCAGCAATCAAGTAGCGTTTACTCCAGCGAATAAATGTGAAGATTAGGGCTGATGTAGGCATTGTAATTCAAACGTTTAAATCTTTCTATTTTTAAACAATGAGGCAAAAATGATAATTCCCTTTTTAAGGTTTAGAGTAACCTGAGAGCATGCGCTTACCATGGCAATCACAAAAGTTCCACAGAGAAGTGTATTTTATTAGATACTATAAGCATACAAAGTTTCAGCACATTCTATTGTTTATTTCCAGAGATATTCCTTATTTTACGATTTTCATTTCGCTCGTTTGGAGAAATGACGTCATCAGCCATAAATTTGCATATTGCCAAAGCGTGAATATCTCCTGAACGAGATGAGATATTGACAAACCACAAACGCCGTTCACCCTCATTTTAAATGTACTTTATGATAAGATAAAAAAAGACTGACGATTGTTTCATCTTAGTGACACTTTAAGAGTTAAGATTATTACAAAGCTAAGACTTTCTTTCGTTGTGTTCTAGAACTACGTTGGCTTCCAGTTTATTGCAGTGAGGTAAGAACATTTACTACAAGCTAAATCTCATTTGATTGGTCACTTTTTATTTCTAGCACTAAACTAAACTAAACTAAACTGAACTGAACTGAACTGAACTGAACTGAACTGAACTGAACTGAACTGAATTTATACTGGATAATCCTATCAGTAATATCTAAACCGTTATCCCTAGAGGTCCAGTAAGGACCATCCCTCATTGATCTAGTGTTGCTACAGGAGGAAAGCAGAGTAAACTAAACTAACTTTATTTATACTGGATAACCCTATCAGTCATATCTAAACTGTTCTCTCTAGAGGTCCAGTACAGGAGGAAAGCAGAGTAAACTAAACTAACTTTATTTATACTCGATAACTCTATCAGTCATATCTAAACTGTTATCCTCGAGCTCAGAAGTCCAGTAAGGGCCATCCCTCATTGGTCCAGTGTTACTACAGGAGGAAACTTGTGGTGTTTGGTAGAGTCAAACTGGAAGCACTCTTCTCGCATACGGCCAAGGGGAAATTTTCAATCAGGTACCTGCTGAGAGCAGGAATCGAACCCGGCTCGCAGAAGTGAAAGGCACGTGCGCTAACCACTGTCCGACTATCATATTAATGTCATTTATTTCTATCTCTGTAGTGCAATGGTGGTTACAAAACTTGCAATTTTAAATGCATTCTGCTGTTTAAGACTGGTGTGTATGAACCAACCGCACCCAGCACTTGTTTAAAGTTGTTTGGAAAACCAAGCAATGAAATGCTATGTTAGATCCCAGACTCCCAGCCAAACAACTCAGAGCGAACAAAAGACTTGGATTACGTCAACATGTTGTTGCTAGGTTACATTATGTCGTATAAGGACTAACAAGGATAACGGAGGATAACAAGGATCATATTATAAAATCTTGTCTACAGCTAGTTATACAATAAAGCCAAGAGAGTTGTCATTGCGGATAGTACACCTGGACAATATTAGAAAATAGTACCCCCGCAGTGATGGACTGGTGCGGTGTCCTTGCCAATTGCTGGTGTTATTGTATTGTATTTTTTATTGTCAATTTTATCATGTTTTTTGTTTCTTTTGGCGAAAGTGATAAAATTAAAAAAAGATAATTATCTGTCAATTACTTGTCTTGTTGAACTGATCTGCTGCTACCCTGGATGCCAGAGGTTCTTGGGGGAAGGGAGGAAAAGAGGGGAGGGAGGGAGAAAGATGGGGGGAGGGAGGGGAAAGAGGGGAAGGGAGGGAAAGAGAGGGAAGAGAGGGGAAAGAGTTAGGGTTAGGGTTAGGCTGCATGATGGATCGAAATATAGTAAGGACTGCCGAAATTACTGAATGTAGTTTTTACGTTTCTCTGACGAAGGGCCTTCGCTAGAAACATTACGTTCAATAATTTCGGCACTACCAAACTATATTTCGATTTGTATTTCAACACTGCCTACGCAGCACACTACTTTTAGTTCGCATGATGAATAAATGTGTGAGATGAATCGAAGGTGTTGTTACAAAACGCATTTTTTCCGCTACGTTAGCTAATTTCAAAAGGTGCGTGCCAGCACCATCTAGCCAACAATAGCGTGCAAGCTGGCTCCATATTTCAAGCATTAGGCGCGAGAACAGGAATCAAGCTAATAAGCCAACACGAAAACGAATCCAAACTCCACCGCATAGATACCCAGATTTCCCTTACTCTCACGAATTGATACTGCAACCAGATTTTTCCAAATTCTACGGGATAACCAGTTATATTTTGCGAACTGTAGCTTCAGATTCCGTCAGAGAGATACCAGTACAACATATCTGAATCGCATGCATATACTAATACATGTAGTATTAAAAAAAACTTTCAAGATATCAAGATAGAGACGACAGTTTGATTGAATCACGTTGTACGTACTCACAAACGCATATTTTAAAGGAACATTTCTCAAGCGTACTGTACGACAACAAAACACGAATTTCAACACAAAAGCGCCATTTTCAAAAAGTCGTGGTGACTTTAATCTTCTTCGTTTTTCTTCTGTACTGCTACATCAGTTTATTCAACCATATTTCAATTTCTTTTATCTCAGCTTCGTTCTCAGTATTTCCCTTGGCGCTACACTCAACAAACTCCACTTGTATTCTTCTTAAATCAGAAAAATCAAAATCTTTTCCTTTTTGTCCAACAAAAACTGAATCTTTATTCATTGATTGTTCATCCAGACCCTTGACAGCAGCAGCACGAGTCTTGCGTAGCGTGTTGCTGACAAAACATTAAACATACATCAGTAAACGCAATAAATGAATGAAAGATCTGCCTTATACACAATAATTACTTACATTTCTTTGGCTAGTTGTGATTTTATCACATTCGCAGATTTGGATGTTGTTAAATCTGCCAGATAAGAAAAAACAATCACGTTTTTGAATGGTCGCTTTTAATAAGCATGTTATTTGGATCAATACCTTGCTTGTTGCAAGCCACCAACAGTTTTGGTGATAATTTATTAAACGTCTTGTTGCTAAGAATATCAAATAAACACCTACAAAGAAAAGATGTTTTCATCATTGTAATTGAAAATAATTTACCCTTTCTTTCTTTCTCCCTTGCTTGCTTGCTTGCTTGCTTCCTTCCTTCCATTCTTTCTTTCTTTCTTTCTTTCTTTCTTTCTTTCTTTTTCTTCCTTCCTTCCTTCCTTCCTTCCTTCCTTCCTTCCTTCCTTCCTTCCTTCCTTCCTTCCTTCCTTCCTTCCTTGCCTCCATCCTTCCTTCCTTCTTTCTTTCCCTCCCTCCCCCCTCTCTCCTCCTTCCTTCCTTACTTCATTATTTCCCTCCCTCTTTCTATCTGCACAAATCACTTACTCTGCAACAGCGTGAAGCTCTCTGGGAAAATTAACACTGTCCACAACAAAGATTATCCCCCTGACAAATAAACAAACAAACCAGAAGTAAAAATCATGCCATTATAATAATTTAATAAATAGAGAAATATCTAATACCTAGCAAGATCTTTATATTTATCAACAAACTTTCCTTTCAGTTTTTCATTTCCAGGAATGTCAACCAGTTCCAAGACCTTACTCGGGTCATTCTGAGCAAATAAAATATAATAAACATAATGTACTATAGCTGTATGGTGATATAGCTGTATGGTGATATAGCTGTATGGTGCTATAGCTGTATGGTGATACAGCTGTATGGTGATATAGCTGTATGGTGCTATAGCTGTATGGTGATATAGCTGTATGGTGCTACAACTGTATGGTGATATAGCTGTATGGTGATATAGCTGTATGGTGCTACAGTTGTATGGTGATATAGCTGTGTGGTGCTACAGCTGTATGGTGCTACAGCTGTATGGTGATATAACTATATGGTGATATAACTGTATGGTGATATAGCTGTATGGTGATATAGCTGTATGGTGATATAGCTGTATGGTGCTACAGCTGTATGGTGATATAACTATATGGTGATATAACTGTATGGTGATATAGCTGTATGGTGACATAGCTGTATGGTGATATAAATGTATGGTGATATAGTTGTATAGTGCTATAGCTGTATGGTGCTACAGCTGTATGGTGATATAGCTGTATGGTGATATAACTGTATGGTGCTACAGCTGTATGGTGATATAACTGTATGGTGCTATAGCTGTATGGTGATATAGCTGTATGGTGCTATAGCTGTATCGTGCTACAGCTGTATGGTGCTATAGCTGTATGGTGATATAGCTGTATGATGATATAACTGTATGGTGCTACAGCTGTATGGTGCTATAGCTGTATGGTGCTACAGCTGTATGGTGCTATAGCTGTATGGTGCTATAACTGTATGGTGCTACAGCTGTATGGTGCTACAGCTGTATGGTGATATAGCTGTATGGTGATATAACTGTATGGTGCTATAACTGTATGGTGCTATAGCTGTATGGTGATATAGCTGTATGGTGCTATAGCTGTATGGTGATATAGCTGTATGGTGATATAGCTGTATGGTGCTACAGCTGTATGGTGCTATAGCTGTATGGTGATATAGCTGTATGGTGCTACAGCTGTACGGTGCTACAGCTATATGAAGGTGCTATGGCATTGTAATAAATTTACTTTTTTTAGTTAATTGTAACTTTTAAGTTTGCTAATCAAAGTGTAAGTACTCAGAGTGTCAGTTTATTTTTTATTAATATTTATCATTTTATTTATTAATAAAATTATTAATTAACATTGTTTTAAATACAGACCTGTTTGTCTAACTTATAGCTTCCTTTATTTTCTTTAATTGATGTTTGACTTGCCAAAAACTTTCCATAATAAAGCTAAAAAATAAGTTATAGAATGTAAATACAACTTGAGCTGTGAAGAGTCCCTCTGATGTAGCTGAGCTCAACTCTTCAGCAGAAAATCTTGGCAAAAATTCTCTTTAATTCTGTATCAAAGCTTACCCTTGCAAACAGAAGTGTTTTACCAGCATCAGACAAACCAATCAACAACACTGCTTTACATTTGTTACGACTTCTGCTAATAATCCATGCGATAACTAAGAATATATAATGATGAGTCAGCACTGAGGAATGTCTTAATTTCTACTAAAACAATTGTACTAAATAAACAAAAACATTCGTTAATAAAATCATTCTTACCTAGAGTTAATAAAACTATTAAAATTGCTGAAGCAATAGCAAATGCTGTGCCGTTTGGACCATGAAAAAACTGCATCACTGTTTGCCATTCAGCAGCCATTTTGATTTGTAACACAACTCGGAAGACTCCGAACACTTGCCGAAGGTATCCCGACTGAAGATAACTGCCAACATGTATAGTTTTAATTTGGTTGCAAAAAACTTCAGATTATTAAATAATACAAGAAGATATCAATATGGAGGAGAAACAGAGAATAACAAGACATTATTCTTCATTACAGATGACCAGGAAACGTGAACTGGGGCACACATTTCAAGAAGATACTCTCACATCCAACTATTATAAATACATGACCATTCAACCACCATCTTGGTGCAAAGACAATCATGGTGCAGCTGACCATGGTAGTGTATTTAATATCGAGTTCTCTCCAAATGGAAAAATCATGGTTGTTGCATGTGCGAAAAAAACTATTTTGGTATTTGATCCATTATCAAAGAAACTGCTCACTAAGATACCTGATGCGCATGAAGATTGTGTAAACTGTTTTTGCTTTCTCGATGAAAGAACATTTGCAAGTGCATCTGATGATTGTAATATTGCATTATGGGATTCTCGGATGTTACGTGAGAAGATTGTTAAACTTAAAGGACATGGAAGCTGGGTGAAAAGTTTAGCTTATCATCATGGTACGCAACAATTAGTAAGCTCTGCTTACGATGACACTGTAAGAGTATGGGATATCAACACATATTCACACAATCAACCTAAAAGTGAAGTTATTTTTACTGTTGAAAATTTAATTCGATTAAAGTTGAGTCCTCGTGGTGATAAACTTATTACTTCAACGTTTGATGGTTTCATTACGGTCTTTCATGATCTCGATCTCGAACACTTTCAAGATGATGTTAATAAACGTAGTCTCACCAATCACTTGACCTCAGGTCAAAATTCTGAAAACTTTGTTCCTGTCAATCGTAATGTCCCAGAATCCATTGTGGAGTTTCCAAATCATTCCCCTTGGAGTGTATCTGCGCTTCAGGTTCACCCGCATGGTTGGTGTTTGATGTCGCGTTATTCAACTGCACAGCAGTCGATTGAGTTTACAACAATACATGATATTCAGACTATTCAAAATGGTAAGAGTGGCCTTTGTAGTTGCATTTTTCACAACTGGTCCTGGTTTGGTCTTAAAATGTATATATTCTACACTCAAATTTTCCTTCACCCAAAATCCTTAGAACATGCTATGTAATCGAGTGAAATGCCCAATATTACTTATAATATACAGTATACCCAATTCTATCCTGGCATTACCAGCTTATTATATATACAGAACTCGTGATCAAGCTCTCAGCAATGCCCTCCATGGCTCAGTAGTCAGAGCATTGCACTAGAATCACAAGGTCGTGGGTTCAACTCCTGCCAGAAGGCCTTTGTAGTTGCATTTTTGCAACTGGTCCCGGTTTGGTCTTAAAATGTATATATTCTATACTCAAATTTTCCTGCTATGTAATTGAGTGAAATATATGCCCAATATACCAAATTATTTATACCAAAATATATAAATATATGGATAGGTGGGGGAGATTTTGCAAGGGTGGGTCAGTTCTAGTCCTTACCCACCATAATGCACTCAATTTGCCACAGGAACCTTTTGCATTGCTGCAGGAAGCCAAAGACACTGAGTTGCCTGCAGAGGAAGCTAACACGTCTATTTGAGAAATTATGTCACATTTTAGTTATTGACAAGAATAATCATCTTTAATTAGTCAGAGTAAAATTGTCTGGCATTAGACAGAATAGAATTAATAAGCTGCTAGTAAAGTGCAGTCAACCCATGGTCAACCCTTTAACTCCCACCATCACAGGAGGTCTTCCTTTGATGAGTAAAGTCATCTGCCATTAGACAGAATAAAAAATAACAAGTGCCAAATGCACCAATGGGAATGAAAGAGTTAAGGAGCTTTGAATAAACTAAGGGAAGTCAAATATATGTTTTAATTTATGTATACTGTATTATTATGCAGTATATTGTATGTACTATACATATTATTGAGAGTTTTATCAAAACAATTTTTATATATTTACTATAAGATTTGAATTTCATAGTGCATATTATGCACATGATTATTGCTAATTTGCTAATCAGATTTTCTTTAAAGCTTTTCCAGAGCAAGAGGGACAAGAAAGGAGTAAGAATGTTAAAAGACTAAGTCATTACATTGAGGAGTGCAATGCAGCTCCAGGATTTATCAAAGAACAAGATTTTAGCAAAGATGGACGAGTTATTGCTTCTCCATTTGGCCATGGAGCAAGATTGCTTGCATTTGCTTCAGATTGTTGTGAGTTGTGTAAATGTGATTTGGAGGACAGTTCAAAAACAAAGCAACTCCATGAAATTAAATGTCTGTTCAGTCACCATCATCCAGTTTGTATCAGCAAGTTTTCACCAACTCACATGTTAGTTGTAACTGGATGTTTAGGGGGAGAAATTGCATTTCATGAACCAAAACTCTCCTGAATAATTAGACTGTCATCCAGTTGTGGAAATTAATTAAGCATTATTAAATTATTTATAATTTGTAAATACATTTAATAAAATATGCTATATGTATATTTATATCTTTTTCTACAAACCTGATATCTTCTTGGCTACTGTATATATAGCACTTTCTCCATAACCAGTTCAGTTTTCATTTTTTGTTATTTGCTTTTCAAGAATAAATAGAATAAATAAAATAATAAACTGTAGCTGTGGCTAAACCAACAGTGTACTAACAATGGACCAATAACAGATGGCCCTTTACTACAATATATAGTAAAGGTTTGATATACTGCCGAAACAGAGAATGTATAGGCGTCTAACCGGTTCCTTCTCTCTGACGAAGGGCCTTCGCTCGAAACGTTAAACTCCTACATTCTCTGTTTTAGACGTCTAAGGTTATCCAGTATACGTATGTAAATAAAGTAGAATGCTGTGTAGGCAGTGTTTTGAACAGAGAAAAGTGAAAAGATAAACTACTGAGTTTCTGTAACAGAAAACTGACGTTCCCAGCGGGGCCCTCATTCAAAGTGAAATGTGATAATTAAAAGGCTCCCAAAACGTGAGTTTTCTGTTGCTAAAAATCTCAGTACTTTACCCCTTTTCACTTTACATGTGTAAATAAAGTTATTTTGTACGTTATTAGTGTTCTCAGCTTGAATTGGTTAAGTTCATAACTTTTTACTGTGCAAGCTGTCGTAAGTTAAACTCAGAGAAAACTCTGAGCTCCAGTACTTGTGACATACGTACGGATTGACTAGTTCCCAGGCGTATAAATATCGAAAACAACCTTGGTCTACCATCTTAGTTCCAGTGGCTCAATGGTGAGAGCGTCCAGCTGGCATTTGGAAGGTTGTGGGTTCAAGCCCCGTCCGGAGCTCAGAGTTTTTCTCTGAGTTTCTCTTGTACATGCAGTAAAAACATACGAAAAAGTTATTTTAGTTGCGTTCACTTCTATTTGATTCAGTACAGTCGAGTTGAGTCTAACGTTTCGAGCGAAGGCTCTTCGCCAGAGAGAAACGTTTCAATAATTTCGACAGTACTCAAATCTTACTATATTTCCATCTGAGTTGAGTTGAGTTGAGTTGAGTTGAGTTGAGTATTGCATGTACAAACCATGTACAAATTATTTCACCTTTATTGGTCAATAAACACCAGTAAGATCATACATTATAAAAAGGAATAAAGTTAAATACACAATACACCGTTCTAGGATGGATAGTCCGTTACAAGTAATAATTAAATATGTTTTTTTGAAATAATTGGGAACTAGGGAAATACTCTTTGTGTATTCAGTAAATCCCAAAGCGAAAAAGCTCCTTTCACTTGATTTTGCCAGCTTATAGTTCGCCCGTTACAAGATCTAAGTTATGTTAGGTATTAGTGTTTGTCACTGTAGCTAATAGTCTGAATTGCCGGTTGGTTGATTATTACAGTACTGGCAATTATTATATGATTTACATGTGAAGATTTAAAGGGCTTATGCAGCCAAAAATAAGTTTGGGAGAGACTCTCTTATTTAAAAGAACTTTTGAAGTTAAGGATTGACGTTTGCAGCTCTTCCATATCTCACTTAGTTCTTTAGATATTGAGATTTGCGTGATATGTAAATAACATCACTTAGACGTCACACTGTATAATGACTTGTTGGGAAATCCTGTCTATTCTTGCAATAATTCAAGTAAATCACTTGAAACTTTTCATGTATAGTGTCTTGCGATACACAGAAGCACATGCACAGTTAAAAGTGATTTCTTTAAATAATCTCAAATTGATATATTCAAGATTTTCTAACAAGTCATTATGCAAGTGTGACGTCTAAGTGATGTTATTTACATATCACGCAGATCTCAATTTCTAAAGAACGAAATGAGATATGGAAGAGCTGCAAACGTCAATTTTTATAACCTCAAAAGTTCTTCTGAATAAGAGAGTCTCTTCCGAACTTATTTTTCGCTGCATGTAAGTCCTTTAAAAAGACTTCCAAGTATGTTACGTTGCAACTAGTAAAACAAATAGCGTAAACTAGCAGTTACCAACTTATTGTGCAAGCAGCCACGCCCAAAATATCAAACTCATTATCCAATCTCTAGAAATAACTTCAAATAACAACAATGGAGTTGTCCAGTGGTTTATTGTGGGCAGTCTCTGTATTCTGTAGGTCTGTATCCAAGTTCTTTAGCGCACCGTCTGGGACGAACTTGATAATTTCGACCATTGAATCTATCATAACATAAGACTGGTCGCCATTGCAAATCACCATGACACTTTAGAATAAAAATAAACATAATAAGGTGCTATAAATTTGATCATTGGAAACACAGACGCGCTGAGAATCCGACACATCCTTTATCTGCTTTGGGATAATGCGTTGAGAAATATAACTGGTAATTGAGTCTGAAAATAATGGTTGTTTTGGGGTGTTGGTGGCACAGTGGTTAGCTCACATGCCTTTCACCTCTGCGACCCAGGTTCAATTCCTGCTCTCAGCAGTTATCTGATTGAAAATTTCACCTTGGCCGTATGTGAGAAGAGTGCTTCCAGTTTGACTCTACCAAACACCACAGGTTTCCTTCCGGTTTCCTCCTGTAGTGACACTGGACCAATGAGGGTGGGCCCTTACTGGACCTCTAGGGAGAACAGTTTAGATATAACTGATAGAGTTATCCAGTATAAATAAAGTTAGTTTAGTTTACTCTGGTTTCCTCCTGTAGTAACACTGGACCAATGAGGGTGGGCCCTTACTGGACCTCTAGGGAGAACAGTTTAGATATAACTGATAGAGTTATCCAGTATAAATAAAGTTAGTTTAGTTTACTCTGGTTTCCTCCTGTAGTAACACTGGATCAATGAGAGATGGTTCTTACTGGACCTCTAGAGAGAACAGTTTAGATATAACTGATAGAGTTATCCAGTATAAATAAAGTTAGTTTAGTTTACTCTGGTTTCCTCCTGTAGTGACACTAGACCAATGAGGGATGGTCCTTACTGGACCTCTAGAGAGAACAGTTTAGATATGACTGATAGAGTTATCCAGTATAAATAAAGTTAGTTTAGTTTACTCTGGTTTCCTCCTGTAGTAACACTGGATCAATGAAGGATGGTCCTTACTGGACCTCTAGAGAGAACAGTTTAGATATAACTGATAGAGTTATTATCCAGTATAAATATAACGTAGTTTAGTTTTTGCATAGAAATGTATGAAGGTACAGAAATAAAACGAACCAGACACAGTGCATGCACTGAATGATTCCGCACGAACGAACGAACGAACGAACGAACGAACGAACGAACGAACGAACGAACGAACGAACGAACGAACGAACGAACGAACGAACGAACGAACGAACGAACGAACGAACGAACGAACGAACGAACGAACGAACGAACGAACGAACGAACGAACGAACGAACGAACGAACGAACGAACGAACGAACGAACGGACGAACGAACGAACGAACGAACGAACGAACGAACGAACGAACGAACGAACGAACGAACGAACGAACGAACGAACGAACGAACGAACGAACGAACGAACGAACGAACGAACGAACAGGATATAAAGCGCTGCATGCTAACTCGTGTGACTCATTGGGGCACCGCAATTGAATTGCAGTTTAAGAAACTGACAGTCTGATATGGTCTGACTTGGTCAATTCTGAAACTGTCGTCACGGTTATTAAAAAAAATACGAAAATTTACTGCAACAGACTATGAAAGGTTGAAGTGTACCAGCGCTGCAACGCTGACTCTTAAAGATATAGTTTTTAACCATGCATGTAGTAAAAAATCGGACTTTTTAAATTTATATTTATAAGTTATTTTACCTGACCCCAATTTCTTATGACCCATCTCAGATCACGCTTCTCTCCTATATACAACAAACAAAATGTAAGTTGTGCTCGTATAATGGCAGTACGTTATGCTCAAAAATAAAACAAGTCAGTCTATAAGACAACAATGGTCTTACAATTCATTAATAGTTATACTTTTAGTTGTAAGTTATGGCCAAATTCATTGTTTTACCACTGTCCTTACTAATCATACCTGTTCTTTCTTGTTTTGTGGGAGAAGGGGAACGTTCTGAAAAGAGGTAATGAAGGAACTGATTTTAACAAATTGTTGGTTGGTTAGTTGTTTGGTTGATTTGTTGGTTATTTGGTTGATTGGGTGGTTGATTGGGTGGTTGGTACCAGTTGATTGGTTAGTTGTTTGTTTGTTTGGTTGGTTGGTAGGTTGATTGGTAATTGGTTGGTTTATTGTTGGTTGGTGAGTTGGTTGGTTGGTTGGTTGGTAACTGGTTGGTTGGTTATTTTTGGTTGATTATATGGTTGGTTGGTTGGTTGGTTGGTTGGTTGGTTAGTTGGTTGGTTAGTTGGTTAGTTGGTTAGTTGGTTAGTTGGTTAGTTGGTTAGTTGGTTAGTTGGTTAGTTGGTTAGTTGGTTGGTAAGTTGATTGGTAATTGGTTGGTTCGTTCGTTATTTGGTTAATTGGTTTATTATTATTTGGTTGGATTGGTTTATTGTTGGTTGGTGAGTTGGTTGGTTATTTCTGATTGATTACATGGTTGGTTGGTTGGTTGGTTGGTTGGTTGGTTGGTTGGTTGGTTGGTTGGTTGGTTGGCTGGTTGGTTGGTTGGTTGGTTGGTTGGTTGGTTGGTTGGTTGGTTGGTTGGGGTTGGTTGGTTGGTTGGTTGGTTCGTTGGTTGGTTGGTAAGTTGGTTGGTAAGTTGGTTCGTAAGTTGATTGGTAACTGTTGGTTGGTTCGTTATTTGGTTAGTTGGTAAATTATTAGTTGGTTGGGTTGGTTGATTGCATGCTTGGTTAATTCGGAGTGGTGAATTGCGTATTTTTAATAAAAGTGCAATCATCTTCAGCTTACTTTTACAGAAGTTGCAGCTTTTAGCGCAATTTATTTCCATAAATAAACGACTATAGTTACAATAACCACGATGTTCTCGAACGTAAAAATCACAAAGTTCATCCCCGTACTTGTTCCAACACTCTGTTGAGAGAAAAACCAAACTGACAAATACGCCTAAAACTTATAATTAACATAACCTTGTATATAGTATTATGACCATTTACAGACGCCCTTCATTTAGTCAACTATCAGAAATCCACCAGCGGCATTTTTAACTAGTCAACTATTTACAAAACTCGACCTTACGAGCAGCAGCAGCACAACATCAGGATATATACCTTTGTTTGTTCGTTCGTGATTTTGTCGTCTATCCTTTTCTTGTCGACATGTTATTCCTCCTTGAATGCCGTCTGTCTCTTCTTCGTCTGTATCGGGATCTTCTCCTTCTCCTGTTTTAAATCCATCAACGTTTCCATTTTTCACTGAGGGATCTGAAACACATAACTACAACATCGATTGATGTCCTCATGTCCGTTTAATTTGCTATCGAGAAAAGGAAATTGAAATTCTCATTCTTATAAAGTATCTCATTTTTTCTGGCTTTCAGTAGCTATAAATGTAATCCTTCTTGTATTTCATCATTACTTTTCGACGACTTTATTATATCTTATAGGGATTTTTGTAAAATAATTTTTTTGAGGGTAGGAATGTATATATAATATATAATATATAATATATAATATATAATATATAATATATAATATATAATATATAATATATAATATATAATATATAATATATAATATATAATATATAATATATAATATATAATATATAATATATAATATATAATATGTAATATATAATATATAATATATAATATATATTTATATAATATATAATATATATTTATATATATATATATATATATATATATATATATATATATATAATATTAGAACAAAGAGTCTGTCGAACGTTAGATGTGATTAGTTATTAGTCAACTTAATGTCAAGGGAGACATTGGAGAAAGCTGAGAAGCGAAATGTACCGGATAGCTTTTGTGCCGGCACGAAACTAGACTCGGATATAGGTGTTCTGTTCATACACAAAACGCCTGTTCTGGCGCACGTTTCTTAACTCCAGCTTGGTAAAGATGGCTTACCCCTAGGGACTACATTCCTAACGTAGTCATCAACAAAGCCAATGTTGCCACGAGGGTGAAATCGAGCTACGGTGATGACGCCATAACGACGACTAACCGCTGTTGCTATGCCAACCTTGACAGTTCCTTTCCAAACCAACTATATAAAGTTAAAACAGAAGTAGCTAATTAAATCACCACCACCATCATCATCATCACCACCACCACACAATCAAAATTCATCATCACCACCATCATCAAAATTCATCATCACGATTAGTATCATCACTATCACCACCAGTATCATCACCACCACAACCATCATCATCAAAATTCATTATCACCATCATTATCATCACTATCACCATCATCAACGGCTATCACCACCATCATCATCACCACCACCATCATCAAAGTTCATTATCACCATCATTATCATCACTATCACCACCATATCTCACCATCATCTCCACCATCACCATCACCATCACCATCACCATCACCATCATCTCCATCATCACCATCACCATCACCATCACCATCACCATCACCATCACCATCACCATCACCATCACCATCACCATCACCATCACCATCACCATCACCATCACCATCACCATCACCATCACCATCACCATCACCATCACCATCACCATCACCATCACCATCACCATCACCATCACCATCACCATCACCATCACCATCACCATCACCATCACCATCACCATCACCATCACCATCACCATCACCATCACCATCACCATCACCAACACCATCACCATCACCAACACCATCACCATCCCATCACCATCACCATCACCATCACCATCACCACCACCATCACCACCACCACCACCACCACCACCACGATCATCACCATCAACGGCCATCCCTATCATCACTGGTACCACCACCACCACCATCACCACAATCATAATTATCACCCCAGTACCATTACTAGCACAATCCCTAAAATTACCATGACCACCATCACTACCATCCACCATCATTATTACCATTATCAATTACTGTTCTACTCAGACATTATTCTTCAAACCTGGGTGAAGTGCAACACTTGTCTTTGTCCATCAACAGAGTATCCAGTTTTGTAATTGTAATACTTAGACTCATTGTACCACGTTTCAATACTAGTCCGGCATGCATAGCAGTCTCTTTTTGGCGGGAACGTACGACATTTCTTTTCAGGTGGTGACAAATACGCCACGGCCTCCCCCTGATTTAGTTTCTCAATGCCCTCGAAATCATTCTCCAGGGCGCCATTTTGTGCCAAGTGATCAGCCCAGTTCTGCGCATTATACTGTAAACCAGCGTTCCATCGTAGAGGAAGAGCATCATGTTGCTTTCGATATTTGTTTATTTCTACCAAACAATCCATGAAAAACGCATCAGGAACACCTGAAACATGAAAATAAAAAGCGAATAGGTTAGCTCTTTTTTGGGCAGCATTATATATATACGACTTTTACACTGACTAAAGCCGCAAACCATTTTACTCATCGCACGAAGAATCCACCAACAATTGATACCGACATAGAGATTGATACCGACATAGAGTAATGTACGTACCGCGACATGGTATTTTACAGTCAACATGGAAATACCTTCCCACTTCTACTTCTGTAGTTGGTTGTGTATTACTCTATTTCTGTATAGTTGCTACTGAAGTATGAGGGAAATTTTTGTCAAAAAATGTGACTAAAAAGTACAATTTAGCTTTCATGGAATTTAATCATAATTTAACGAATGTTTCTCCCAAATCGATACCAACAAACAAATATAAATCAAGAATAAGCGACTTTTATCACTAGATTTTTCTCACGTTTCAGTAGCGGTCACAGAAATACAGTAATAAACAACAAACTAGAGAAGCGGAGGGAAGGTATTTCCATTTGGACTGTAAATCTCATATTTAAATTTCGTGCAGTTAATTTGATTCAGTCAACGCTCGAAACTGGAATTTGGTCAGTTTAATTGCAGGTTCACAATACAAGTTATTTGCCTATTCTAATTTAGGTCGTCTATTTTGATTTAATTCTAAGTAAAGAGAAACTTTTTACCGGTAGTGGCAGGCAACCAAATTTTGCTTATTCATAATGTTATTCACCTTGCTCCCTTATTATACAGTACATTAGTACCTCGTTCATTGTGTCGGAAAAACAGTCATTAAAGCACATCAGTATGTTAAATTACAAAGACAAAATATGGGGAGTAGCTAATGGTCGTGGGTCGTGGGTCGTGCATGGGTAAAATGTCGTGGGTCGTGGGTAGAAAGTCGTGGGTCTTGATTTTTTCCAAACGCACACGGCGTTTCCGCGGACATATTTAAATGCAATTACTAATATTTCGAAAACTATAGCTTAAAACAACACAAAATGTAGCGAGAATGATCGGAAACGCCATGTGCGTTTACAATATATTGCTCTGCATGACGTTCGTAAAGTTTGTGCAGTTCTAAGCAAAACGTTCCAAAATATCAGCTTCCGATTAAACAAGTTTCAGAGTCACTTAGCTCACTCAGGCGGTTGGTTCTATAATAGCATGGAAACGCGGGTTTCAAATTTAACTCACCCGTGACCCGTCGATATCTCCGTAAATGCGTATGTAGTAGCGATTTTGATTCACCTTTAAATTATTTAGTATAATCGTATTCTTTTAATATTGATGTTGATAATACTTCTGATTGTAATATTTAATGTTTTTGATTACTCTTGACAATGCAATCAACTTCGCCAAGTTTGTGCGAAATCCACTTCCCCCGAATAGCTATTCAATTTATTCAACTTCAATAATACAACTTCTATAATTTATTCACAATTTTTGGGAAAAATCACGATCCACGACTTTTTATCCACGACCCACGACATTTTACCCACGACTCACGACCCACGACCATTAGCTACTCCCGGACCCCAAAATATGAAGCACAACCTAGGGTTCCACACTCATGCAGAGTCTTAATAGTTTCCTTTAAGTTCGTTCTCAAGTTGGTCGGGCTCAAAACATGGCGAATATGAATAATTTAAAAAATTACTGGTCCACCATGCATGCTAAAAAACATGAACAAATCACAGGGAAAAATGTGCGTTCATTTGTTCAGTGGCTGAAGAGATAAGGGCAAAGAACAGATCTGACGGAAATACGTCGAGTGTTTAATCCGGCTGTAAGTCTTTCTTACAGGAATCAGTTTGTTTTTCATCACAAACATGCCTCAATATATGGTCATTATTAATTAACTCTATTAAACTTAAATTAATTAACTCTATTAAACTTAAATTAATTTGACAGTGGTGTGGCGTAGAGTTTTTCAATGTTAGTTACCACCTGTATGTGGACTGCTACCATTCATAAACTGTATAATCACGAGTTGTTAAAAAGGAATACTTAAACATTTCACATGATTAATTGGACTAGCTCAGCGTTTTTTGTCATCTTTTTGCTCAAACGCGCCGTTAAAAGACTGAAGTAACGTTTTATACGGACAGTTTTTCAGAGGCTTTATTGGCTGGGCTTAAGTAGGACTGAGGACTTAGGTGGTTTGTCTTATTTTTCCAGTATAAACGACTGTAATATTGCTTCCAAATTACACTACATGTACAGTTGTCTACACTTCGCACAAAGCTGATGTTCTGTAGAGCGCATTTTTAAACAACATCATTTCTCCAAAGACATTGCCAAAGTGTTAAAATAACTCCATAACTAGTACGTACTATATCTTTGATGAGAAATTATATCAGACCAGATGTAAAGAGAAAACGTTGTAATCATAAGTGAAGGTAATCTCTTGGCATTAAGATATGTTGATACAGTTCACTGGTTCCGTTCAAAGATAAGTCAACATGTTAGCATCTTGATTTGGGACACTCCGCAATCAGTATACTAAGAACCCGTTTACACGATGCCGGTACAATTTGAAAACGGAACAAAATGATGCCGGTATGCAAATACGTACAACATATAACATTTCATGTTATTTTAGTGCCGGTATCCCGTAAACGCAAGGTCCAAACGGCACGATTTTGTTCCATTTTCAATTGTACCGGCATCGTGTAAACGGGGTCTAAGCCGTGCTCGCGTATGATGGTAACGTAATGGGGCTGACCAATTGACCAAATATAGGAGCATGATTTGGGTTGATCGGTATTTGAAATTATTAAATGAAGTGTATTGCCCTTACCGTGGTATATCCTGTTCAATGTATTACAGTAGGTCACGTTGAAACAAACCAGAAAGAGAAAAGTAAATGATCGCCACATTGTTGGAAAATTCGTCCAAACTTCTAACAAGTTTTATTCTTATATATTAGTTGTTCAGAATCTTCACCGTGTGTATCAGTTGTTGACCGTTTGCCAAATTGGTTTAAGAACGACAATTATTCAAGTTCTCTTTAACCTAAACAAATCAAAACAGATCATGAATGAATAATGCAAATGATTATCTTTATTAATCATTATACGCAGGAAATATATTCAATAGAAAGTGTAAAGTTATTCGTTCATAATGATTGATGAATCAGAGAAGCGTCAAAATGAATTAACAAACGCATTCTAATAACTTGATTAGTTTAATAAGAAACTTCAAAGTAAAACCACACAAAACTATTTTAATAACAACTTTCAACGCAACATGTTGCCGCAGGCCCGCAACAAACTTTCTCAAAAATCCTAAATGCATGACTCATCAGTTTTGTTGTGACAATATGTTGTCATGGCAATCGTTGTTATGCAAATCTTCCCGACTATAACATCATTCGTACTCACTAAGTGAATCCAATCCAAGTATTAAAACTAACTCGTCGGCAATGCAGTCATATCTTAGCGTGCACTTCAATGAACGTGCACTCCAATAAACGTGCACTCTAATGAATTAACGTGCGCTCAAATTAATGTACTAAAGGTTTAGTTCAAAACGCTTGATTATTCTCTAAAATCTCATCAGTTCACCATCTTTGTGGATCAGTTTTGTATGCCTCATTACACTGTACTGTCGACTCAATACACTCAGTATATACTTTTGTAAATCAGTACTTTCACATACACTCAATCCAAAACAACAAACTTGGCCAAACATATTTGATATTGCCTATTTTATTTTAAATAATTACACCCAAGAATGATCTTGAAGATTCAAGACGTTGCGCATTGTATAAATATGGCGTCAGTTCTGCTTGAAACATACCAACTGAAGTGATCACTTAATGCTTGCTGTCTATCTGTGAGAGTTAACTTCCTGGTTATGCTTGTATACACATTCCGCAAAAACTTGCCCGCAATGACAACAGCATGTAACACACGTCAAACTGACCCAAGCGGTCAAACTGCATATAGTGCTCTATGGAAACAGTAACGACATGATCAAAGAAGATGTCAAATCACTCCAAAATCACTCCAATCTAAGTCACTCCGATCTAAGTCACTCCAGTCGGTAAATTTAGCGAGCTAAACTCAAAGTTTTTCTCAACTCTCAAACGACAACTTGTGCACGCGACAAGAACTGAGAAAACGCTACCGTAACCCAAACTAAACATCCTAAACAAACTAATGCACAAATAAAAGTGGACGGTGTGCTGCGAAGGCAGTGTTGAAATACAAATCGAAATATAGTTAGTTTCCAACGTTAGTCGAATGGTTGCAACGGGTGACGGATAATTAGGGTTCAATTCCGGAGAGGGAGCCTGAGAAACGCGGCTACCACATCCAAGGAAGGCAGCATAAATCAGCCAACTCTGAAACAGGGAGGTAGTGACTAGCCTGGCGTGCAGACTATATATTTGAGTAGTAGTGACAAAAAATAACATTCAGGGCTTTTCAAGTCTTGTAATTGGAATGAGTACAATTTAAATCTCTTAACGCTCTCTGACGAAGGGCCTTCGCTCGAAGCGTTGGAAAACTGCGTTCAATATTTTCGCCAGTACTCTAACCTTACTATATTTCGATTTGTAACTAATACACAAGCTCTTTCAAAGTCACAGCTCATTAAATAAGTTATACATGTTTACTTATTGCATTGTCTCTCTGTAAACGGAAAAATGTTTTCTTCAAAATATATTACTGATCAGGAAAAATTGCAAGAGTGCAATACAGTGATTTCCTGAATACCGACTAGCTGCGCCAATGTGCTCTGACTACAGTTAAAATGACCAAGAGGACACTAAATATTAGTATACTGCTTACTATTACGTCCAATGCTTTTCTTGTTTTGTTGGTAGTCTTCTTAGTTTTTCTAAGTTCCTCACTGAACTTTTGCTAGAAGAGAAGAAATAAACAACGAAGATATAGTCACTGAGTAAAGTAAAGTATATCGGCTTCACTTGCGTGATTACGCACTAAGTCCGTCACTCCTTTCAGACCATTAAAGTACTTTGTTTACAATGATTCTAGTAATGTTGTCCCACTGTCTAGCTAATTACTAAAAAAACCGTAGACTAAAGTTTCTTCAGCCGATTTATTTTAACAAGACCTGTCAATCATTTATTATACATTGTAAAAGTCAATAAAATAACTTCTATAATAAAATCTAGACTAAACAATGCGGCAATAGTAATCAATACACAACAGGAACTTATATTGATTTAGCCATCAGTGCTTTTAAAAGGGAAAAGTTTCTTATAGTTGTAATTTAACTGCCGCCTCTCTGGCAATTTTTGGGTAGAAGTATGCCGCTGTGACCTCAAAATCTTGACCCTATACCCCAGCGCTAAAAAGATGATTTTCTATACCATATCCCAGACGTAAACTAAAAAAAATTCAATACCCTCAATAGACAATTCAGACCACAATAGACAATTTGTATTCCCAATCCCAGAACCCGGAGCTCGAAAACCAAACCTCATAGTGTGGCACATAGCCGTATCTCTTATATACCAGAGTACCCCCCGAGGTTTAGTCATCCTGTGCAACCCTAAGATACCTCCATACGGTTGCGAGACAGTTACATGCAAAATTGCAGCATGTATACAAGACCTCCTAGTTTACTTTCGAGCTTATAATATATGATACTAACATTACTAATATAAGCCATTGAACTAATCAAACGTCGAACAATTTTTCTAACTAGAACTAACTACAGAACTACTGAAAACATAAGATATTTATAATAAATCTGTAATAGTTTCGGTTCAAACAAGAAAGAAACCGACGTTCTGAAATATCTCAAGTCCAAACCTTATAAAGCTTTAGTTTTTCTTTATACTCTATTATAATATTCCTTCGTCATATTTGAGAAAAAACTTTCCATTTCCATATCATGCCGATTATGAATTAGACCGCGGCATATCCAATATCGGAGTGTGTCAAAAACTAGAGTATTGCGTGGGAAGTGTTTTGGACAGAGCAAAGTGAAAAGATGGTAAATTGCCAATATTTTTTTTTAAAACAAAATATTTACGCTCTGATGAGAGCCCTTCATTAGAGTAAAATCATATTTTCTAACTTTACGTCAGTATTTCATTCCTAAAACTCTCGCCTGCAATTCACTAAGTTTTTGCTGTGGTCCATCGACAATATCGCCGTCTCAATGTGGTGCCAGCTTGACTACTTTAAATACCAGGAATGTTTTCGTAGTCGCGCGGTTCCTTTATCAGCGGTTAAAACACCAGAAAAAAGACTCGTCTATTACCCAAAAAGTCGCCGGCATTATTCTCAAAATCCATTTATAATTCAAGTATAATAGGCGTTATTTGACTACATTTTATGGAAGGAAGGAAGGAAGGAAGGAAGGAAGGAAGGAAGGAAGGAAGGAAGGAAGGAAGGAAGGAAGGAAGGAAGGAAGGAAGGAAGGAAGGAAGGAAGGAAGGAAGGAAGGAAGGAAGGAAGGAAGGAAGGAAGGAAGGAAGGAAGGAACGAAGGAAGGAAGGAAGGAAGGAAGGAAGGAAGGAAGGGAAAAAAGGAAGGGAAGGAAGGAAGGAAGGAAGGAAGGAAGGAAGGAAGGAGGGAAGGAAGGAAGGAGGGAAGGAAGGAAGGAGAAAGGAAAGAAGGAAGGGTGGAAGGAAGGAAGGAAGGAAGGAAGGAAGGAAGGAAGGAAGGAAGGAAGGAAGGAAGGAAGGAAGGCAGGAAGGCAGGAAGGAAGGAAGGAAGGAAGGAAGGAAGGAAGGAAGGAAGGAAGGAAGGAAGGAAGGAAGGAAGGAAGGAAGGAAGGAAGGAAGGAAGGAAGGAAGGAAGGAAGGAAGGAAGGAAGGAAGGAAGGAAGGAAGGAAGGAAGGAAGGAAAAGAAAGGAAGGAAGGAAGGAAGGAAGGAGGGAGGGAGGGAAGGAAGGAGAAAGGAAGGGAGGGAGGGAGGGAGGGGGGAGGGAGGGAGGGAGGGAGGGAGGGAGGGAGGGAGGGAGGGAGGGAGGGAGGGAGGGAGGGAGGGAGGTTGGGAGGGAGGGAGGTTGGGAGGGAGGGAGGGAGGGGAGGGAGGGAGGGAGGGAAGGGGAGGGAGGAAGGAAGGAAGGAAGGAAGGAAGGGAAAAAAGGAAGGAAGGAAGGAAGGAAGGAAGGAAGGGAAGGAAGGAGGAAGGAAGGAAAGAAAGGAAGGAAGGCAGGAAGGCAGGGAGGGAGGGAGGGAGGGAGGGAGGGAGGGAGGGAGGGAGGGAGGGGGAGGGAGGCAGGGAGGGAGGGAGGGAGGGAGGGAGGGAGGGAGGGAGGGAGGGAGGGAGGGAGGGAGGGAGGGAGGGAGGGTTGGGAGGGAGGGAGGGAGGGAGGGAGGGAGGGAGGGAGGGAGGAAGGAAGGAAGGAAGGAAGGAAGGAAGGAAGGAAGGAAGGAAGGAAGGAAGGAAGGAAGGAAGGAAGGAAGGAAGGAAGGAAGGAAGGAAGGAAAGAAGGAAGGAGGAAGGAAGGATGGATGGAAGGAAGGAAGGAAGGAAGGAAGGAAGGAAGGAAGGAAGGGAAGGAAAGGAAGGAAGGAAGGAAGGAAGGAAGGAAGGGAGGAAGGAAGGAAGGAAGGGACGGACGGAAGGACGGAAGGGAAGGAAGGAAGGCAGGGAGGGAGGGAGGGAGGGAGGGAGGGAGGGAGGGAGGGAGGGAGGGAGGGAGGGAGGGAGGGAGGGAGGAGGAGGAGGAGGAAGGAGGAAGGGAGGAGGAGGGAGGGAGGGAGGGAGGGGAGGGAGGAAGGAAGGAAGGAAGGAAGGAAGGAAGGAAGGAAGGAAGGAAGGAAGGAAGGAAGGAAGGAAGGAAGGAAGGAAGGAAGGAAGGAAGGAAGGAAGGAAGGAGGAAGGAAGGAAGGAAGGAAGGAAGGAAGGAAGGAAGGAAGGAAGGAAGGAGGGAGGGAGGGAGGGAGGGAGGAGGGAGGGAGGGAGGGAGGGAGGAAGGAGGGAGGGAGGGAGGGAGGGAGGGAGGGAGGGAGGGAGGGAGGGAGGGGGGAGGGAGGGAGGGAGGGAGGGAGGGAGGGAGGGAGGGAGGGAGGGAGGTTGGAGGGGGGAGGGAAGGGAGGGAGGAAGGAAGGAAGGAAAGGAAGGAAGGAAGGAAGGAAGGAAGGAAGGAAGGAAGGAAGGAAGGAAGGAAGGAAGGAAGGAAGGAAAGAAGGAAGGAAGGAAGGAAGGAAGGAAGGAAGGAAGGAAGGAAGGAAGGAAGGAAGGAAGGAAGGAAGGAAGGAAGGAAGGAAGGAAGGAAGGAAGGAAGGAAGGAAGGAAGGAAGGAAGGAAGGAAGGAAGGAAGGAAAGAAAGGAAGGAAAAAAAAGGAGAGCCTGGGAACGAGATCACACATAAACCTTTATATATTTCTAACATGAAGTACTTCCATAGTATTATTAACCAAACATGGCGGACAAACCAACATCATTTAACAATGAAACCAGCCAGAAAACAACGACAACAACAAGCAATCCAAATAACACCAGCCTCATCTTCAACAACCTCTAAACCTTCAACATCGACTGTTAAGGAACCAAGTGCTGAAGTTCGAGGAAAATCAGGCGGTTCATCATTGGCGGATTTCTTACTTCACCTCGAAGACTACACACCAACGGTACACACTATTGAATATTTCGTCAGTTTGATACTGCCTTAACTACCACTTGCCTGGCAGATCAGTTAAAACTGGCCTCCTTTATTATTTTATTCCATCTATAAACGTCAAACAATTAATTTGCTCAAGTGAGAACATTATAATGTCGCCTTTGCCTGCTTTGAAATTGATCATTTCATTAATTTTTCTAGATTCCCGATGCAGTCACTTCATACTATTTAAACAGATCAGGATTTGAAGCATCAGACCCAAGGCTGTAAGCAGTAATGATAATAATTCATGTCACAGTATACTTTTCAAACATTTTTTTGATACAATCCAAGTTGAAATTTACCTTACTGGCTTACTTTTTTCATATTTTTATCCAATATTAATAGAGTACGACTCATTTCCCTTGCTGCCCAGAAGTTTGTCTCGGATATTGCAAATGATGCTTTGCAGCATTGTAAAATGCGTGGGTCAGTACAAAGCTCAAGAAAGTCAGGAAAGGTGTGATTCTTCTGTCTCATTTCACCATACTATGTCTCATTTTACACACACCATGTCTCCCTTTACAGACAACATGTCTCATTTCACAGACACTATGTCTCATTTCACAGACACCATGTCTCACTGTACACACACCATGTCTCATTCTACAGACACCATGTCTCACTTTAGACACGTCTCATTTTACAGACACCATGTCTCATTTCACAGACACCATGTCTCATTTCACAGACACCATGTCTCATTTTACAGACACCATGTCTCACTTTACAGACACCATGTCTCATTTTACAGACACCGTGTCTCACTTTACAGACACCATGTCTCATTTTACACACACCATGTCTAATTTTACAGACACCATGTCTCATTTTACAGACACCATGTCTCATTTTACAGACACCATGTCTCATTTTACAGACACCATGTCTCATTTTACAGACACCATGTCTCATTTTACAGACACCATGTCTCATTTTACAGACACCATGTCTCATTTTACAGACACCATGCCTCATTTTACAGACACCATGTCTCATTTTACAGACACCATGTTTCATTTTACACACACCATGTCTAATTTTACAGACACCATGTCTCATTTTACAGACACCATGTCTCATTTCACAGACACCATGTCTCATTTTACAGACACCATGTCTCATTTTACAGACACCAATGTCTCATTTTACGGAAAGGTGTGATTCTTCTTCTGTCTCATTTCACCATACCATGTCTCAACTTACAGATACCATGTCTCACTTTACAGACACCATATCTCATTTCACACACACCATGTCTCATTTTACAGACACCGTGTCTCATTTCACCATACCATGTCTCAACTTACAGATACCATGTCTCATTTTACAGACACCATGTCTCATTTTACAGACACCATGTCTCATTTTACAGACACCATGTGTCATTTTACAGACACCATGTGTCATTTTACAGACACCATGTCTCATTTTACAGACACCATGTCTCATTTTACAAACACCATGTCTCACTTTACAGACACCATGTCTCATTTTACAGACATGATGCCTCATTTTACACACACCATATCTCATTTTACACACACCATATCTCATTTTACACACACCATATCTCATTTTACACACACCATAACATTATTTTGTTTTGTGTTAAGGACAAGCATTATACATTAACAATGGAAGACTTGACACCAGCCTTGGCAGAATCAGGAATTAATGTGAAAAAACCACCATACTTTGTGTAGAATATATGCAAAGAACCATACCAGTCACTACCAATGAATGTTACCCATTGAAAAAACCAAGTACTTCACAAGAATGAAATTCATTTTGTCACAGATGTTAATACATGTATATTATAGAAACAATGCATTATGCTATTAAAATAATAACCAAATTGTCATTATTTTGACAATGACCAGGAATTGGTTAACATGCACCCTGCAACTAGCGGCGTAGCAGCTAGCAGTGAGTATCTATAAGGGTCTGCTCGCAGGGTGGTTAACATGGTACCTTCACCTGAATTCTGGACTGCCTTGTACACAATTATTAAATCAATATGCAGCAAAAAACCCAACTGTGTGTCTCTATTCATATTGTTTCATTTATGGCAAAATAAAGGACCCCCTTATCACTACTACTACTGGTCACAAAGGCTTACCTTTACCCACAGTATAATCACTATTTTGGAAGTACACTATCATTAATTTTTATTTAGAATACATCACCTTATACAGAATGTCACTACTGACAATAAATTACTTCAAAAATTAACAAAACATTCCCATTGATGTAAACCTATTTCGAATTTACTTCAAAAATCAATACAGTCTCCATCATCAATGAGTACTAGCAAAGAGCAGTAATTTACAGACATAAATTTATGCTGATCTATTCTCATTAGTCCTTCATTTACAAAAAGCTAAGCAGAAGGCAGAGTTAATGAAAGCCTGCAGCTTCAGTACGGTATTCTGTTTTATCCATTCAAGTAATAGATAAAGCATTCGCAGCCGAGCTGTATCTGATTTACAAGGCGAGCTGCAAGCGAGCCGTAGTAAATCAGATACAACTCAGCTGCGAATGCTGTATCTTTCTTAAAATACAAATGAATCTAAGTAATCAAGTTCACCAACTATTCGGGGGATACGGTCTGTTTTAGTCGAGAAAATCGAAGCTAAAGGTTATGTAAATCAGGACGATGCTGTATCCGATTTACAACCACTGCTACAGTATTGATTTCTTTTGTGTTTTCGTCATGAATTATTAATGAGTATTTTAAGCAGTATTTATTTAGTTTTCGACAAGGTTGGAGCACCCCCAATGCCCTCCTCCTTGCATAGTATTATTATCATGAAATTTGATTTCTGTTAATTTATACATTTTGATGTCACAATTATCCTCATTACAGTAGAACTTGAGTTTTACGACCACCCCTGTTGCCAGGTAAAAGTGGTCGTAAATGACAGGAGGTCGTACATGGCAAGTAGTGATGTGACGTCATAGCAGCCATTTTGGCAGCGATGCAGCGCTTCTTTATATAAACATTGTTTCAAGGTTAGGAAAATGGCGATTTATAAAGATTTACAAGGGAAATGGAAAAGCAAGAACATTTCAAAGAAGTGCAGTCTTGATTTATTAATGTTAATATGGTTATTAAGAGAAAAAGAATTTGACATTTGTGCGTTTAATACACTGAAATATCATGGCCTTTATAGAGCGATGTTCTCCATATCAAAATCGTGTCGTACTATCGTTCACTTCAGTTTTTGCGCTGTGTTTTTATTACGTTTGATTCAATTTTTACGCTGGTTTTGTCTTGTTAAAAGCTCTTGCCTTTATTTACGATCTTCCAGTAGTATTTTTTAGATGTGAACACTGAGTTTTGTCACTTTCCTTTCCAAGTTAAAAAGCCGTTGTAAAACCGTTGTAAAATAACGTCAACGATCGTCAAGATCAACTTGTCTAAAGTTAACAAGTATTACTCATGGTTTCGAATTGTTCAGTCATTGTATTAACTCTCAAACATCAACTAAAAAGTATTTAACTCTGACAACAAAAATTCACACAGATTTTCATCAAATAATGCTCAAAAGAGAAGCAGAACAAGTCTAAAATGCGGTATGAAACCGGAAGTGTTGCACAATTGCCGTGTTGTTTTCGCATGTGGTCGCATTCGCGTTTGTTTACTACGAAAAAACGGGTGTTTCTTTAACGTATTTCGGCAGTTTTATGTTGAGATGGTCGCTCACAGCAGGTAAATATCTTGTTTGGGACATTAAAAAGTGGTCGCTGGTCGCGTTAGGCAGGTGGTCGCACATCGGAGGTACATTTCTATTACAAATCGTCCGTGCCAGAAAAAGTGGTCGTAAACAGCAGTCGTTAAAAGGGGTGTCGTAAAACTCAAGTTCTACTGTACTTCTAAATTCTAATCATTTTCTATATTACAATGTTATCAAAGCCAGATTAACCAAGATAATGACATTGATTCACAAGCAAATTTCTACAAAAATAATTCTATTTTATTGTTGCATCACTTTCCCTCAGCTGCAACATCCTCCTTGTTCCACAGTTTTCTTCCAAGCTATACTTACCATGTGTATTAGAGTTGTGAGTTGATACTTATGAACTGTTACTTTGAATGTCGTTGTGAATGTCTTCATGAAGTCTGTCATGGCCTTCCACAGTTTGTCTAATCTATTAAGGGTAAAATTAAGATACTACTTATTAATGATTATTGTGGGACAATGAACTCGAGTGGAGAATAATATTAAGGTGTTACTCCGAGTGACGAACCATACTGGACATTGGACAAGTAGAGAAAACTCCACTTGGCCCGGCTGGGATTCGAACCCGCGACCTTCGGTTTACTAGTCCGATGCTCTACCAACTGAGCTACAGGTCAAGTTGGGAGCTGAAGGTCGAATGATAATACTTAGGCTATTTGATATTTCGAATGATTATTGAATGACTACTTGGCCTGACTGGGATTCGAACCCACAACCCTCGGTTTACTAGTCCGATGCTCTACCAACTGAGCTACAGGTCAAGTTGGGAGCTGAAGGTCGAATGATAGTACTTAGGCTATTTGATATTTCAAAACAGACTAGTTGCCTATATTATAAGTAATATTGGGCATTTCACTCGATTACATAGCATGCTCTAGGGATTTTGGGTGAAGGAAAATTCGAGTATAGAATATATACATTTTAAGACCAAACCGGGACCAGTTGCGAAAAATGCAATGCTCTGACTGCTGAGCCACGGAGGGCGTTGCCGAGAGCTTGATCGCGAGTTCTGTTTATAGGTTGTCTATAGACCTTATTCATAAATGGCTGCCAAATTAATATTCTTTTATGTGCGTATAAATCAGTCCTTATGACCTCGTTTTGAAGTAAAAATTCTTTTGAATTTCATACATGAAAACGAGTTCATAAGGGCTAATTTTTATGCACATAAAAGAATATTAATTTGGCAGCCATTTATGAATAAGGTCTATAGATATTAAAGAAACTAGTGTGTTTCGAAATATCAAATAGCGTTAAGTACTACCATTCGACCTTCAGCTCCCAACTTGATCTGAAGCATCGGACTAGTAAACCGAAGGTCGCGGGTTCAAACCCCAGCTGGGCCAAGTGGAGTTTTCTCTACTTGTCTGGTATGGTTCGTCATTTCAGAGAAGAAGAAGATCTTACATACTTCAGTCAATGCAACAACTCCGACCAGTTGTCCAAGTGATGTCACATATGCATGAGATAAGTTTAACAATGCAAACAACTTGTGAACCTAAATAAATTAATATTATACATGTTAGCTTTGTTCTAAAAATAATTGCAGTTTACAAAGCAAAAAGCAAGATACAGTAAAGCCATGCCAACCTTTAGTAAAGATGTTCTTTCAACAAGTTGAAATGGTGCAGGGTCAATCTGACATAATTCATAATCCACAACTTTTTCAAGAATTTCATTTTCCCACTGCAGATACTGGAAAGAACAGCAGTGTAGGAATAAAATGACCATTTTACAACTGGGATTTACTAAAATATTTATGTAGGAACTGTTGCTGGTAATAAATAATACATACTGTAGAATTGTAAACCTAATTTTTCATAAAAGTCAAATTTAATGAAAACATTACTGAACCTGCTCAGGGGAAATTCTTTCTTCTGAACTTGGGCTGCCTGGTCTGCCCTAAGAAAAAGAAATTAAAAAATAAGAAAATAATTGAACTACCGTTTATGTAAATTGTATTCATCAGCTATATACAGTGTCAATTGATTCAGAATCAATGATGAATTTAGTTTAGTTTATCCATAACTTGCTGTATTACCAAGGCTTACAATTACAGTTCATTAACAATTTCAGTTCGAAAATCTCACCACAGAGTCAATAGTGGAAGCACTTCCAGAAAATAAGCGTTGGATTTGTTGAGATCCTAATGAAAACAAACAAGCAATAGAGGAAGATATTTCAGGTTTAACTACATCATTAAATAAATGCTTTCACAGTAGCCAATCAACTTCCAAGAATATGTAGTGCTTTACTAAGATTTTAAATATAGAAATTAATCTGTTTATGACAAGTTAAAAGTTTAAAAGCAAACCTCTTTCAAACAGTGATCCTCTGCTACTTGATGTTTGTAAGGAAGATTCATGCTGTCGAGCCTTCAACTGTGAAAACAATTATCATGCAATTATTAAATGCATTAGTTCTCCATTATAATTGCTGTAGGTCTGTGTCTGTGACATATTTCTAGTCTACTGTACCTGTACTTCACTGTCTGATAACACTTCTTGCTCTTCATCTTTCTTTCTACAAGGTAATGAAAATTTCAGTTATTTCATCTATTAATTTGTCTTATTTCAAAGAACACTTAAAATGACAAGGTATATAACAAATTTTGCAGTTTTTCGTTTCCTTGCTTCGTTCTTGAGATATTTTAATTTGTTTCATATGCAAATTAAACATTTTGACGTCACACGTGCATAATGAGTTATCAAAAAAGTTATATATCTTTGCTATTATCAAATATAATAATCACTTGAAGATCTACATGTTTAGTGTTGTGGGCGAAACATCCACATGCTCCATTCAAATGAATTTGGTTTGATAATAGAAAAGATATCTAACCTTCTCCGATAGCTCATTATGCACATGTGACGACAAAATGTTTAATTTGCATATCAAACAAACTAAAATATCTCAAGAACGAAGCAAGGAAATGAAAAACTGCAAAATATGTTATTTTGTCATTTAAAGTGTTCTTTCAAATAAGACAAACTTAATTTTCGTTTCATTTGCACTTTAAAGATCAATATTCTTGTGCAAGTCTGTGAGTAATGATCTTACTGATTCTAGTTGTAATTCATACCTATGTTCTGGAAGAAGAGGTGTTGGTGATGAAGAACGTGGTGAACTAGTCTCACTTTCTGCTTGACTACCAGCATGTTTTGCATTGCTTAAATAGCGTGTTAACAACATCTGAAGTTGTGGACGACGAATGGAACCAAGCAGGGTCATTGTTTCTGAAACAAACAATTATTAAATGAACCATTTACTGAACCAGTCCAAACAAGGATTCCAGTTGAGGGAGAGATGGGGGGTTGGGGGTTGGGGGGGGGGGGGGGGTTAGGGTTGGACTGTCGTTGCCTCATCCAAGATGTTTCACAAGTCAGAATAACGTAAGGTCTTACAACGTAGCGTCATAATGTCCACAATGTAGCGTAATGTCTTACAACGTAGCGTCATAATGTCCACAATGTAGCGTAATGTCTTACAATGTAGCGTAATGTCTTACAATGTAGCGTAATGTCTTACAATGTAGCGTAATGTCTTACAATGTAACGTAATGTCTTACAATGTAGCGTAATGTCTTACAATGTAGTGTAATGTCTTACAATGTAGCGTAATGTCTTATAATGTAGCGTAATGTCTTACAATGTAGCGTAACGTCTTATAATGTAGCGTAACGTATTACAGCGTAACGTAGCGTCTTAAAACGTAACGTAACTGCAGGTACTGTTAATTTAGATATTGCAAGTTGAGATGTTTAGTATTCAAAGTGGGATACTAGATTTCAAGGAGGGATACCAAATTCAGAAATCTGACACTTGGATATTGCTGAAAATTCCAAGCCACACTTTAAGTAATCATTATTACCTTGAGCATCAACTAAAGGAAATGAAGTTAGTTTGGATTTTTCCAGAAGCATTTTGAGTTCCTTATAAGTTGATCTTCTCGTAATAAACTGTAAGTCTGTTTTCATTATGTTTGCCACAGTTACTTTGTAAAGTCTAAATAAAATAAATGAGAAAATATTGAGCATTGGGTTACATTACAAACAACATTTTAAAATCTTATGGTATTGTTCAATTGCAGTCAAAATGGAAATACCTTCCCACTTCTGCTTCTCTAGTTTGTTGTGTGTTACTGTATTTCTCTAGCTGCTACTGAAACGTGAGAAAAATCTACAACCCTGGACAAAATTGTTGGGACACTTTGCCGATTTTGACGATTGTCGCATAGTGTCCCAAGCACTTTTGTCCAGGATTGTCTGAAAATGGCGAATTAGACAAAATCGAAGAGAAAAACAATTTGAACGCGACGATTCTGCGCACTTTGTTCCAAAATGATACAAATACGCTCCCACATGCATGAACAACAGATTGTTTGTGGTGTATAGATGGTTCGGTGAATGTGCAAATTAAATAAGAGCTCTCGTGCGGGTGGTACCGGTGCGGGTTGTCCAGGATTGTAGCGATAAGTCGCTTATTCTTGATTTATATTTGTTTGTTGGTATCGATTTGGGAGAAACATTCGTAATATTATGATTAAATTCCATGAAAGTTAAAGTGTATATGAAACGAAAATTAAGTTTGTCTTATTTCAAAGAACTCTTAAAATAATGGGGAATATCAATTTACAGCTTTTTTCATATTTTACTTAATTCTTGAGATATTTAGACTTATGTGATATGCAAATGAGATAACTTATGGTTCGTTTTTTCACTAATTAACATATTCGAAAATCGCGAATATTTTTAAGATTATTGAACAAAATCACTTGAAACTTTGCATATTGCTACAGTTCATGCAACTAAACATGAAAGACAAGTTACAAGTGATTTTGATCAATAATCTTAAAAATATTCACGATTTTCGAATATGTTAATTAGAAAAAAACGAACCATAAGTTATCTCATTTGTATATCACATAAGTCTAAATATCTCAAGAAGTAAGTAAAATATGAAAAAGCTGTAAATTGATATTCCCCATTATTTTAAGAGTTCTTTCAAATAAGACAAACTTAATTTTTGTTTCATATACACTTTAAACTATACTTTTTATTCACATTTTCCGACAAAAAAATTTTCCTCAACATTTCAGTAGCGGCTACAGAAATAGAGTAATACACAACCAACTACAGAAGAAGAAGTGGGAAGGTATTTCCATTTTGACTGTAAAATACAATCATTGACATGACGTACTTAGAGTTGGTTATTTCTGGAAGATAAGGCAACTTCTTGATTTGAATAATACTGTCATAAATGGATGGTTGCAGCCATTGTGCTATGCCATTGGCAATCAAAACAGCAACCTAAAAAGTGTTTTAATGGTGGACATTCATTAAGTTCACATACTTCAAAAGTCTAGTACCAATTACGTGTGTTGCAGCACACTCAGATACTGTAGCAGTAACTTTGTTGAACTTACCATAACAGGTAAAATGTGTGCAATCTGTCCTGTTAGTTCAAATACAATAACAGAAACTGAGATTGTGTGAGTGACAGCACCTGACATTGCTGCTGCCCCTGAAAAGAAAATGGTGATGAATATTAAAATCTAATTACATGTACTGTAGGTGAGTAGGTCCAAAAATGCGACAAAAAGAGAAGTAAGATTACAATGAGTAGGCCCAAGCACATGTACCATTGTAATAATAAAAACACAAAAAAGTACTTAAAGGGCATATGACTCGAAAATTAAGTTTGTCTTATTGAAAAGAACATTTACAATGATAAAATAACATATTTTGCAGTTTTTGGTTTCCTTGCTTCATTTTTGAGATATTCCAGCTTGTTTGATATGCAAATGCAGAACTTTTTACGTCACATGTGCATAACGAGTTATCAGAAAAGGTTACATATCTTTGCTATTATGAAAACAAGGGCTTAACTCAAAGGAAGCATGTGCGTGTTTCCACCCACAACACCAAACATGTAGAATTCCAAGTGATTTCGTTTCACAATAGCAAAGATATGTAACCTTCTCTCGGTAACACATAATACTCATTATGTGACGTAAAAACGTTGTGTCATTTGCATATCAAACAAAGTGGAATATCTCATAAACGAAGCAAGGAAACCAAAAACTGCAAAATATGTTATTTTATCATTTTAAATGTTACAAACTTAATTTTCGAGTCATATGCCCATTAATAAGACATGCTGAACTTCACTATAATTAGAGTTGTAAGTAATAGATAAAGCAGGAGCAGCAAGTCTGTATCTGATCTACAAGGCGAGCTGCAAGCCAGCCGTAGTAAATCATATACAGATCGGCTGTGAATGCTTTATCGTACTTATCAAATGGACACATCTAAATAGCCATGTTTTCAGACTATTTTTCAAGTTGGAATGATTTTTGCTTGCTAAGTAAATTGAGGAAAAAGTTTATGTAAATCACGACAAACCTGTATGCGATTTACAGATATTGATTAATTATTCATTTCTTTTGAATTTTCTTCATGAATTTTTAATGGTTTGATAAAAATTACTTACAGCTTTACAAGAGATAATAAATTGTGTGATTCTTGTATTAATAGTACTGTACAGAAGTTATATGAAGACATTCTGTGGCACAATGTTAGAGATGTTTGGTGTACGGCAATACTACAAAAGTACATGTAATGCTAACCAACAACAGCGTATCCACCAGGTAATATTTTACTGGCAACATCATCTGGACCAGTGTCATGAATCCCACCAGGAAACCACGTGGCCATGGCTTCACCAACTAGACGGCCAAATGCAGCACCTGAAAACATAATACAATATAATTTAGAAATTGAATTAATCCAAACCATGTGCACATCGTACAAAACCAGGCCTTTAAAACAAAGCAGTGTTAAATAAAAGTAGTGTTTTGCGTAGGCAGTGTAGAAACAACAATCGAAATATAGTAAGGTTAGATACACTGCCGAAACAGAGAACGTAGGAGTCTAACGTTTCGAGCGAAGGCCCTTCACCAGAGAGAAACATTAGACTCCTACATTTCCTGTTTCGGCAGTAACCATACTATATTTATATATAGTACGTTTAGTGTTCTAGCTACATGTAGATATAAAAATACAAATACTTACCTATGACAAATACTGGGAAGAATATTCCTGCTGGAACTGGAAGAGTTATAGCTATGGTTGTTAACACAAACTGAAATAAAAGTACCAAATATTATAGTTGTCAAGGATTAATTACATACACGCAAACCAACCTATTGCTGCCTAGGATGTCTGAGGGTTCTCTCTTTGATGATCAGTAAAATCATCTGGTGTTAGACAGAGTAAAACAATAAAGGAACCATTTTTGGCCAGCTCAGGCAGGAATGGGTTAATCACTTGTTAACTCATTGCTGCCCAGGATGTCTGAGGGTTCTCTCTTTAATGAGTAAAATCATCTGGTGTTAGACAGAGTAAAACAATAAAAGGACCATTTTTGGCCAGCTCAGGCAGGAATGGGTTAACTTGTGCACCAGAATTTGCAATAATTCAGTCCAGCATACACTGAAACAAGTTTCCAAAACACATTTTCGAAAACGTTTCCAAAACTTTTTTCAAAAAATAGAACTGTGTTCTAATCAGGGAAACTTGGTTTCTGGAACAAAGTTTCGGAAACTTTTCAACATACACTGGAAACTTTTGTTTCTAAAACCGTGTTTCGGTAACTTGTTTCGGAAATTTTCTCTAGTGTATGCTTGACTTTAACATCATGAAAATTTAGATATGCAACTACAGCCAGTGATCTTGAAGCTAAATGTCAGAAGTGTAGCAGTAAGTACATGTACAGTACAATCACTGTGCTAGATCTACAGCTAGAGTGTTGCAAGTCATGCACATGCAGGAAGGCCACACATATCAGTAAGCATACTGCTACAATTATTACACTGTACTGTGTTAAGATCTTAGTTACCTTAATTACAATAAAGAACACCAAGGTGACATAAATATTTCCAAAAGCACCATTCCAGTGTTTCAATGTTGCTACAGGTACATCTGAATCTTCAGTATCACCCAAAGACCATGTCGCGTTTGAAAACAGTTCTTCAATGGCATTCTTTTGAGTCAACTGTAAGACACCCAAACAAAGACAGTTATAACATTGTACATTATTATAATTGTAACATTAGTGTCAGCTAATTACCTCCCCAGCAACAAGCATTCCTGGTCCTCTGGGAAACGTCAGAGTTGATATCAACAATGTTACAATTACTGGATATAGAAATCGACTATAGAAGAATTTAAGAATAAATTATAACATATTAAAAATAATTTAAACATTCCAAAAAATTATTATGTCATGA
The DNA here is from genome assembly GCA_964035015.1 of Corallium rubrum. NCBI lineage: Eukaryota > Metazoa > Cnidaria > Anthozoa > Scleralcyonacea > Coralliidae > Corallium > Corallium rubrum. The sequence goes on from OZ036006.1 coordinate 7,135,853, forward strand.
TCCTATTTCTGTAAAAGGTTATACCATAGTCCTTTACAAACCTCTTCTCCAAGAATTGAGATAAAATATTGTCACGATGATGTCTTCTGAAGTCAACAATTTTTCTGTGGGTATATACAAAAAGAGCTCCACCAAAGCCACATACCACCCTGACAAAAATAAATGAAATTGAGTATAACTTAGAAATTTAAAAGTATTTTTAAAATGTATGGAAAGTTCATTTTGTTGAGAAACTCACCCAATGAGAGAAAAAGCAATAAATTCCTCAGTGTCAAAAGGAAAATCAATTCTGAAGTTTGTCTTAAAGAGGGCTGTGATTGTCTCTAAAATGATATAAACATACACTGTAGGTTAGTCAAGCACTCAAGAAGCTGTGCATGTTTCTGCTGTTACTACTGAAACTTGTAATAGCCAATACAGTACAGTATATTACATTATAGTACAGTATAGTACAGTACAGTACAGTATGTTACAGTACAGTACAGTACAGTATGTTACAGTACAGTACAGTATGTTACAGTACAGTACAGTACAGTACAGTACAGTACAGTACAGTACAGTACAGTACAGTACAGTACAGTACAGTACAGTACAGTACAGTACAGTACAGTACAGTACAGTACAGTACAGTACAGTACTGCACTGCACTGCACTGCACTGCACTGCACTGCACTGCACTGCACTGCACTGCACTACACTGCACTGCACTACACTACACTACACTACACTACACTACACTACACTACAATTGCAAGCATCCTTCACCTTCCTCATTATCCCAAACTGACAAGAGACTAAACATGAATGCACCACAAACTGCAGCAAAAAATCCTCGCCAATAATTTCTGACAGCAAAGTAAGTACTTGTTACTTCAATACTGAACAATACTCCTGGAAAAATCAAGAAAATATCACAGAAATCACTCAAAAATATGTAAACAACAATGGACATAGCACAGATGTGTTTTACAATGTAAATTTAAAGCTACAGTAGCAATTACAGTAGGTGTCTACCTCCAATTGGTGAAGCAAAACAGCTTGAAACCCCAAGAGCACATGCAGCAGCCAGGATCTCGGTGTTACGAGACTCATTCTGCAAGAAAATTGGAGTTAATTTAGGGTCTATTCCTGTACTTCATTTCACCTTATTTGTACATCATTAAAATTAATACTTTTATACTTGTTCCAGTTTAAATGAAGTCCTTGATCTTACCATAAAGATTCCTCTGAATGATGTTATGAACTTTCCAAGAGCTCTCGCAACAATACATGCAATGTGAACAAATGGACCCTAAAATAATTAAAATAATAGTTTTAATAATTTAAAATAATACTTATAATAAATTGTACTTTAATCACAATTATTAAGGTTAGAATTATGCAGTATTTTGTTTTCACATATTGAATTAAGACCATTAATTTAAGTAAAGAAGATCTTATACCTCTTTTCCTATTGCATTCTACATGACGAGATGATCGAATGCGCATTACATTGTATAATAAAATAATACATTTAGTTATTTACAGCAATTACAATACATAAAATAATATTAATAATAACAAGAATATAAAACTCAGCTAAGTGAAGTTATCGTAAGCTAATCTAAAAAAATGAGACTTAAGAAGCCTCTTAAAACAGTCAACAGTCTGCGTTACGAATGTCTGCAGGGAGAGCGTTCCACAGCTTTGGAGCAGATATCATGAAGGCACGGTCCCCAAGTGTAGCATAGGTCTTACATAAAGGACGCTTAAGCAATAGCTCCTTATTCGATCTAAGAATATATTTCCCGGTAACAGACGATTTGATCGAAATTAAATCCTTAATATACAAAGATAGTGACAATACATCGTCACTTATTACACCAAGAGTATATATACATATATAATTATATATAATTATTCATAATTATCAACAGACGTCAATCCTACAGTTCTACAACAATCCTAGTTACTTTACCGTAAATTTACAAGTTTCAGTTTAAGACCATTAATTTAAGTAAAGAAGACCTAACCTCTTTTCCTATTGGAATTCCACTGCCAAGGGAAGCTGTCAAACCAACCTAAAAAAACAAAAGTAACTTACTTAAGGCCACACCAATTTAATTTGTTGTTTTACGAACTTTCCTGGTCAAAAACTTAAGATCGGAGATCGGAAAAAACAAAAAATAACATTGTGAAATATGGTGAAAACAGAACACTCGATGACAAACTGTGTCAGATATCAAATAGTTATAAACATGCATTCTTATTGGTCAAAACCCCAGCTGTTATGAAACAGCCAATCAGACGCACTGTATAAAGTTGCTTGTCCATCGCTTGTTCAAAATTACTCAAACCGTATTAATTTCAAACAAGGCAAAGTTGATACTGTATTTTTTTTTCCGATTTTGAAAATATCAAGTTCAGTGGGTTTGTAAAACAGTGGTTGGCCTAATGTTTGATTAATGAAATAACAAATAAAGACTGTTAAAATTTTGGTGTGGTTCAACCTAAGGAGAGCAAATCCCTTCCGAGATGAAAGAAATTGCTACTCACATTTTAAATTGTGATAAGATATTTTGTAAATAACTTTAAATATTATACTGTACTTATGTATATAATTCCTTTAGATACACTCCCCCTGTACTTCATATTTTGAATATTATAGCAGCTTTGTAATTCCTTCTACATCCCCTGTTGACGGGGTTAGCATGGTTAAATAAAGTTCTATCTATCTATCTATCTATCTAAAGCAGGTGATAAACAAACATATATAATTTAATAAGTTCACACACCACTTTAGCAATCAGTAGGTATTGACAAATAACGCTTGAGAATTGTTCCACGCAAAATAGTCTTCATCTCAGGAATACCAGAACCTGGAAATAAAATAAAAAAAGTTATCAAAGTTAAAAAAACCTGTAAGTTGCAAAAGTCTCAGTTGAAATCAGTATAAACAAAATAATGTTTCCTTTAATTGCTGTTATCAAATCAGTTGACCTTCTGTATTGCATTGTATTGTATTGCATTGCACTGCACTGCACTGTATTGTATTGTATTGTATTGTATTGTATTGTATTGTATTGTATTGTATTGTATTGTATTGTATTGTATTGTATTGTATTGTATTGTATTGTATTGTACTGTACATGTAAGTAAAGATCAGTACTATTACTAAGTGATGATGGACTTACCAATAGCATGAGGTGACACAAGGTGAGTAAAACCAACAGAGAAGAATATTAAAGCAACTGGAAATATCACCCACACTAAATATTGTCCAAATATATTGCTACTTGCATGCAAATATAGCCAGAAATGAGCTGAAAAATAAATAAATAAATAAATAAATAAATACTGTAAATATAAAAATATTTAGATAAATAAATAATTACACAAACAAATATTATATTATACCAATATAATTACTGTATTACATGTACAGTACCTTGCTGGCATTTATCAATTGAAAAATCCAAACCAAAACTGATGAGTGCAACAATGATTCCAAGAATTAATAAAAACAGCCAATCACTGTCAAACTTTTCTTGGATAGGTTTTGAACATCTTTGGACTTGCCCTTAAATTAGATCAAATCACTCCTTATAAGATTATAAGACCTCCTTTCAAATCTATCTTCACTCACAATTATACTGCTAAACAACTAAATATAAATTACTGTATTTTAATCATAATTATATTTTCTAATCTAATCTAATCTAATCTAATCTAATCTAATCTAATCTAATCTAATCTAAGCATTTAATTACTAACTTTGTATCTTTCCCCATCTTGATTTATTGTAAGTTTGAAAATCGTCAGGTTCAGTTGGCTCTGGCTCTTCACGTGAAGTTTGACTTCTTAATTCAGCAGCAAAATTTTTAGCATATTCTTGAAGCTCTTGTGTTGTATGACAACCATACATCTATATAGCAACATAATTATTATACACTATCTTATAATACATATGGATTTCTTTAGATTTACTCTGAGTCTATACCTAAAGTTTATACTGAAATTCTAGATGTCTCACTTACTACAATTCCGGTTTGAGCGTGCACACCTGTAATTTGACGACACATGTTTCACATGGGAAACTAACATCATTGCTAAGTGGAAACTGTAATGTTGCTAAGGCCAAACGACATTGTTTCTTTGTGGCAAATGTCACGTTGTGGGGTTTGTCAGTGTAATGGCCAATCGGAAAAGCACTGTGGTGTTCTTAGCTTCACTTGATGAAGATTTAATTGTGTACATATAAAGATGAGTTATAAACATGCCCACATTTACTTTGAAAATTTTGCACTCATTTCAAATTGAAACAATACCATTAATTGGCCTTAGTAATGTTACAGTTTCCGCTTAGCAACATGTTAGTTTCCCACATGAAACGTGCACCATCAAATTACGCATGTCCAGGCTCAAACTGGAACCGTGATAGTAACTTGAAATCTGCAAAGTGAAAATGTGGCAAACTGCTAAGATTTTCAACAACAAAATACTAACAAAGTAAATTAAATATCAGTATGTGTTACTACCATCTTTCCACTTTGCTCTATCCAAAACACTGCCTACACAGCACTCTACTTTTTCATGCACTCTATTTTCACTGTAATCGCATATACTCTCACCACCACCATCACCACTACTACACCTCATAGGTCAATACAGTATAACCTGGTATCCTGTCCCAATTTCAAAAGAAATATGGGCCAGGTAACCACTGTCATTCTTACATCATCAGGACTAAATATTATCTCCTGATGATGATTGTAATTTCACTCATAGCCAATAAAACTGTGTGAACATTTTTACCAATAGGAAAGCAGAAGTCTTTAGTGGTTACCTGGCCGATATTTTTTGATTGGGCCAGGGTACCAAGCTAGGTGAATATCCCTCTCAATTGTAGGTAGTCATAGCCTGCATAGCAGCCCAACTTGGGGGTGAGGGAAGAAAATCCCCCCCCCTGGCCCCCTTCCCACTTGACCAAACCCCTCCCGCTCAAATTAAGCCACTTCACAGGCTAGGTAGTGACTGCATTCTCATTTACAGCTAAAAATATCTGCAGCATTGAAGTGACTGATTGCATTATATTTATCAAATTTTGTTCAAACATTAAGTAAACCAAATTTGAGGCATATTTTTTTAATATCTAAATTGAAAAACAATCACTCTTTAATTTGTAGATATCTTTTGTAGAAAGAAAAGAAAAATCTAGGATTTATTTAAAAATTAAACATGCCTAATCTGTGCAAACACAAAATTATCTCAGTATTAAACTCAGTACACTCAACTACTCAAGTGACTCGCTCATCAAAGGCACAAGACTTGAAGATATATTTTCAGTGTTTTTTGATGTAATACACTTACCAAAGTCTCTTGATATCCATAAGGGTTCTCTGCGTTATCTTCTTTCGACATCTTGTCAATGATTTATAAGCCACGTCAACTAACAATTAAAGAAAGTGCCATACAATTATACAAATATACATGCTTCCTCATGAGCAGCCATGTTTGTTTTGACGTAAACACTGTGACGTAACATGAAAGGTGAGCACTCGTTTCTAACTGCCAAATTGACATTACGTCATTTTCTTAAAATAATATCATCAATAAATCTGGCAAGCCAACTTTCACTCCAACCAGATACACAGCCCAAAGCATAAAGCTAATCTTAAATTACTAATCCTGAGCCTAAGAACACTATTTCTAGTCTTAAAAGAAGAGAGAAAAGAAGGGCGAAAAACGTCATGTCAATTTGGGAGATGGAAACAAGTATCTACCGTAATCACCCGGAAATATACGACTATTTCCGATTGTCTGGCGCAAAAAATAACAAATATGGTGCTATAATATATATTATTTAAAAAGATGTTGTGTCGTTTTTGTTTTATTTATATTTTGTTATTATTTATTCAAAGCTGTTTAATTATCAGTTCCTTGAATGCACAAGTACGTAGACCTGAAATAAGATGCCAAGATGGTGATCAAAAGGTTTTCTTAATTGACAATTTACTTGGATCAGATGAACTGAAATTCTTGAATGGTTTTATGCAACGTCATCGCCCTTGGGTTTTGAATTATCACGATAAATACCATGAAGGTTTGATTGATATGGAATGTAATGCCACCTGGGTATCTCCGGTATCTTTAGAGTTATTTGAACATACAAGATTATGGAAAATATTGTCTGGAATTGTGAAACAACTGACAGCAAAAGATTACTATCTTTGTCATGCTATGTTTACAATGACTTACAGAATGGACTTTAACCCAGTATCTAATGGTATGTTATACATCAACTGCAGCAATGACCATGTCCCTCTGAAGCCACGCGACCAATCCTCCAGCATTTATAACACCTACCAACGGTCGGGGGTCAACCCACAGGATTTTGACTGATTGACATCCCATTACAGGGAAATTTGACTTTCTTCACAAGCTCGAGGAACAGGATTTTTGACACTTAAAATGATCTTAATGTTATATTTTAGCACTTGCTATTTCACAGGGGGGTTATATACCCATGTGTTGTCCACCCCCCCCCCCCCCCACCACCACCACCACCTTTGGGCTTAACATTGATAGGTGCATAATACAAAAGTAATACATATACCCTGGGGTTAGGTAAGGGGCTGCAATGCCCTGGGTTTAGGTAAGGGACCACAATGCCCTGGGGTTAGGTAAGAGACCACAATGCCCTGGGGTTAGGTAAGGGACCACAATGCCTTGGAGTTTGGCAAGAGGACATAATGCCCTGGGGTTATAAGGTAAGGGGACCAAATGCCCTGGGGTTGGACAAAGGGCAAAATGCCTTGGAGTTGGGAAAGGAGTCACAATGCCCTAGCTAGCCCCTAGGCCAAAAATGGAAGACGTTTTGGGGGGGAAATCATCAAATTCTCCTGCAGTATAACAGCCTTGTTGGTCAAAATACCCCTCCCCCTGTGAAATATCAATGCCCTTTCCAAGGTGGTGGGGTCATTATAGGTTTACATACTAGTGTTTTTTAACAGTGGGGGGTCATTAATTAATGGTGTTGCTGGGTGATTTCTGTATTTCATACAATGATTTTGTTTGTTTGTGTAAAATCTTGAAGATGACCATGGATTAATGGTGGGAATATTTCTCAACAATGACATGAAGAAAAATGATTATGGTGAAAAGGTTTTTTACAACAATAACAAGAGTGATATCATGTGTGGTGTATATCCAGTACCTGGGCGGGTTCTAATCTGGAACAGTAGTATTAATTATGTTGCAAAACCACCATCAATGCTTTACATGCAAAGCCAGAATTCTATTGTGTTGAAGTTGACAGATTCTCGTGAAAAATACCAGAATTGTCAAGATCTTTCTAAGGTGTGTTGCTACATACTGTACAGATCAACTACTGTGTATAATATTAATCATAATTAAAACCAGAGTGCTGAGGTGAAAATACATAATTAAATGTATACACTAACCACTGTGTCATAACACCTTAATTCAAGGCTTGAAATTTGCGGTATCCCGATATCCACAAGATACTAGATTTTCGTTTTGGATACTAGATTTTCGTTTTGGATACTAGAAGTCTTAACTTCATGTCTTCATTCATCCCAATGGGATACAATAAAATTTTCGATAACGCACAGCCACAGAATCTGACGTAACGTCTTACAGTGTAACGTAATGTCTTACAATGTAGCGTAATATCTTACAATATGTAACGCAATGTCTTACAATGTAGCGTAATGTCTTACAATGTAGCGTAATGTCTTACAATGCAGCATAATGTCTTACATTGTAAGACATTACACTACATTGTAAGACATTACGCTACATTGTAAGACATTACGTTACATTGTAAGACATTGCGTTACATTGTAACGTAATGTCTTACAATGTAGCGTAATGTCTTACAATGTAGTGTAATGTCTTACAATGTAACGTAACATCTTACAATGTAGCGTAATGTCTTACAATGTAGCGTAACGTCTTATAATGTAACGTAATGTCTTACAATGTAGTGTAGTGTCTTACAATGTAGCGTAATGTCTTACAATGTAACGTAACATCTTAGAATGTAGCGTAACGTCTTATAATGTAACTTAATGCAGGTACTGTCACAAACTGTTATAGTTAATTTTAGATATTGGAAATTGAGATATTTAATTAGTATTCAAAAGTGTGATACTAGATTTCAAGGAGGGATACCAAATTCAGAAACCTGGTATCCCACTTAGATACTGCCGAAAATTTCAAATTTCAAGCCCTGCGGCGCTATGATTCATCAGAGATGTGCTCAAAGCTATATATACATTAGTATAATACATCTTTTTCAGGAAAACAAAGAATCTTTATTACAAGCCAAGCCTGAAGCTTTTCCTTTCACTGTTGATAAATCAGAGAAAATAAGAAGTATTGAACTGGGCAATGTAAATTATGAGAATCATTTAACCAACAAATATTACGATGCTCATGGTCGCGAGATTGCTGTTTTTGATGACATTTTGACAAATACTGATTTGGATTTATTACGTGCATATCTGGTTAAAGATTACCATTCTTATGGTTTTCATCCTTATGATACAGACAAAATTGAAGACCATGATAATGTAGCATGGGTATCACTACAAAAGGTAACAATAATCACCACATGCTCATATCAATGCAAGGTGGGTTTCAATCCAAGCTTAGAATACCTGTAAGTAGCCAGTGCCACCAATATATTTACTGGCACCATAGTTTAACCCTTGTAAAATCGTCTGGCGTTAGACAGAGTAAAATAGTCTGGTGTTAGACACAGTAAAATTGCCTGGCGTTAGACAGAGTAAAATCGTCTGGCGTTAGACAGAGTAAAATCGTCTGGCGTTAGACAGAGTAAAATAGTCTGGTGTTAGACACAGTAAAATTGCCTGGCGTTAGACAGAGTAAAATCATCTGGCGTTAGAGTAAAATAGTTGGTGTTAGACTGAATAAAGGAGCCATTATTTAATATCTAAATTTGAGGTTATTTTCTTTGTTTTAGGCGGAAGTGCTTATTAAGAGTGGACTATGGAAAGTTGTGAAACAAGCTACCCAGTATTTAAGTGGCTTGAATGAATGGTACCCATATGACGTGTCAATGAATGTTGTTCATAGTTTTCACCACACCAGAATTCACGAAGACTGTGAGCCACATCAGGTAGAGTTAATTGTAACTTCTGAGCAGCAGTTAGATACCCAGTCGACCGCAGTCGGAGGAGCCAGAAGGCCCCTCATTAGCTGCTACCCTAAGGCAAGGGTGGGTGCCACTCCAATCCTATAATCAGAACCAAGAGTGAGAACCAGCCCTGGAAATAGTGATGGATCCTGGGATCCTCGTTCCAAGAAAGGATTTCGGTTTTAAGAAAGTTTTGGGCTGGCAAGTGCCAATGAACTTGCCCTGACTTGTTTGTAGGGCTCTGTTCACACTGACTGCACTTTGAGATCGATTTTTGCTATAGGCACAACTTTAATAATGATTGTTTTAGTCCCGCTAAATGTAGTGCAACCACCATGTTTTCAGCGAAATTATTTGGTCCTTAGCGTAGGATGCAACAAAGGTTGGAACTACAGTATTTCCAGGTCTGGCAAGAACACTCAATGCCGGTTGTTGTTGTTTTTGTTTGTTTTAGCATGAATACACCTTCCTGCTTTATCTCAATCCAGACTGGAATGAAAACGATTATGGAGAAACTGTTTTCTTCAACTTAGTAAATTCATCAAAAAGTGTTAAACGAGGAGATGAGAAATATGAGATTGCTGCTGTAGTCCGACCTCGTTATGGCCGTATTGTTTTATTTCGTGGCATCATTCCACACTCAGCCCGACCACCTAGCCCTGGATTTAAAGGTGCAAGATACACATTTGCTTGCAAGGTATTGTCCCAAGAATACAACCTTTGTCTGTGCCACAACAAAGGCACCACACAACTAAGCACTAATCCTATAGGTATGCCATTAGTCATTTCAGCCATTCGCGTATTGATTTCCCTGGAGTAAGCAGTGGCGTAGCCAGGGGGGTGAGGGGGGTGTGATTGCCCCCCAATGGTCTCCAAGACCATTCTCGTGAAAAGTTGAAGTCTGTGGAGAAACTTGTAGGGGGGGGGTTACAGTTGTTTTAAGTCCAAGGGAGTAGATAGTGATGTGTTATATATATTGCAGGCATGCATAATAATGCTATACATTACAATACTTAGAGTCTATACAAAATGCCTCCAACCTGTTTTTAGATTTACAACTTGTTTATAAATATATATATCTGAAGATATTCTGACGTGTATCATTCTATGTTCTGGTTTGATTTCAACAAAATTATGTAATTTATTGCTTTCAGATTACTCTTAAATACTTGCCTCAAAATGCAGAAAAGTGTTTCCGAGACCCTAGAAATCCAAAATTTTCTGGGAGGCATGCCCCCGGACCCCCCATAGAAGATGGAGGTTCTTGCCCCCCCAAACCCAAGACCCTGGCCATACCACTGGGAGTAAGTTACTCTGATATCACATAGTAAGAGAAAAAGAAAGTAAAGTAGAAAAAAGTTTTCCCACCCACCTCTCTTCCTAACAACTAATCAATCTACATGATTATTTACTGTTATTAAAAAACCCTAAATTTACACTAGTTAGCTTTAAGAAAAACAAGAACCTATCAGTGTAGTACTAGAAAATTATGTTAAATAGAAAACTATTTGTAAAATAAGTAATTGTCATTTATCAATAAAGATGTTTTCAGGGGCAGGAAGTGGTGTCCTCCAGGCCACACTTCACCCATGGTGGAGCCCACATCAGGACATGAGGGCAAGGTCCTGTCCAAAAGGAGTGCCAAGGCCCTTACCCCCACTCCGACCTTGTTCCTCCCGTTTTTTGAGGGCCCTTACCCTCAGAACTGCACTTCCATCACCCAAACGTTTGCCACAAAAATTGTGTATAATCATTAAACTGCATCCTTAAATGTGACTGAACATTATACAGTACTGATACATTAGCATTAATAATTAATGTTTTAATATCATTTCAATTCTTATCAATTCACGTTCAGGTAAGCAAGACATACAGAAGTGCACAACTGAAGCAGTTACAACAGACCTTCGAAGATCTACTTGAATTTGGAGATGAGGAGGATGAGGAAATATGGGAGGCATTGGAGAATGGTGAATATGAGATACCTCCCGAGGAAGAACCAAATCATTTCTTACAGACTGAGGTAGCAAAACAAAAACAAAGATTGATTAACTTGATGAAGGATCGTCAGAACTTTCTCCTAAAGAAATTGTCTTCATGAACAATAATAATTATAGTATGAAATTGTACTAATTCACCTCAAGAGGTCATACATATGTCCTTTCTTTTGTTTTCAGCTTGAGTTAGTAAATTTTTTTGTTTGTTTTTGCTGTACAAGATGTTGTAAGTTAAACTCGGAGAAAAACTTTGAGCTCCAGATGGAACTTGAACCCACAACCTTCTGAATGCCAGCCAGACACTCTCACCATTGAGCCACTGTAACACAGAATGGTAGACTGAGGTTGTTTTCAATAGTTCCCGGGCATATAAATATTGAAAACAACCTCGGTCTACCATCTGAGTTCCAGTGGCTCAATGGCGAGAGCATCAGGCTGGCATTTGGAAGGTTGTGAGTTCGAATCCCATCTGGAGCTCAGAGTTTTTCTCTGAGTTGAACTTATAACATCTTGTACAGCAAAAACAAACGAAAAAAATTTATTTAGTAATTATTTTAAAAATCATACCCACCATGGAAAATATGGCTTATATTGCCTGACTACAAAATTATGCTTAAAATTCCTCAATCTTCATGTATCTCTAAAGTAGAATTCTGAAACAGACTTTATAACACTCAGACTCTATATATATATATATATATATATATATATATATATATATATATATATATAGGATGTTCTAAGGATTTAGGGTGAGGGAAAATTCGAGTGTAGAATATATACATTTTAAGACCAAACCGGGAGCAGTTGCGAAAAATGCAACTACACAGGCCCTCCGGCAGGAATTGAACCCACGACCTTGCGATTCTAGTGCAATGCTCTGACCACTGAGCCACGGAGGCCGTTGCCGAGAGCTTGATCGCGAGTTCTGTATATATAATAAGGTGGTAATGCCAGGAGAGAATTGGGTATATTATAAATGATATTGGGCATTTCACTCGATTACATAGGATGTTCTAAGGATTTAGGGTGAGGGAAAATTCGAGTGTAGAATATATATATATATATATGTATATATATATGTATGTATATATATATGTATATATATATATATATATATATATATATGGCATATATATGGAGGTTAATACATAATTCTATGACGCATTCCAAGTAAATTTTAAGATTGTAAATATATTTTAGAAACACTATTATACTCTAACTTCTCGATTAATATTATATGTAACATTTGAAGTTAAACATAATTCAGCTGGATTTAAGGCTGCATCTTTTTAACTAATAAAACTATCTATCTCTATCTATCTAAACCAATCACCACCAACAACAAAAGATGCAAAAACATTCCTTTAATTCACCAGTGGATATTCACACTGGGTTCCACAAGTTCAAACATAAATTCCATTTTCCCTGTACGTTTAGCAATATCCAAAGCAGTTTCATTTTGACAGTTTTTTATATTTGGATTCATATTTTTATTTGTCAATAAAAGCTCCATTAATGCACTCTTCCTGCAGTGTGTTGCTGCCAGGTGTAATGGTGAATGACCTCCAGATGTTTGAGCATTTATATCAGCACCATTTTGTAAAAGAAATGAAGCAACCGAAGTTTGGTCTAAAATCAAAGAAAAAATAGAATCTATTAGGCACAAATATGTAGAGTGGTGGACTGGTGGGGAGTGGTGAAGTGGTGAACTGGTGGGGAGTGGTGGACTACTGGTGGGGAGGTAGGCAGTGGGAGAGTGGTGGACTACTGGTGGGGAGTTGGGGACTGGTGGGGAGTGGGAGAGTGGTGGACTACTGGTGGGGAGTGGTGAACTGGTGGGGAGTGGTGGATTACTGGTGGGGAGTTGGGGAGTGGGAGAGTGGTGGACTACTGGTGGGGAATGGTGAATTGGTGAACTGGTGGGGAGTGGTGGACTACTGGTGGGGAGGTAGGGACTGGTGGGGAGTGGGACAGTGGTGGACTACTGGTGGGGAGTGGTGGATTACTGGTGGGGAGCTTTGGGGAGTGGGAGAGTAGTGGATTACTGGTGGGGAATGGTGGATTACTGGGGGAATGGGGGACTGGTGGAGAGTGGTGAACTGGACTTGTGGGGGAGTGGTGGACTACTGGTGGGGAGTGGGGGACTGGTGTGGAATGGTGAATTGGTGGGGAGTGGGAGTGGTGGACTGGTGGGGAAGTGGACTGGTGGGGAGTCGTGAACTGGCAGGGGAGGGGGTGGACTGGTGGGAAGTGGTGGACTGGTGGGGGAGGGGGTGGACTGGTGGGGAGTGGTGGGGAGTGGTGCACTGGTGGGGGAGGGTGAACTGGTAGGAGTGGTGAATTGGTGGGGAGTGGGAGTGGTGCACTGGTGGGGAGTTGTGAACTGGCAGGGGAGGGGGTGGACTGGTGGGGAGTGGTGGACTGTTGGGGGAGGGTGAACTGGTGGGGAGTGGTGAATTGGTGGTGGTGGGGAGTAGTGAACTGGTGGAGGTGGACTGGTGGAGAGTTGTGGACTGGTCAGGAGTATATATTGTGGAGGTGGTAAATGCTAAATGTCTTACCCCAACGACATGCACAGTGCAATGGCTGCCAATTATTCTCAGTTTTACTTGCAATATCTGCTCCATGTTGCAAAAGAACCTTCACTACATCAACATGACCATTGTATGAAGCACGATGCAAGGCAGAATAACCATCAGAGTCTTTACAATCAATTAAAGTTCCTTCTCTTTCAAGAATCTTAATAATTAAATCAACTTTGCCTTTCTCTGCTGCTTTTAAAAAAACCTTTGCAGTGTATTGTTCTCCAGTAAGTTCCTTAACATTAACAACCTCTTCATCTGAATCAATTTCATTTTTCAAGTCCTCTTCGATATATTTCGATAAAGCTTCGCTACCTTCAGGAAGAAATCCTACAAGATCAGTGTTATCAGCATTTGATGTTAAAATCTCTTTTTCTTCAAGAGTAGCCATTTTGTTTACTCGTTATTTTATCGTCGATCGGCCGTATTGACCCCCCCCCCCCCCCCCCCTATATTCGACAACGTCGCTTCCCGGCTCCCGCGAGATTTTTCCAGTTTCCCGCGAATTCACGCTCGAAGTTGCAATTTAATTTTTCTTTTACAGTAATTACAGTACATGTATCAACCAATTTATAATAAAATGTAAAATGAGTCTAACGCAATGGGCCATGATGATGGAAAAGATTTTCTTCATCTTAATCATCATTCTGTGGTATCAAGTCAAAACAAAGAAATTCTCCTCAGGAAGTGCGGAACAGAATCTCTCTCCAACTCCAAAGGGTCATCACAAACCACTTGGTGCTCATCAAGCATCTGAAGGTCACGTAAAAGAACTTTGGTTTATGCCAAATGCTTCAACATTCTACCATCAATATGTTCTTAAATCCCAAACTGTGGTTTTCAAGGGAGCTGCAAAGATTTCTAGTGGCTACAAGTTATGGACGGACAAGTATTTGAGGTATATTAGGCCAATGGAAATATTGAGGTTTCACGGCCCAACGGTTTCTTTGTCAACCTGACTCAACCAAAAACTTCTTGTGACGTTCATTTCAAGCCGTGTTTTATATCACATAAGTATTCATATCTCAAATACATACCTGCTAGCGGCACATCAATACTTGTCCAATATCCAAAAAGCAGGCAAAACCGTGTAAAAACCACGCGGCGATACGCACTGACAGTCGAATAAATGGCGACCGATCGTGCCGATCATCGCTGATGGTCGACCACTTATCGAAGGCTTCGCTATTTATTAATAAAAAGTGTACACACGCTCTGCAAATGATGTAAATAGTATATTTGAAAGTCCTGATATGGAAAATCTACCAATAATGAAAATTATTTTGAATAATGAAAAATTTTTTTCAAGCCCTGCGGGCGGTGGACGGTAAACTGAAACCTCAATTCCATTGGCCTTATGTAGACTATGTACACAGTACAGTTTTCAACAAAAATACTTCTCAGGCTTCGGTAGTTCCATTTTGACTGTAATTCTATTTATATTCAATTTTATTTAATATTCAAGCTGTGATCGGTCGGTTGTGGTGTTTATAGCCTTCGGTATTTTTATGTCGCCGATCGTCGTCGACCCATGATTTAGATGCATGTTAAGTAAAAGTATAAAAGCACTGCTTTTCTGTATTATTCTTTATTACTTAACATGCTGCTGCACTTCCTGTTTTAACATGCATCTAAATCACAAATCGCGACGATCGGTGACATATGAAAACCAGGCTTAAACGCCAGACGATAGAGAGTTGTTGGGCACCAAGGGGTTATATCAGGGACTGTTAGAAAACTAATAATTACGATGCCACAGCACATTTGATATTACATTGTGTATGTGCTGCAGGGGAACTACAGGAGTAGATCAATTGGTGTGTGTGTCTGTGTGTGTGTGTGTGTGTGTGTGTGTGTGTGTGTGTGTCTGTCTGTCTGTCTGTGTGTCTGTCTGTCTGTCTGTCTGTGTGTATGTGTCTGTCTGTCTGTCTGTCTCTGTCTGTCTGTCTGTCTGTCTGTCTGTCTGTCTGTCTGTCTGTCTGTCTGTCTGTCTGTCTGTCTGTCTGTCTGTCTGTCTGTCTGTCTGTCTGTCTGTCTGTCTGGGTATAATCACTAATAATTTTTCTTAATGTGATATAGCAACAAATATGGTGACATTGAAATAAATGCAGATTATGGAAAGAAAGAAAACAGGGAACGTCCTGCTGATGTGATGACCTTGGCAGAGTTTTTAAAAATTTACAATACAACTGATCGTTATCTTATTGACACACTCCCACATGCTCTATGGCAAGACTTTTCTTTACCCAAATGCATTTTGTGTGGTGGATTTACCCAAAGACTTATAGTAAGGGTCGAACTTTGTTATAATTGCATGTACAGAAATAATAATTATTCCAATTTAATTTATTTCTGATTAATTAATTAATTATTGTAGGACTCTGTGCTTTGGTTGAGCAGTGGTGGAACTAAATCATTTCTTCATATTGACAATATTGAGAATATTAATTGCTTAATATCTGGACAGAAAGACTGGTTTATGATTGACAAGGTACCATATTTAGTTGAGACTGTGCCAAAAATGATACTTTAGTATTTTAATTTACAGTCTCTCTGGCTTAACCCCATTGCTGCCCAAGAACTCTCCCTAATATCAAGTCTATGAAGTAAAATATCTGGTGTTAGCGGCCAGAGTAAAATACTCTGGCATAAGTAAATTACTAAAAGGCTGGCAGTTCAAAAAAAAAACAATAGAGGTGCCAAAGGGTTATTGCCAGGCAATTTTACTCAACCAAGTTAGTTGGTGTGATAACCGATAAGTTTTTACCAACTTAATTCATGTAGATGAAAGGGGAAACATAATATACTACCTGATATTTAAATTGTCAATTGTTTCAGGACAATAGCAAAAATATTGAAATTGATCATGGAGAAGGTGAATACTGTGGAGTGGATGTCGATAAGGTTGACATGTTTAAATATCCAAGTCTACAAACCATTCCTTGGTGGACAGCTCATCTGCAGTCTGGTGACTGCATCTATGTTCCTCATGGGTAAGTCACCTCCCAATGGACTGTAACAATGACATGCACTCCTGAATTTCTGAGGATCATTAAAGAAGCGTAGAAATTGAAGCAGTGGTGTAGCCAATGGGCAGGCCAGGCCAGGCTCAAGCATGGCCAATCTGCATCATTGACATCACTCGATCATTGTCCTACTAATCTCCAACGTTAGTCCGTGGCCTGACCATGCGTTTTCCATGCGTGATTTGTGTACTCGTGACTAAAAAATCTATACTGCAGTCGCACGCTATTTTCACTAACATACTTGTATGCAATAAATACATAATCAAACTGACTAAATGTTTGCCTCAATCCTGCAAAAAATAATGTAAATATTTAATTTTCGTATTTTATAATCTTCAGAATTCTTCCCCTAAAATGCAGGAAATGGCATTTCAAAACCCCTGTGTTGGGGAATTTCTGGCACCACCCCTGTTTGTATAAACTAAGATATTAACTTTATAATGTTGCATACAACTTTGTAAGCCATCATGGTCATAAAATGCTGATAGGTCAGGCCCTTCAATCCAGTGCTGTAGCCAGCGTTGACCAATAGACGACTTTCAGGCTCATGCGCAGTAGCAACTTTACTTCAAATTTTCATCGGAGGTAAAAACAACTGTTTTAGCTGGAAAGATCATATTAAAAATAGTAAAAGTGCAACGTTTGAAATAAATCGGACAAATAGTGCGAAAGCTACGCTCTTCGGAAGTTTTGCTCTCCACTAGGGATTTAATAGGGATTTTGGCTTGGCGTGCAACTCCCGCCCGCCAAGCCAAAATCCCTATTAAATCACTAATAAATCCCTGTTGGAATGGTCAACTTTCCGCTTGTGAAACTTTTCCATTTGTTAAGCAATTCGTTTCAAACTTTGCACTTCTACTATATTCGATATGCTCGTTCCAGCTAAAACAGTTGTTTTTATCTCCGACGAAAATTTGAATATTTGTTGCTACTGCGCATGATCGTGAAAGTCGTCTATTGCGTGGACATGAGGAAAATTTTTGAAATTTAGGGGCTAAGGTCCCCAACACAGGGGCTAAGTTCCCCAACAGGGGGGCTAGTAGGGGGGTCCGGTGGCATCCTCCCCCAGAAAATTTTCAAAATATGAACGTCTAGAATAGCTTTTTCCATCTTCTGCGTGTAAAATTATCTCAATAACTGACAAGCTACAGCACCTATTTCATATGCTACCAATTTGTTGAACACTAAATTATGGTCATTAACCTTTGCCATTTTCATTCAATATTGCAGACAGAAAATGGAATTTTGTGTGTTATAATTATTAATACTGTTGACTTCTACACAATATATACCGTATCCTGTGTTTCTAAAGGAGTTTTATTTCACTATTAAAGCATTAATTACTGACTTGTCTGGCTTAATCAGTTAAAAAGTTCTTTGCCAATTGTTAAAAATAAAATTTTTCTTCTTGACAAATCTGTAAATTTTCCCCGATTTTGGGGCTAGGGTTCCCTGACAGGGGGGCTGTAGCCCCCTCTGGCACCACCCCTGTATACAAAGATTACATCTCATAACTTGCAGACATCGATCATTGTATAAATGATCTTTAAGACACCCCAAAATGATTGAGTACCCCTTATTCTCTTAAAATTGTATTAAATGCAGGCATATTCTCAATGCAGATGGGCTCACCAAGTACGCTCTTATGGTCGGAATCTTGCTGTAAATATTTGGTGGGCACCCATGACAAATTTCAATGAATCAGACTGCCATCATGGTAAGGCGACATTTTAATAATTAAACAATAATAATATTTTTTTGTTGCAGAGAAGGATCGTGACAAACAAAATTAATATTGATCCTAATACAGTACAGTACGTATTCTGGAATTTAAAAAAACTTTTTCCAAAGCACTGAATAAATTTTATTGTAATATTTTTCCTAGTGCAATCAAATGTGGATGGAAAACCATTAAGTTATTTTCAATTTACTCTTGGTGAACAGTTGAGGTGATTATGCATATAGGAAAAAATGTTGACTTGTAATTGACACCATATGTATGCTGTGGAGCAATTAAAATTTTCCCTGAACATTAATGTGTTACTTACGTGAAGTATTTAAGTGTAGATATAAATGGCTAATTAAGTGTTTTGACACTTGAGCAAAAAAAAACACACCAGTCATGGATTTTTGTTTCATTTTTCTGTACTAGGTTTCAGATTATAAGCCTACTAGAAAACCATGGTGGAAAAATTACATATGATGGCATTCATAACATGTTTGTTGTATGTACATGCAGTATGCATAACTACAATATTTTCAGTTTATATTTACAGTACTATGTATGAACAGACTACAGTACTTTAACAACTACCATTTTTTTTACATGTAAATATATTTAGCTGTTCTGTTATATAGGATGAACATAGTGGAAAACGCCTTGTGAATGAAGAGGTATTATATCCCATTTCGACTTGAGTTAAGCACTTGAAAGTGGCCCGTTTATTTTTGTACTCTGTTTAATGCCAAATGATTCAGTTACACCATGAATGAAGTGCCGAGAAAAAGGAGCATTTTTACTTTTATATTGGTTTTTCTTTCAGAACTTTGCTCTTCTTGATAAAAATAAAGATGGATTTCTTGAAGTGGAAGAAATTGAAACCCAACAAGCAGAGATCATTGAGATTGCTTTCCAAAGAATACACCCAGATTATGTGAGTGTTGTCAGTTGTCTGTCTGTCTGTCTGTCTGTCTGTCTGTCTGTCTGTCTGTCTGTCTGTCTGTCTGTCAGTTGTCTGTCTGTCTGTCAGTTGTCTGTCTGTCTGTCTGTCTGTCTGTCTGTCTGTCTGTCTGTCTGTCTGTCTGTCTGTCTGTCTGTCTGTCTGTCTGTCTGTCTGTCTGTCTGTCTGTCTGTCTGTTCATCAAGTGTTTATACTTGTCAACTTCTACAGGTAAACATTAGAGGTATGGCACAAAAAAGGGATCCCATAATTGCAGAAATTTTGAACAAGTTAGAAGCCCAAGAACCGTACATAGAAGAATTTTTACTGCGACTTGATAAAACTTCAGAAGAGATTCAAAAGTTCTTGGAGAAGCACAGCAAAGATTTACATCCTGAAATAATGGTTTACTTACAGGACACAATACAAGAATCTCAGATTGACTATAACACCAAGCATGAAGAGCTTTGAATTTATCAGTAATGGACAAAAAGAAATATTGAAATTACTTCTTGCTCCATACACTAAACTACAATCATTGACAAAATTGTTGTAACAAAAGCAACATGATGTCTTTAGTATTTTACTCTGGCTAACTCCAGACGATTTTACTCGTCAGTGGAGTGGCTACTGGGAGATAAAGGGTTAAGGCACTGTTTAATAAACGAGCAGGAGTGTTTTATCAGATATAAAGATACGAGGCGAAGCTGAGTGTTTTTATATCTGATAAAACACGAACTGCGAGTTTATTGAATGGTTCCAAAAACGAACCACTAGCTTGGTAAGTTCATTGGCATAGTAAGTTTGAAAAATAACCTTGTCTCAGCCGAGAAAATTAAAGCTAAAGTTTATGTAAGTCAGGAGGTATTTTGAAGTGGGTGGTAATACGTGCAACAACGCTATTCAACTTGCAACGCAACAATGTTGCAGCAATTTGTTGCTCCTATTACCGTAATTATTCGAATAAACGCCGCGGCGTTTATTAAATTTTTGGCGCTTCAGGTGCGGCGTTTATTCGAGGGCGGCGTTTATTCGAGGGCGGCGTTTATTGTAAATTTTGTAACAACAACTGTGAATTTATTAAAAAACTAAGAATAAAATTCATATGTCTTTTAAATATATATAAATATATATGAAAATTGAACTGTTCACTGTCTTATATAATGACTAAGTTTCATTCTATTTCAATGTCACTGTCTCCTTCGTGGTCCGAGTCTAACAGCTGAATAGTAGGGCATGCCTCTTCAACATCGGAAGACGTGTATTCTTCAGTGTCGAAAGGATTCGTTTCTGGCTCGTCGAGAATATCCAGTTGTGATTTCAGGACGGCTTGTCCAGTGTTGCACGGCTGTCCCTCCTTGAAACAGTGAATCGCATCATCTTCTGAGCCGTCAACTGGAAGGTTCAATACACAACTTTTGAACGATTTCTTGATGAATAAACGCCGCGGCGTTTATTAAATTTTTGGCGCTTCATATGGCGCGCCGAACCCGTCAATATTCTAT
>OZ036006.1:7159288-7239288 GCA_964035015.1 Corallium rubrum
GCAAAGTTTTGATTAAGATACATACTGTAGCCAATCAGAAAATTTGTATTTGACTAGAAACATGCCACAACATTAGCTTGCAGCTCTAGCATCTATAAAAAATCAATATAACCTGTGGCTGTAGAAAAGGTCTTGTTTTCTGGTTAGCTAACAAGGCATCTCACTGTAATGGGCAAGACTGCACTTTAATCACACAAGATCATGTTACTTTTTATTACATGAAAAAAAATTAACAGGAAGAGGTTATTTTCAAGACAGTGAAAAATGATTTCAGCACAAATTTAAAAAATTTAAAAAAATTGCACTGAATTTCATTTTTCAGCATTGTATTTAATTTTTCTGAACTGTGAAGAAGAAGAATTTCAATGAAGTTGAATCACTGCTGTAGAGAAAAGTTTTCTGACTAACTGGGAATTGAACCCAAGGTATCTGGTTTAACGTACCAGCACAGTCTCTACCACTGAGCTATTGGGACCACCAGCTGAGGCAGTCAGAAATATCCATATATTAAATATTGCACACATTAAGGACAGCTGAATATTTATAACTTTCTGAACTGTGTTCCATTAAAACTGTACTCTTCTTAGCCAATCAGAGTTGAGAAAATTTTTCATGTAATAGTGTTTTTGTGTTTAAAAATTGATTTTGATGATTACGAAGCAAGAACTTGGGAAACAAGAACTTGGAAAACCATCTGTCCAAAGAGCCTGTGTCTTTGACTGTATCACTGTCTTTTAGCATAGATTTGTTGTTGTAGTTTATTTTATTGTTTGTTGCTGTTCAGGATTTTTAAATTTATTTCTTGTTTTCTTCTTATGGATGCAGTGTAATTGGCATCAAGCTGTTATGTTACCCCTGTCATTTTACTTTGGCAAATTATAATAAAAAAATACTGTATCATATCCAGTGTCATAATGTACTGTAAGCATATACAGGGCACATGATTTCAGCCGTATCTACTGTACTGGCACTTACAGTAAAATTAGTATCCCAGTTCATCAAATTTTCCACCAACATTTGCAGATGCAAAGAACAACAACAATAAAACAATTGGGATAGCTGCTCAACGATTGTTCACTATCCCAATTTTCATGGTATCCCCACAGGATACTGAGCTTATGATATCCTGAGTATCCAAGCTCAAAATCTGGGATATTGGGATACATGTATGTACTGCCAATCTCATGCCCTGAGTACGCTGTATTCTCATTTTTACTGGCCAACTTAAGTTTGCCTATCAATTTACCTCCATTTTACTGTGTGAGGAATATCAGTTTTACCAACCAGTTTTTCGAACAGTGGAGGTCACATTCCCCCACCAAGGTACACCCCTAACTGTATTCATCATTTGGAGAAAAATATGCAAAAAAGTATTTACATGTACTCTGATGAAGGCCTCCACTTGAAACATCAGTATTCATTCCTCAACTTCTGACCATTTCACTACCTTTTCACTTTGCTGTATTCATCATTTGCATTTTAAACATTGTTATCTAACACATTTTTCTGTAACATATTATTTTGAAACAGGCATCATATGGAAGTTTAGTTAGACCAAACCTGTCCAGTCATAGCAGCTTGACATGTGATTCACTGATGAGAATAACAGGTCAAGGAGCAGTTTATGTGAGAACACTAGAACAGTTGTCACAAGGTGAAAATAGTGATGAGGAGACAAGTTCACTGGTTGGCAATGCAACATTACCATCTTTGTGGGCAGTAACAACAAGTGACTCACCGAGATTGAATTCTGGAGTGCATGAACAGTCAGACATGAGAGGTGGGTGTGAAACCACTACTGCTGTACTATTGCTGTCCTACAGCAATTAATTGGGTTATTAGGGTTACTGCTGGCTACGTCTGTAACTTGAATTAACCAAATAAATAAGGAAAAAATATCGCACAAAGTAAGTGAATTTAAAAAGAAATCAAAATTCGAAGAAAAACAAATTTAAAATTAACAAAACAAAATAAAATATATGTGCTACAGTACTCCGAGTGGGGAACCGTACCACAGTAGACCTTTAGTTTAACATTTTATTCTGGCTTATGCCAGACCATTTTATTAATGGGGTGCTAAGATACACCTTTGCCCCTTGATGGGATAAATATAACTAAAGGTTAATTCGCTGTCTTCATACAGCTGGACAGGCTAGTGCTACTGTCTTCATAAGCAAAGCTTTTTTTGTGATTACATACAGGCTTCTCCTTATCCTAGTTTATGTATTTTTGTTTACAGTAGACAATTCACCAGAAACTCCTGTTAACCAAGTTGATGACAATATTACCGATGAATTGTTCAACTCTGATACTCAAGAATTACCTCAAGTTTTCCCTGTTGTTGATTTGACTGCACATCCCTGCGTCCGGGAAATCGTAATACCAAGAAGCAATGTACTTAAGTCTATGATATCTGAATTCAGTGTCACTGACATTCTGCAGTGTAATTTGATCTTTGTGTTCATGGGAGATCAAGGTAGCCCAGAGATTGGCAGAGGTTCTGGTGTTACACGTGAAGTGCTAAGCCTCTTCTGGAAGGAATTCTCTGTAGCCCTTGCAATTGGAGCATCAGAGAAGGTGCCTTCCATAAGGCATGATTACCAAAAGTTGGAATGGCTAAGTGTTGCTAGAATCATTGTATTTGGATTCAAGGAGGAAAACT
The DNA here is from genome assembly GCA_964035015.1 of Corallium rubrum. Lineage (NCBI taxonomy): Eukaryota > Metazoa > Cnidaria > Anthozoa > Scleralcyonacea > Coralliidae > Corallium > Corallium rubrum. Next base: position 7,161,951 of record OZ036006.1, read on the forward strand.
ACTTTCCCTTGTTCCTGTCAAGAGCATTTATAGCAAGCTGTCTTTATGGAGAGGAAACGCTTACCAAAGAGTGTCTTCTTGATTCATTCAGCTGTTATGTCTCTAAGGACGAACAAGAGACTGTGAAAAAATGCATTCAGGGTGAAATAAATTCAGAAGATGATGATGTATTGGACCTCCTCAGCAGCTATAAATGTTATCGTAAGCCATCTAAAGAAAACATTCAAGTAATTTTGGAGGAGTTGGCCCACCAAGAGCTTGTCCAAAAGCCACGATACATAGCCAATGCATGGAGTGTTGAAATGCAGTCTCTGAAAACCTACCCTGAATTCCATGATTTCAACAGCACATCCGGCATGTATGCTGAAAAAAAACCTTCATCAAAACGCATCATCAAGCTACTCGACGTAGAGCCAAATTCTGACAGCGAACGAGCGTGCTTTGATCATTTGAAAAGATACATCAAGTCATTGGATGACAACATGCTGGCTGGATTCCTGCAGTTTATCACTGGAAGTGACATCATCACCGTGGAGAGAATCCAAGTCTCTTTTAATGCCAATGAGGGTATTACACGGGGGATAGTTGCACATACCTGTGGTCCTGTGCTGGAGTTGTCCTCAACCTACCAGACCTACAATGAGCTCTCGGAGGAACTAAGCAACACATTAAGAAACTCTTTTGCCTGGTCATTTGTCATAGTCTAGAGAATGATATATACACTTTCAGTGCAGTAGGCTATATCATGTAAATAATGTTGACATTTTTCACTGATTGTCATCAAACTTGTTTTGTTTACTTAAGGCACTGGGCAGAGTACAGTAGTTGTTTATTTGTTGTTGAGATTATACATTAATAGTTGTTAATTGGGATGTACTGTATGTTTGTGTTTTATAAGCAGAAGTGCAGAATGTGAAAATTGAAAACCAGTGGCTATCAAAACACAGATGTTGAGCACATTTGGTATAGTTAGAAAGTTGATGTTGTATTCTGTTCATTTTTTATTGAATTTGACATTTTTTCGTAGGTGTATTTAATACTGTAGTTGCACATGTATGTAGTTGCACCATCAACTTTTACATATGTCAGCTAAGTTGTTTTGCCTGTAGAACCGTTTGCATTTTAATTTGTAACAGATCTTTTATATTGGTAGGGGACTAATATTCATGAATTAAAACACGATTAAGTTGGTTTTCTTTGTTTTTTTTGAGGGATTTATATCGCGTAAATCCCTCATCATCGAACGTCGGTTTTAAGTCAGATAAATATATCTGGCTTAAAGCCTCCGTTCTCGGTTTTTAACCTATACATAGGACAGAAGATGAACTTTGACCCTCCAGAAAGTTCAATCAATTTTACATTCAGTCCCCTTATCAGAAATATTGAGGGGTCATAAGTGGCTCAAAACAATGTGAAATAGAAATATATTTTAAAACTAGCATTCTGGCGATTCCATCTACTTTTAAGAAGAGAACAGGCTTGATATTATCGCAACATGCTTAAATCTAAATTCAACCAAAGTTTGACCAAACTAATTTAATTCTAGATAGATAATCTAAACAGCCTGATAGTGCAATGTATATAAAAAGCTTAAGACTGAGTGTAATCAATTACATACTAGAGATTGAAAACATTGATAAGTAAATTTTTACATCGTACAAAAATATTTTTGCCAGAGTTGCCATCATCTTCTAATGGATTACATCTGTTGCATAAATATGTTAGTTGGGCATCGGTGAGATGCAAATCTATTTCTGGTACTGCCACTTGATAATCTTCATCATTAATAGGGAATGGCCCCTCTGGATCAACTCCGAAATCAGTTCTAATGCTTTCTAGGATGGGATTCCCTGTATTAGCGGTTCGAAGCAATCCTTCTGTGTATAGCTGCATAGGAGATAAGCCGTTTTCTGTACGTAGGCCGTGATGCATCCATTGTTGTTTGAATTCTTTAAGGGCAGTATTTATGCGCGGAATGTATACATAGTGCAATGCAAATAGATGCATTTCCACAAGGGGGTCCAGTTGACCAGAATCTTCAAGCTCATGAAAGGCCTTTGCAAAGAAAGAAAGAACTCCAGCATAGATATCTCTATGGGCCCTTTCAACACGGCTATTGTGCACAGAGCTTCCGGTTATCATACTGCCACGACCCGTGCCTCTTTGTTCCATCATAAACTGAGCAACTTTAACGTTTTCAAGGCCGTGGTCACTACGGACTCTTGAAGGAAGGCCATAATTTCGTACTCCTTCTAGGAACTGTTCCATAACAGTATCTGCTCTGTTATTGCAAGCACAATGAACATAAATGATCAGCCTTGAGAATCCATCTACGCATACATGAACCACTAATCTGTAGCGAATAAGTTTATGGTTCCCATCAATATGCCAAAGGGCATTCGGTGCAGGAACAGAATATTTCCTCCGAAATATAGCAGATCTCCAACGTAGAGCTGTTCCTAATGGGTCTAATTCACGCAAACATTTTCGTACTCGCCTCCGTTGAACATGTATGTTTCTGGATCGCAGTGCACCAATCAACCTTTGCTGCCCAATGTTGGGTGTCAGGCTTCTTATCTCAGTAACAACACTTCTGAGTTGATTCTCTGAAAAAACATGTATCTAGCGTCAAAATAAGGCATGGGCATGGCAAGCTGTAACTGTTGAGTTCTAATTTAAATTTGCTCAGAGGCATACAGGTCACCTGTACCATAAGTCACCAGTTGATAAGTAAGTAGACAACATTAATAGTGTGTATAAGAAAGGCTAAAGCTGATGCCTGAATAATATTTCCAAAAACAATTTTTCGCACCTTGGAATGGTAGTACATGAAATTTCATTTTATTTGGACCAGAAAAGCAAGGGGAAGATTGCTGAATTGAACTTTATGGTACAAACCAAATTAATAGCCACCCATATTCAACATTAGAATTCAGGGAGATAGTTAACGATTAACTCAACCTCGTTTTCGTTTTTTTCTCAGTTTTCAAAATAGCGGTTGGGAACGATAAAGTGGTAAATTCCCCGCTGTTTCCCCAACCTGCTTGGCAAGGCTGCGATAATAAGCGTATTCCCCACCTAGCAGGGATGACAAACTGGTGAATGTCAGGTGATTGTCCACACCATTCCCCGCTATTTCCCGGGTTGGAGGGGGTGGGGATTTATATTGACTAGTGCATTATATCCTGAATAAAAATTATTTCTACCTATCTATCTATCTATCTATCTATCTATCTATCTATCTGTCTGTCTGTCTGTCTGTCTGTCTGTCTGTCTGTCTGTCTGTCTGTCTGTCTGTCTGTCTGTCTGTCTGTCTGTCTGTCTGTCTGTCTGTCTGTCTGTCTGTCTGTCTGTCTGTCTGTCTGTCTGTCTGTCTCTGTCTGTCTCTGTCTGTCTGTCTAAAAATACTTTCAAAAATGTTGACAAGTTTTGTCAGGTTGTTCAGGTCCCTCCATGGGAACACCGTGCAAGGCAAATGTCCCGGAGTTTCCCGGGGGGTGGGTGATCATGTTTGGAATTGACTTGTGCATTTAATATATACTGTACAAACCTGTTATAGTTGTCCAACTGTACTGCTCACTTATATCAGCCATACACATGTCCTGTCTTCTTCGTCGAAGTGTACTCTCACTAATTCCGAGTAGCCATGCTATTTTCTCCCACGAAAAGTGTAAGCTTCTTAGGAACTGAATTTGTTCTTCCTGGATAATTATCCTTGGCCTTCCTACCCTTGTCGGGATTTCTGTCGTACATGAAAAGGGGGTGTTTACTGCTGAAGGCGAGACGTCATCTTCAAGAACAGATTCGAGTTGTACTTGTATGCTTGCAATGAGCTCCCGAAGATCCCCAAGGGGTCTGTTGAAATCTTCTTCGTCAATAATATTCTCTGATGCTAGCAACCGCAATGTTACACTTGCTTCTTCGAGTTGTGCAAGGACCTCTTCCATTTCAGGACGACCACTTCCAGCAACTTGCAAATTTTGAGTACCAATAAGAACGGAGGCAAGAGTGTCGAAGAAATTTCTTAGACCGACTGTATTCCTCTCATTTCTCTCCATGATTTCATTGATTTGAAGCACAATTATTAACGTACAAACTCCATAAATGAATTGCATAATAAACGCCCTGTGAAACCTGCGCACGCACCACCTGCTCCTACAGTTGCATTATGGGTATGAATATTAATTAGAACGGATTTCTGACCAGTTGCGAGCACTTTTCTGGCTGTTTTAGTTTAGACCGTATAAATGAGTTTAGATAAAATAATTGGACTTTAGAAAGAATAAGTGAGTATGGCAACTAAAAATAAGTTTAAAGTAGAATATCTGAAGTTTAGAAAGAATATCTGAAGTTTAGAAAGAATATCTGAAGTTTAGAAAGAATATCTGAAGTTTAGAAAGAATATCTGAAGTTTAGAAAGAATATCTGAAGTTTAGAAAGAATATCTGAAGTTTAGAAGGCATAAAATGAATGTTTAGAACTTATTTTTGAAAGTATAGAATATTGACGGGTTCGGCGCGCCATAGCTTCAGGTGCGGCGTTTATTCGAGGGCGGCGTTTAATAATATTTTTGCTTGTCCCTGCGGCGTTTATTCGAGGGCGGCGTTTATTCGAGGGAGGCGTTTATTCGAATAATTACGGTACTTCACCTTAATAATTAAACAATATCGGTATAAAAATGACATCATCAGGTCTTTAAATTGGGACAGCTGTTTTAGTGAAACTACAGAATATGTACAACCACAAATATTTACCAGAAAAAAAGAAGAAATATGTTTCCTTCAAACTTCATCTCTTATGATTTCAATGGCTTTCATAAGTTCAAAAATCTTGTCTTCCATCCCAGTATCTCCAGACACAATATTCTCACAAGCTGTCCTCGCTTTGGTGGCAAATTCTTCAGCCTGTAATACAAACATGTAGCACAATTATTTATCGACTTGCTCCAAGGCCGCCTCTTAGCGCTAGTTTTCAATTGCGGGAGAACGGAAAAGCGGAGGAAAGATGCGGACTTGTTTCGCTTGGCGGTTTTTGAATCTAATTAAATATTCTAGCGGGAAATCGCTGAAATGTACACTGCCCTGTTTTGACGTGTTTCGGGTTGTCGTACATGCAATGGAAAGTGGTTCTACCCCTAGTAAAACGTTTTCAAGAGTCTGTTTAACTCCAACTTCCAAAGATAGCACTTGCATAGCAATTTAGCCTGAATATAACTAGAAGTTCTTATCAGAAGTGAAATGCTGCCTTTGCAAAGCGAAGGATAGAAACAATGTCTGCAACGGTGCATGTCAATATGCTATGAGGAGGCTGGAGGCATACCAAACTACGTCACCGGTCGAAAAATTCACCGGTGAATTTTGGCGCGCTGCAGGTGGGAAAAGTCCTTTTCAACGAGGAACCGAAAGGTCAAAAATGTCGAAAGGTCAAAATGTTTGAAAAGGACTTTGAGAAAGCCTAAATTATTTATAGCATTGTTTGTTTGTTTTTGAACTTTATATAATTATATTACATTTTCCAAATTAATAAATGAAATAAACGTTGTATTCAGTTTGGTGTTTTCTTATTACCTGTTTGGGGTCATGTAGAACGTAATGTAACATTGATACTGTAAAATAAACTTTGCACATGACAGATGCATTTTGTACAGCTTGCTGTTCTCGTAATTCTAACACTGCATTCAGAACTTGAATTGCTTCTGCTTCTTGAGCTTCATCTAATCCAAAAACACATACATAAGTAAATGATAACTAAATCTTCATTTTGGTTGAGCAAAAGTGAGTATTAAGCTGCAGATACTTTAATGAAAATTACATTAATCCCTAATCAAACGAAAACGCAAGTCACCGCAAGCTGGCGGTCAAACGGGACACAAGCAAGCACAAGCTAAAACTTGCGATGACTTGCATTCTCGTTTGATCAGGGTTTTAGAGTCAGGCCTTGCCCGGAGATGCGCTCGATCGAGCGCGCGCGCGTAGTGATCGAGCGCGCACGTGCAGTGATCGAGCGCGCGCGCGTAGTGATCGAGCGCACGCGCGTAGTCAGTGATCGAGCGCGCACGTGTGTGGCCTCAGCTTCGTTCTTTTGAATTATATTCAGTTTTACTCATAATCTTGTTCTTTCGAATTCAGTAAAGTTCAGAAGAATGAGTTCGGGCTGTGCGTGCGCGTTGTGCATCGTGAATTTCTATGACTTTATGTATTGACCGTTTTTTATTGTTTTTATATCTATTTTTAGTTTCAACGGGAAGGTGCCTCGCATGGCCGTGTCGAGGCATATCAAAGGCGCTTCAAGCAGCCACCATACGGCACAGTTCAGACCACATATCACAGCTATTAAGCCGACGTTAGGTGTTGATTTTATGTCTGGAGGAAACCCGAAGAACCCAGCGAAAAACCCTCGAAGCACAGGAGAGATCAACTACAACTCTACTCACATGAGTTCCAAGCTCGACAACGGGGTCATTCCCACGTACTAACCCCATCTAACCAGGCTTAACTTTTGGTGATGCCACACGTACTCACCCCACCCACGGGTCCTAAAGACACTCCCGTTCATGCTCTTTCGGTAAATAAATAAATAAACTGAAATCCTTAAATGTACACTACACCTACTGACCAAGTACATCAATGTCTTTCCTTTCTCCATCATCAAGGACTGGACCAATGCCACTTGGAATCTTTGGAGTAGACGTTCTTTGGTCAACCAATCTGGTCAAGTAATCATTCCAAATGTCTATCACCTTATTAATAGAAACAAGATTTCACTCATGATATGATTGATTGGTTGATTGATTGATCGATTGATCAAATTAATTGATTGATTGATTGATTGATCAATTGATTGATTGATCAATTGATTGATTGATTGATCAATTGATTGATTGATCAATTGATTGAATGATTGATTGACTGATTTGTTGATTGATTGATTGACTGATAGATACCTGGTTATAGAGTGAAAATGCAACATCCAATCTGTTTTGTCGATAGAATACATTTGCCATGTGAAAATATCCTCCTGATGTCTGGACATTGTCTGTACCATAAGCACACGAAGCATGATACACCTAAAAAATATTAATTATGCAAAAGATATCAAAAGTTACAGCCTTGTGGTGATGGTGGTTGGCCTTTGTGGATGGTGCTTTGCCTTTGTGGATGGAGCTTGGCCTTTGTGGATGTTGGATGGCCTTTGTGTATGGTGCTTGGCCTTTGTGTATGGTGCTTGGTCTTTGTGTATGGTGCCTGGCCTTTGTGGATGGTGCCTGGCCTTTGTGGATAGTGTTTGGCCTTTGTGGATGGTGTTTGGCCTTTGTGGATGGTGCCTGGCCTTTGTGGATGGTGCCTGGCCTTTGTGGATGGTGCTTGGCCTTTGTGGTTGGTGCCTGGCCTTTGTGGATGGTGCTTGGCCTTTGTGGATGGTGCTTGGCCTTTGTGGTTGGTGCCTGGCCTTTGTGGATGGTGCCTGGCCTTTATGGATGGTGCCTGGCCTTTATGGATGGTGTTTGGCCTTTGTGGATGGTGCCTGGCCTTTGTGGATGGTGCTTGGCCTTTGTGGATGGTGTTTGGCCTTTGTGGATGGTGCCTGGCCTTTGTGGATGGTGCCTGGCCTTTATGGATGGTGCCTGGCCTTTGTGGATGGTACCTGGCCTTTGTGGATGGTGCCTGGCCTTTATGGATGGTGCCTGGCCTTTGTGGATGGTGCCTGGCCTTTATGGATGGTGCCTGGCCTTTGTGGATGGTGTTTGGCCTTTGTGGATGGTGCCTGGCCTTTGTGGATGGTGTTTGGCCTTTGTGGATGGTGTTTGGCCTTTGTGGATGGTGTTTGGCCTTTGTGGATGGTGCCTGGCCTTTATGGATGGTGCCTGGCCTTTGTGGATGGTGCCTGGCCTTTATGGATGGTGCCTGGCCTTTATGGATGGTGTTTGGCCTTTATGGATGGTGCCTGGCCTTTGTGGATGGTGCTTGGCCTTTGTGGATGGTGCCTGGCCTTTATGGATGGTGCCTGGCCTTTGTGGATGGTGCCTGGCCTTTGTGGATGGTGCTTGGCCTTTGTGGATGGTGCCTGGCCTTTATGGATGGTGCCTGGCCTTTATGGATGGTGCCTGGCCTTTATGGATGGTGCCTGGCCTTTATGGATGGTGCCTGGCCTTTGTGGATGGTGCCTGGCCTTTATGGATGGTGCCTGGCCTTTATGGATGGTGTTTGGCCTTTGTGGATGGTGCCTGGCCTTTATGGATGGTGTTTGGCCTTTGCCTGGCCTTTGTGTATGGTGTTTGGCCTTTGTGTATGGTGCTTGGCCTTTGTGGATGGTGCTTGGCCTTTGTGGATGGTGCTTGGCCTTTGTGGATGGTGTTTGGCCTTTGTGGATGGCCAAGCAATGACCACCAAATTTATCCTTAATTTATTAGGAATCTTAATAAAATGGACATCAAGCTTACATCATTTGATAAATGCCCAAGAGCTTCAGAATAATTTTTCTTTGCTGCCTGTAACAAGCCAAGATTTCTGTACAGCCTTGATTTAATTTCATTGCCACATTCTGGAGTTTTTAACACTGTCCATTGAGCTTGCGATAAGTATTCGTTGGCTTGGGATAATTTATTTAAACCTGAAAAAGACCATTAAATGTTCTGTTTTCATGATAATTTTCTGTAAAACTTTTAAAAAACAGAAGGGTCCATTAGACTAGTGTAACCCCTGTATAGGCGATCGTTTCAGGGTGTTGCACACACATGATTTTTCAAAAAAACTGGCCAACTCCACTCAAAGTAAACATACTGTTTAAAATAAGCAAAGTATAGATACAGTTTCTGGATGTTTAACACTGAAGTCTGTTTGCCATTGCTTACTTTGTGGGGAGCCTGCCAATTCCTTTGCAAAATGATGTGCGTGCAATACCCTGAAATTCACCTATAAAGTACAGATGTTTACTTTAATATCTTACCTATGCTTGCTTCACCCAAAATAAGATAAGAAGGAACCAGTTCAATACTTGACAAACCATAAACTTGTATAGCAAACTTTAACGCAGCCAGTGCTGCAGGGACTGCACAGTCGTATTTCCCTTCAAAGAGAAGTTTCTGTCCAGCGGTTCGACATAATTCAATCATCTGTTTCTGTATTCAAAGTAGAAATTGGGCTTAGGTGGCAGACTAATGTTATTTTTAACTACTATTAGTATTTTTAATTATTATTTATATTATTATTTTTAATTATTAAGTAATGTTTACAACACGAGCAGCCGTGTTGTATTGAATATACAATCACAAGCCGAAGGTGAGTGATTGTATATTCAATACAACAAGGATGTGAGTGTTGTAAACAACTTGTGAAAAGAATAAATAGTAAAAATCCCTTTGGGACATTGAGATGCTAATTAGTTACAAGCACTAGTGGTTGTATCAGAAGAGTATACGTCCACTAGTGGTTGTAACTAATTAACATCATTGGTTTTAGTTTGTATGGGGTTTACAGGGGTATACATGTGACATATTTCTGAAATTGGATTGGCTGCAAAACTCATGAATTAGTAATGAATTCCACAATTATCATTATTTTCAATTATTATTTTCAATTATCATTATTATCATCATTATCATCATTATCATTGTTATCATCATTATCATCCTTATCATCATTAACATTGTTATCATCATTATCATCACCATTATCATCAACACTATCGTTATCATTATTATTATATTTATTTTTAATTATTATTATTCTGCTTACCTGTCGAATAACTTGTTGACTTTTTCGATGTTGTCTATCTTCTTCTGAGCCCAAAAATGGTACTGAAGTTCGTAAAGGAATTAACAACTGACAAATTTTCCCATGGATTCCAAGCCAATCAGCTTTCTGGTGTTCTGGGGAACTAGTTGAAATAAATATAATAATATCAAGACCTCTTCTTTGTTTGAGAGAAGTAAAGATTTATTACCAAATATAATTTTACATTTTATTACCAATTTTTTCGGCCGTACGCAAACATTTACTATTAATATTTCGATTAAAATTATCAATTATGTCCTTGTGCATGCATCTACTCTACTACTCTTAAATTTACTCTCTATAAATGGTTAGGCAATGAAGCAGTTAGTATCTGGGTGACATAACCCTAACCTTAGCATTTATTGTCTGGCTTATACGCTAACTTGACCCACTAACTTTAACCTTCAAATTTCAAACAACATATTCTCACCAATAATAAGTCACTCGACAGTGTGTACATTGTTCAAAAGCTGGCTTTTGGCAAAGTTCGCACAGTAGTTTCACTCCCTTTGGATTGGCGAGGGGATTTAAAGCCATTTCTCAATGAAAATCAATGTTTCCGATGTTCAAATGTTTGGCTCCCTTCCTCACTTTGGTTCCGCCATTAATTTACTACGTGGTTTCTAAGCAACGGGAGTCGTTCCCAGGCCGTTGTCCTGTACCGCTTAATATTCTCGTTTTCAGTGGCCTGGGAACTAGAATGATATTGCGCAATATACCATCATCATAATCATCAACATGACATTATCATCACTATGACATCATCATCATGATCACATCATCATCACAATTACATGATCATCACGATGACTTGATCATGATGACATCATAACCACGATGATAATATCATCTCCACGATGACATCATCATAATTAATGAGATCATCATTAAGATGACGTCATCATGATGACAGCGTCATTACCATGACATCGTCATAATGACCATAGAGATCATATACATACTAGAGGGGGCATCCCATTCCCATCTTAATTTCAGTCAACCGCGGGTAACCAATTGAACGACGCCATCTTGGATTTTTTAGGAGGCAAACATTAGGCGCGTTGGTTGGTCAATTGACTGAAATATCATAGGTAATGGCGGCCCCCATGTGGTTACCAAATTTTCCCGCCAATGCCCCCTCTAGTATTTATATGATCTCTATGATAATGACACTATTATTACGAAGATCGACATCATCATTACGATGACATCGTCATCATAATGACGTCATCATCATGATGACATCATCATTACTACCAAAATCAGTAGAGTGTCTTTTCCGGAAGAAAAAATGTTGTCTGGAAGGCGGCCAAACGTGTATGTTTTGTGACGTCAACGGCTCAGGAATGCAGCGTGGCGTGTGAACGAATTCAACGAATTCTGTTGAACAAGATGTTTTCTGAATGGTGTGTACTACAGTACCACATTCATTTTACACTACGTCCAAAATTAACATCTTATTCAACTGAATTCGTCTATTTTGTTGTATTCGTTCACACGCCACGCTGCATTCGCGAGCCGTTGACGTCACAAAACATAAACGTTTGGCCGCCTTCCAGACAACCTTTTTTCTTCCGGAAAAGACACTCTACTGATTTTGGTAGTATATCATGATATGGACAAATGAACATTCTGAAGAAAACATACCTACGGTTGCCAATTGCTGCAACAGAAAAATAAAGAAAATAGATTAGTTTTACATGAAAGAAACGTTTTTACAGAAATGAAACGTCAAGACGCGATATTAAAAAGTTAATATAATATAAAAAGGTAGAAATGAGATACAAAGATTGATAGTGGTCATGACTAAAAACCTGCAACGAAAAAATAAAAGAATAGATTAGTTTCAGATGAAAAAACGCGCTGCAATGAAGAGATTCTGCTGAAATAAAAGGTTAGTATTTAAAAGATTTACTAAAGTTAAATAATAGATCTGCAAAGGGAAAAAAGGTTAGTTTTAGAATTAAGAAATACCTAACATGGACTAAAATGGAAAGTTAGTAAAAAATAAACTTGTGATAAAAAGTTTTGCTGAAATAAAAAGTTAGTGCTAAAAAAGAAAAGAGGAAAAAAGCGACCTGAAATCGGAAAAAAAATGTTAGTTTTTTTAGTTGGAAAACCAAAATCAGCAATGAAAGATTTCTGCTATTAAAAATAAAAAGTTAGTGCTCAATAAGCAAAGAAATAATAAAAATGTAGAAAGTTGAACCATATCGGGTGAGTAGAGAAATACTCTGTCTATATTGTCTTCGGTTTACTAAAAGTCTGAGAAAGAACAATGAAATAATTGAGCATATTAGAAATTTAAATTATAGGTAGATGGTTAGTGATGTATAGAAATTGTGTCGAACCTATTATACTGGTCATCGTAAAGCTTTAGTACTTAAATCAGATCATTTTGACCTAGGAATTGGTATACCTTCTGATAACTAATATGTTTTGCAATAAACGTAGAATAGACCATGCTCTTCATTAATCCTGAAAAACACTACTTTTTTGTAGCTATATGTGATACAAGACATATTGCATTTTAATACTTATTAGATCTGATAGATCATTTTGACATAGAAATCAGTATGCCTTCTGATAGACTAATATGTTTTGTAATAAACGTGAAAATTAGGTCAGATGGACCATATTGTAGGATGTATACTGGTTCAATACTGTAAGACTTTAATACTTATTAGACAGATAGATCATTTTGACATAGAATTGATAGAAATCAGTATGCCTTCTGATAGACTAATATGTTTTGTAATAAACGTGAAAATTAGATCAAATGGACCATATTGTAGAATGTATACTGGTTACTATAATACTGGTTACTATAAGACTTTAATACTTATTAGACAGATATAGAACTGATAGAAATCAGTATGCCTTCTGATAGACTAATATGTTTTGTAATAAACGTGAAAATTAGGTCAGATGGACCATATTGTAGAATGTATACTGGTTACTATAATACTGGTTACTATAAGACTTTAATACTTATTAGACAGATAGAACTGATGGAAATCAGCATGCCTTCTGATGGACTAATATGTTTTGTAATAAACGTGAAAATTAGGTCAGATGGACCATATTGTAGGATGTATACTGGTTACTGTAAGACTTTAATATTTATTAGACAGATAGATCATTTTGACATAGAATTGATAGAAATCAGTATGCCTTCTGATAGACTAATATGTTTTGTAATAAACGTGAAAATTAGGTCAGATGGACCATATTGTAGGATGTATACTGGTTACTATAAGACGTTAATACTTATTAGATCGGATAGATCATTTAATTTAATATGTTGCACAATAAACATGAAAATTAGCTCGGCAGATAAACCATATTGTGTGTCATGTATATACTGGTTATACTGTATATAAAGCTTTAATACTTCAGAAAGGATCAGAAAGATGATTTGATCTAGGAATTGTGTCTAAGTCTGATGGACTAATATATTATGCAATGCATGTTAATTAGGTCAGATGGACCGTGTTGTTGTGCCTGTGGCTCTAGTTAATACTACAAGGTATGTAAGGCTAAGATGTAAAATAAATAATACTGCCTAGCAAATACTTGTAACACGAGATAAAATCATGAAAAAGTTTTTAAAACATTTTATTAATAACTAACGTTTCATCTAATAAGATAGCTATTACAATGAATAAGCCGTGACTAAGACTATTAAGGCTCATAATTACTCGTATATAGATAAAAAAAAATTGTTTCCGAAATCCGAAAGTTATACCGAACTTATAGTCTAGTGAACCCCAAAACCGAAAGCCGAACCGATGGAAAGCAAAAATCTTAAAAATGCCGCAACTAAAAATAAAGATTTATACTAAAAAGTAGTTAAACGTTTTCTGAAAAAAATCTTTTATTCAGAAAACATCCTTTTACTTTTTTTAATATATATGCTTGCCTCAGGCGTATCTTTTATATTTCGATAAAGATTCATGGTCAGCAAGCAAAGGAGTGTCAATTTTATTATGTTAAGCAATGAAGGCATACACTGTCCTTCATTGCCAAACATTTCGTTAAACATGCATAATTATAATAATTTTCCTCTATAATTAAACAGAGTAAAATTATTAAAGACTAAAATAATATTAATGTGGCATTATATACTGTATATCACTGAGAAATGCTGAACATTTTTGAAAAGAGTTGCGTGAATTTTTCACATCCAACTCAATTATGTTCAGCTTTCCTCAATCTAGAACTATAGTCTTCTATAAGACACTGTATTAAACTGACCTACATTAAATTGTATGCATATAAATAATTAACTGAATCACACACATACACACACACAGCTCACACGCGCGCTTTCTGAATTCTGATCATACACTGAAATTCCGAAGTTCCGAAGTTCCGAAGTTCCGAAGGGACCACCCATATACACACCTTTGACTTGAGCTGGCATCTTCTTGACCTAACTTATGGACAATTTGTCCAAGGCTAACTAAATCCAACCACTGATAAATGAACAGCAAAATACTTTAGTCCATTTAGTAATTGATTTTAATTTTCCTTTCCTAAGCAGCTAGCAATATTATCAACCTATAGGTGCCAAGTACCATTTGCACTTGAAGGATAACACCATGTAAAAAACTAAGCTACCGTGCAACAACACTGGCCGAGTTTTAAGTGTTCATTGCGGAGTTAGTTTTTCACTTTCCTAAACCTATATGGACACAAGGTATATTGAAAAATATCCTATTTGCAGAACTGTAAACATCTTCTAAAAGTAGCGTGCTGCGTAGGCAGTGTTGAAACAACAATCGAAATATAATAAGCCGGGTTAAGCCCACAAGCTTGTAGCTTCGTGTTAAACTGATAAAGGTTATCCATCTATCTATCTTTAATATACTGCCGAAACAGAGAACGTAGGAGTCTATAACGTTTCGAGCGAAGGCCCTTCGTCAGAGAGAAATGTGTGACATCTTACACCGAAAGCCATCCGTTATGTGATTTTTTTGAAAACACCTAGAGGTGTGTTGAAAACGAGGTAATAACCGAATCTTGGTATAACCATGTAAAATAACAATAAATATTTTACAAATATAGCCATGAATATAGCTAGAATTGTTTTGTAAACTTCAAGTAAACATGTTTCGGCAAACTTATGCCATCTTCAGTACAAGATATGAAAAAATAATTATTTTTACACGCGGTTACGTGTAAAAATATAATCGTTTTGTAGTCTTTCTTTGTTTAAGCTTTGATGAAATCCCGAGCACACGGGATGAAAGCTGAGCAATAAAATTGAATTTAATCCACATGGCGTATCCACAAATCAATAAATATTGTTGATTGCTGAAAAGATCGTTATTGACGAGACTTCCTGGAAAAGTTTAAGACTCGGTACAATGATTTCCTCTTGACTTACAGAATTTTGAATTACATTATTATGGCGTCAGCATAATTTTCAAATGTCGTTAAAGGCCACTTTGTACACACAACTTGACGTACAAAACTTGGATAAATTTTAAAAGTAATGTGTAACCATACTTGATGATGCACAAACTGAAAATTCTGATTGAAAGTACATTCCATATGAACATTTGTTTCTCAGTCGCCACACCTGTGCACCTAATTGGCGCCTAATTGGGTACACAAATATGGCGGCCAAAAAACAAACGCTCACATAAAGTATAGTTTCGACCAAAATCTTCAGATTGTGCATCAGATATGATTACATATCTCTTCTAAAGCTTACCCAAGCTTTGTACGTCGAATTGTGTGCACGAAATAACTTTTAACGACATTTGAAAGTTATACTGACGTCACAATAATATAACTCGAAATTCTGTAACTCACTGAAGAAGAAACAATTGCATCGACTTAAAATTTTCCAGGAAGACTCGTAATAATGATTATTTTACTAAATTTATACTAAAACAAAGGTTTTAAAATTTATATTTTAAAATTTTGTGAAGTCAGAGTGAAAACGGCCTATAGGCACGAAAAAAAGAAAAACTCGCGAATTTTTTGAGCTCATGCAAAAACAGGATAGTTTACGGTATATACCTTTTAAAGAAATGCCCATAACCTAACCTAATCATGCATTACTGCCACATATTGAAGCTAACCTGTTACCAAATACCATTTCTTTGACGAATAAAAGACGTTGGTTGGTTATTTCACTTGATAATCGCTGTATTCTTAATCCCAAAACTGTTGTTCTATACATGCCTAAAAATATAATAAAGCATAAACTAAGCTGGTTGCAGGTAAAATTTGTAGTAAATTAAAGAGATAGTTTATAATTCATTCCTGTCTTAGGGCTTCCCTGGAGGTGAATAAAATCGTCTGGCGTTAGCCAGAATAAAATACGCCTCTTTTAACTATATAACTAGTGGGAGACCAAGGCCCCCCAATCCCCCCTTGTGCACGCCCCCCCCCCCCCCCCAATTGATTTCTCCCTAGTAAAAGTCCCTTTTTGCCCCAGGATAAAATGTGTATGGATAAGCAAGTCAGTTGAATAGTTTCAGTTGTTACAAAGGTATAGATAAATCTTTATGTTAGTTAAATAGTTTATATTTTGATAACATGTATGTGGTGACGAAAAATCTTTTTCTAGTTCCTCACAACATTTTCCATATTATATTTGAAAGTGAATATGCTGATGAGTTCTCACACAAAGCGAAACAGTCAGAAATGTGTTGTATTTTAACTAGTTTTTATGACATTTTATGACCTTCAGTGTTCTTAAAAATCATCCCTCAAAATTCAGGAAATGGCATTTCCGAGACTCTAAATTTCAAAAATTCTAGGGGGGCATGCCCCCGAACTCCCCCAGAAGCGTCCTTTTTTGTGAACGGAAAAAAAAATACGGAAAAATCCTTAAAAGAGGCCCTGGAAAGAGTTAAAGAAAAACGAGAGAAAAACTAGCTTGCGTCTTGAAAACATGCGTTACTACCACCATCACAACTACGTACCATCAGCGTTACAACCACTACCACGTACCATTATGTGTGATCACTACTACCAATACCATCAGCAACATTACTATCACATACCACCACTATATATCCCAGTACCGCCATCATCACCACTACAACCACCAGCATTACGTACCACAACCACCACCAGCATTACATACCACAACCACCACCAGCATTAGGTACCACAACTGGCAACCACAACCAGCATTACCTTCCACAACCACCCGACCAGCATTACCACAAACGCCATCTATTATCACCAGCACTAACCAACACAACTACTACCACTACTATCACAAACACCACAGCCAGCACCACATACTACCCTCACCGTCACCAACATTAACCATGACCACTACCACTACCACCACTCGCACCACCAAAAAATAAATAGAAGTAAATAAAAATAAATAAGAATAAATAAAAATATTAAATATGTCAATTGGGCAATGGCGCCAAAATGCTGGCCGGCGAAATTCGACTATGCCTCTTGGAACAGGAAACCTCCAAAATTTATCTCATACACTTAAGAAAAACTTTAAAATTTGTCTCTAAGTAGTTTCATGAGATTGCTATGAGGAAAAAGTGGTTAAGGAAGGGCAAAATACCAATTTTAAAATGCGAAAATGCTTCGCGAAGTGCATTGAAGACCATTAATGGCGTCGTTCCGACACGAAGGTGAAAGTGAGAGTATTTCGACGAAATATCTTGATAAATTACGCTATTGTCTATTCCCCAAAATACCCTTTTATAAAATACCGCAAAGAATTAGAAACTTGCTTAAAAAGTTGTCCCTTTAGAGCGCCAAAGACGCGAAACACACGCACTTTCAAAAGCAAGACAATGCCGAATTCAACGAACACAAGAACCAGATAGTCGAGTCGAGAAAAGCTTTTTTCCGCTTAAAATAGAAAGTATTTGGCCTTACCTTTTTAATGTAGACGTTCTCTGGTACCAGCCCAAGCTTCTAACGTTGTTGTTCCTACAAATTCATTCTTTTCCCAAACAAATAAACACGATATAAAATCCAATTGTCTTCGTTCAAAGTACAATTGCTCCCCCAAACAACAACTCTTGTCGAAATTCTTTCAAGCGAACCCGCTTCGAAGCACTGCACCATGGCTGCAATCTCATTGGTCAAATATTCAATAACCCTTTTCTGATTGGCTGCTGTAATTAGAACGTGTTTTCATTGGCTGAAAAGCTTTCGCGCCAATTCCCAAAGGAATTTCATCCTTTTGTTTGATCCCCCCAGTGGTCCCCCCCTAGCGCTGTTGTTCATTTGTTTGTCAAGGCAATTGAGTTAAATTACAATTATAAAACCAAAAAATAAATAAATAAACGAATATTAAGATACTTTTTTGTCAAATATGTAAATTTATTCGCCAAAATGCCAGATAACTGGGGGTAGCCTTGTCAAGTCTCCTAAAACCAAGAATCCCCCTCCCTCCCGGGCAGGGGAAGGATGGACTGACTATAAGCTGTCCTAATTATGACACGTTTGTTGCAACTTGCAAAGGAAGTTGTAATTTCCTATTTCAATTTTGTCTATATAAACCGATCGAAAACTGCCGGAAAAGTTATCATCAAGCACTTGGGGGATTCTTTATTTATCAAAGTTGTCGTTTGAAAGGATTTTTTAGAGATCGGAGAGTTTATTCGTTGATTTTAGGAGTCATGGTTGTGACTCATCGAGGTTCTAAGGAACAAGTCACTCCAGAAGTCAGTGGCGATTCTGGTCTTTTATTAAACACTGATCCATCAAAAGATAAGAACAGTTTAAAAGATGATTATGGCAATATTGCTCTTCTCTTATTGCTGTATGTTTTACAAGGAGTTCCTCTTGGTCTGACTGGAAGTGTTCCTCTGATTTTACAAAGCAGGAATGTAGCTTACAAAGACCAAGCCATGTTTAGCTTTGCATTTTGGCCGTTTAGCGTGAAACTGCTCTGGGCTCCTATTGTTGATGCTTTGTATTCGAGTCAAATGGGAAGAAGGAAGAGTTGGCTTGTTCCTATACAATATCTTATTGGTTTATTTATCATTGTTCTTTCTTGGGTATGTTGAACAAACTGTGAATTGTGAACAAAATGACTACAGACTAAATCTAGTGGCCCTTTAATACACCTGAGGGCAGGGTACTCTGGCAATTTTTGGGTAGGGGTGTTCCACCATGACCTCAAAATCCTGACCCTATCCCAAACATAAAAGGCAATTTTTTGGCATCCATACCTTATCTCAGACCAAAATATGCACCCCATTCCAGACCACAGCAGACAATGTGTATACCCTATCCCAGATCCCAGAGCTCAAAAACCATACCCTACCTCAATACTGTATTCTAATTTGGCATTTCTTACAAGAGTTTGCACTTAGGTAGCAAATAAAGCAGGTAAAATAGTACAAAGCAGATATTAAATAAACAAAAGGTAAAAGTACTTAGTATATGAAGCAATAAAACGGTACGCAGTGGCCCATACTTATATGACACCTGCTCAGATTTAGTAGGCATACAAAAACGAGCACCTCGAGTCTCTGAGAAGTGCTTTTTATAGAGCACATCTGTTTTACTCTGGGCAAGGCCTGGTTAGGAGGTTTATAACCTGTATATAAACTGTGGTACATCAAACGAAAACCAACTTGTTCATACTATTTAAATAATGCCAGATTATATCCAATTCCTCACCCAGCTTCATTGGAAATTTACAAACTAAGGCAAAATGGATGTTCCCAGCCCTCCCACTTAGCTGTCTGTCTTGATTGTATGTTTTCATTTTCTTATTTAGAATGCAGATAGTCTCTTGGGTCAAAGTCAAATGGATGGTCATGTCGATGTTTTCAAATTAACTGTCTTATTTTTCTCATTGTGCTTCTTGGCTGCAACGCAAGACATTGCTACTGATGGTTGGGCACTGACAATGCTATCAACCAAGAATGTTGGCTACGCTTCAACTTGTAATTCTGTTGGTCAAACTGCTGGGTACTTTCTCGGGAATATCTGTTTTTTAGCTTTAACCTCACCTGATCTTGCCAACAAGTACCTGAGATCTCAGCCACAAGAAACTGGTATTATAAAAATGTCAGATTTTTTGCTTTTTTGGGGATTAGTCTTTATCATTACAACTACATTGGTCTGGATCTTTAAACATGAAAAAGATGTTCATGCTGAGGATGATGAGACGCTGAAAAAAGGTGTTGTTGCTTCGTATCGCACTGCTTGGAAAATAATTTGTTTGCCAAATGTCCGTAAAATTGCTTTGATCCTTTTGACAATAAAGGTACTGTACTAACTACAAATTATTGTAGTCTATAATTTGTTATAATTATGTTGAATAATTATTGAAAACTACATACCATACTTAATGTCCAGGGATGTGGCCACAATGGTTGGTGGGGTGTTGGTGGCACAGTGGTTAGTGCACATGCCTTTCACCTCTGTGAGCTGGGTTCCATTTCTACTAACACTGGATCAATGAAAGATGGCCCTTACTGGACCTCTAGGGATAACAGTTTAGATAATATAACTGATAGGATTATCCAGATAAATAAAGTTAGTTTAGTTTACTCTGGTTTCCTCCTGTAGTAACACTGGATCAGAGGGATGGTCCTTACTGATCTAGGGAGAACAGATATAACTGATAAAGTTATCCAGTAGAAAATAATAAAGTTAGTTTAGTACCTCTGGTTTCCTCCTGTAGTAACACTGGATCAATGAGGGATGGTTCTTACTGGACCTCTAGAGAGAACATGAGTTTAGATATGACTGATAGGGTTATCCAGTATAAATAAAGTTAGTTTAGTTTACTCTGGTTTCCTCCTGTAGTAACACTGGATCAATGAGGGATGGTCCTTACTGGACCTCTAGGGAGAACAGATATAACTGATAGAGTTATCCAGTAGAAAATAATAAAGTTAGTTTAGTACCAATCTGGCATTTTATTTTTCTTTCTTTCTCTAGATGGGTTTTGCCATCACAGATGCTGCTACTGGCTTGAAACTTGTTGAAGCTGGTGTCCCAAAGGAAACTCTGGCCATGTTGGCTGTTCCTATGATCCCATTGCAAATCATTTTACCATGGTTGATCAGTAGATACACTTCAGGTACTTATGAAATTGTTCACTTATTCTTCTACAGATTATCACTCTGCACATGTAAAAACGTGCAAGCTGTTACAGACCTGCAAACAAGCTGTTACAGGCTGTCATGGGTTCACGCTGGCTTTCCCAGGTTGTTGACAACTTGTAACAAGGTTGATTACTCCAACAGCCTGTTACCATTGCTGCAGCTAACAGGCTGATGCAGCTTGTTGCATGAACAGCATTGTTACACCTTGTTAACAGCCTTGCTACCAGCCTGTTGCCAGTAGCCATTAGTTATGGCAACCAGTCATGCTATGCAAATTTAAAATAATCTACATATTCAGACATTTAGCAAAGTATATCTACCAACTATTATTTTGTTGGAAATTTGTCTGTTCCACTTAAGATTGCTATACAGTAATGTTGAATTTTTTGCATTACCATTTCATGATAATTGCATTGACAGATATATACATATTTTACTAGATTACAAAATATGCTGATTTAAATTTGCATAGCATGAACAGTTGCTATGCTTGGTTTCACCACTGTCTGTTGCAAACACGTCCTGTTAACAAGCTGTGAGATTTTTACCTGCGTACATCCCATATCAAACATAAGTACTCAGTAATATTTATGAGTTGATTTAATGGTACAGTACTTAAATCAATAATTCAAGGAAATTGTGAGTGCAATCATTATATGTTTTTCAGGTCCGAGACCATTAGATGTCTCACTCACAGCAATACCATTTCGTTTGCTCATGGGTATTGTCTTTGCCTTGTGTGTCTGGTGGTCTCATCATGTTCGAGATCCAGGAGAAAAAGAATTTCCAGTTTATTTCTTTATGGTGATCTTGCTGTGCTATGCTTTGCATCAGGTAATATAATAAGTAAGAGTTAATTACTGAGATTGAGAACCAAGGCTTTTAGACAAATACAGCCCGATGGGCCACATAACTGACTTATTTAATTTAATAGTCAAGGTTTTCCAACAAAGTTTTGTCTTTTTTTCTACCTTGGACAAAGATTTTCCTAGTTTTTTTCTTCATTTCTTAACTAATTAGTATTCAAGGGCTGTATGCTATATACAGCCCGCAGTACATCAAAGAAAACCGACTCAATAATAAATTAAGTAAGAGTTAATTACCAAGATTGAGAACCAAGGCTTTTAGACAAATACAGCCCAATGGGCCACATAACTGACTTATTTAATTTAATAGTCAAGGTTTTGCAAAAAAACATATCAATTACTATTATTATATTGCCCTGGTGACTGGGGCAATATCTAGATATTCTGCTGTTGACCTGGGCAATATCTAAAGTTACGGTGAAAGATCCTTTCAATTTGCTGCCCCTAGATTATGGAATGCTCTCCCAGAAGACATAAAACATAGCTCGTCATTAGACGGGTTTAAAGCGAGACTGAAGACATTATTATTTAATGAAGTTTTTAACTGACGTTAGGTTTTTAGAGCTGAAATTAGTCAAAATACTATCAATATATAATATAGTAGTTGTATGTAAATATCAGTAAATTTTAGTGATATGATATATGATACATGATTGTAAATTTCTTTTTAAACTTGTAAAGCGCTATTGAGCTTTTGGAAATAGCGCTATATAAATTGTATTATTATTATTATTATTATTACAGGCCTTGAATTTTTAATTATTGGTTCTCTTCAGATGTATCTCATGAGATCCGAGTTAACGCTCAAAATAAATGTCATATTTCCAAGCATCCATGTATTGTTTTGGTTATTATTTAATAATATAGTCCTACAATACATTAATCTACTGACCTACCTTTTCATATGCATTGTTGATATCATATGGAACTATATCTTTTTACTCTAACACCAGATGATTTTACTTGTCAAGGGAGGACATCTCAGAAATTAAGCCATGCATGCAAAGGTTTATTAACCCTTTATTGCCCAGTAGCCACTCCATTGATGAGTAAAATTAAAATCGTCTGGCGTTAGCCAGAGTAAAATACTAAAGACATCGTTGGGCGATAAAGGGTTAATGAAAAATTAAATAATGTAACAAGCTGTTCTGAAACATTTGATTTATTTTAGATTACAACTAACTGTATGTTTGTTGCAATAATGGCTTTCAATGCACGTGTAAGTGACCCAACTGTTGGTGGAACATACATGACGTTGTTAAATACATTGAGTAATCTTGGTGGTGTTTGGACAACTACAGCTGCTTTGTGGTTTGTTGATGTACTTACCTGGAAGACTTGTGTTGGAGCCAAGAGTCCTGATGCTTCTTGTGCTTCCAAATCAATTGAAAAGGTTAGGACATGCACACTTTGTATAAGTAAACTTACTGCTGAAACAGGACATAGGAATCTAACATTTCAAGCGAAGGCCCTTCTTCAGAGAGAAAACCTTGAGAGAAAACTCCTTGACATTAAGTTGCTAAAAATTTACATTTTTAAATATTGAGGTTCTATTGAAAGTCAGAACAATTAACTCTAAGTAAACTTCATGTTACGTGAAAATTTGATATTTAAAATGTGAATTTTTAGCAACTTGCCAAGGAGTCACTGTGTACCATTTGCAAGTCAACATTGCAATGTTGCTGTCAATATTACAATGTTGCTGTCAATATTGCAATGTTGCTGTCAATATTGCAATGTTGCACAGTAATTAAAGAACATCTGGTTAATGTTTGACTGTAAAGGTGGTTTTCCACTAGGTGACATTTGTCGACTGACTCGACATTTTTCTTTTGTCTTGGCTAATTAGTTCCACTCAAGAGCTTGCAAGACAAAAGAAAATGTCACTTCGTGCGAAATTTTTCACTTAGCGGAAAACCGTCTTAATGTTTTCAAGGGTGGAAGCACAATAATTATGCATTATTTTTATAAATTCTGCAAGGTTTATATTATGTACATAGTGTTCTCTGACATGATTTTCTTGTCATTCTAGACATGCACAGAAGCTGGTGGCTCATGCAATATCGATATTGATGGTTATTTTCTTCAGACTGTCATTTGTGTAATCATTGGATTCATGTGGTTAAGGTGGAAGAAACGAGAAACAAGTCAACTTCAAAATCCAGATCTAAGCACATGGAAATGTCAATAAGCATGATAAAGCATCAGAAAGATTACAACATTATAATATTTAATATTATTAGTATTTTCTTATTAGCATTAATTTATTAGTACAGTATGTACTGTTTTGCTTGGAAAATAGGTTGATTTTACCAGTTATAATAGAAAATAAAAAAGGTTTGGAAGCTTGACAAAAGTCTGTTTTATGTCTTTGTTCAGGTTTATGGAAATTTGTACACTTTCTTGGTTACTGAACATATTGTGTTTTCTGTATAATAAGTATTCAACCAATCAACCATACTGTTTAAATATTGATGATTTGTGCACCTTCAGGTACCTTTCAACATGAACTGTAGTTCGATTGTTAACTGCTTTGAGGTTTGCTGGGTTTTCAAACCATCTTTATTTTTATAAACTATGGTTTCACAGTTGATGTTGTATAACAATCATAGTTCGATTGTTAACTGCTTTGAAGTTTGCTACGAGAGATGCGTGTAAACTAGGGGTTTCCAAACCATCTTTATTTTTATATACTATGGTTTCACAGTTGTTGTATTATTGAGCAGTATCTTAAATACAATCACCTTCTCCTTCTCGAAGTTTTCCAATAGCTTGAGCCAACATTTGATTACACAATGCAGCGTAAGGATTGAGTTGAGCCATTTGAGATTTCGCAAATGAATTACCAAGTTTAGCAGCTCTCTGAAAATCTTCCAAAGCAGAATCATTATTGCCATTCAGTCTGTGAATTAAAGCTCGCTGGGTGAATGCCTGACCTGCAACTTTACCTTGACAATTGCTTAACTCAAGAGCTTTTTCAAGATCTGAAGTAGCTGCATCTTTTTCACCTTGTCAAACGAAATGTAACATACATGTAGGTAAGTAGCCTGACCTCTAAGAGTACCCCCACCCTCACTTCCAAGAGTTCCCACTCTTACCTCTAAGAGTACCCCTCCCCTTCCCTCCAACTCCAAGAGTACCCCACCCTGACATCTAAGAGTACCCCTCCCCTGAACTCCAAGAGTACCCCCACCCCTGACCTCCAAGAGTACCCCAACCTCCAAGAGTACCCCTCCCCTGACCTTCAAGAATACCCCTTCCCTGACCTTTAAGAGTAACCCCTCCCTTTCCCTCCAAGAGCACCCCACCCTTCCCTCTAAGAGTACCCTTCCCCTTCCCTCCAAGAGTACCCCTCCCACACCTTTAAAAGTACCCCTCCCCTGACCTTTAAGAGTACCCCTTCCCTGACCTTTAATTCCCTGACCTCCAAGAGTACCGCTCCCCTGACCTCCAAGAGTACCCCTCCCCTGACCTCCAAGAGTACCCCTCCCACTGACCTTTAAAAGTACCCCTCTCCTGACCTTTAAAAGTACCCCTCCCCCCTGACCTCTAAGAGTACCCCTCCCCCTGACCTCTAAGAGTACCCCTACCCTGATCCCCAAGAGTACCCCCCCCCCCCCAAGCACTCCTTAATCCAATACCTTGTAATAAAAAGACTTGAGCTCTGTTGTTGTATACTGAGGCACAGTCAGGACAACAATGAACAGCTTGATTCAATGAACTCAGAGCTCTGGCAAAATCACCATCTTCAGCTTGCTTCACTCCTAGCATTTCAAATTCTAGTGCCTTCTTTTCATTTTCTGTCTCCACTTTATCCTCACCATTCACAACAGCTTCTGTTTGTTGAGATTCCCTTGAGATATACTCCAATCCAAAAGTTAAATTAGGACTAAAAATACTTTCAAGAATTTCTCTGTCTTTTACAGACAAGCTTTCAACCGCCATCTTGATTAATACGTTGTTTATATACTGGGATATCAGGGGATCAAGAGGGTAGCATTAGGAACGTAAAGTAAATTCCGAGAATACCATAAACCTTGCTATTAATAAACGTAACGCAGGCCACAATAGACGAATTTAATCAGACGAATTTAATGGTTTAAATTTTAGTCGACGCAACTGCGACGTATAACTCAATTAAATTCGACGCAGGAATTAAATTCGTCTGCGCAATGATATCAATTCGTCCGAGTCAGACGGATAATGCGACGATAATTAATGTAATGCATGTTCGAGTTAGACTGAAAGCTAGCCTCCTTGAGCAGACCTTGTGAGGCGCTTTCGTCACTCCATTCTCCATTGTAGTGAGGGAATGGAGTGACGGAAGCGCCTCACAAGGTCTGCTCAAGGAGGCTAACTGAAAGCCAGCCGCCGATCTCATCTCGTTCTCGAGTTACACGATGAATTAAATGAATTATCGTCCGTCTCATCGCATTACCGACAAAGTTATCTATCATTTATTGATATGTCATATAAATTTATAAATACCTAGTGTAGTATTGGTCCATATTGTATTGCTGTCCCGAATATAAACCAGAACTATGGAAAAACTGACAGGCCAAATTAGGTTTAGCTTCAGTCAGATTGGGCGGCCTGTGGTATTTGAAAGTGAAAGTAAACAGTGTTTACATTACAAGGGTTGTGGGTGAGGCCATTTCCGAGGACCATTAAAGGAACAAAGAATCTTATAATTTCTGTGGTGTGACTTTCAACGTTTTAGTGGTTTCCACTTTGCATTATTAATTGTATATTGCAGCACACGATTTGGACAAGCAAGATCATGGCTTTGCCAAAAATGTCAATCGTTTTTCTCCAGGTACTTATTAATAAATGATTAGCAACTGTTTACATACAGTATTAGGCTTGATCGAATACAAGGCTACTGTACTGACTGACGTATTAAATTACTTAATCCTTTCAACAGGGAGTTATCCTGGTTCATTTTGTTTTGACCGTTTGGTAAGTAAAAAAGGCAAAACTATGTTATTCGTTTATATTTTTCGAGATTTGAGAATTTAGCCAAAACAACAAAGTAGCAATTACTGCTTGAACACGTGAACCGAGACCGAGGCCACGATGCAGTATGCTTACAAACTAAATCAGTATTTCCAGTTAATTTTTCACTTTTAACAAAAAATGAAAAGATCGACAGATCCTGTACCCTCATCTTAATTTGCTGCAAGTCTAAGAACTGTCAAAGATGATCAGTTAGTACAAATTTAGAAATGTATTAACTTTGTGTAAGTGGCCTCGGTTCATAGTTTTATTGCAACATAGTTCAAAATGAGTTTGGTAATAACTTGTTTTAATAATAATGTAGTGTTTTCTTCATTGATTTCAATATGCAGATTAAGAAATGTGATCCATGTTCTCTAGGAAGTTAATTCCTACAGGTTTTCATTGGGTATCAAAACTCACGCATCAGATGTGGTATACATTCATGGACTGGCTACGATAATTCATGAATTGTTAATGCATTCGAGAACTTCACTCAACACTTTACATTCCATTCTTTGAAACTAAGAAAACTAGCTAAGATATGTTGCCACTGAGAGGTTTGTGGAACAGAGGGGATAAAAGGGGGACTGGTATAAGAGATCCAGAGAAAGATCCCTCTGGTTTGTAAACTCTGGATTTCTTTTTATTTCTAGGGCTAATCAGTGTCATTGGTTACCTATATCTTATCAGTTCTGTAATTTCCTGGTTCTGGCTGTAGGAGTGGCTGCTGTGGCAGCATCATCAAACAACGAGGTGGCAGAATTGGTAGGGGGCATGCAATGATGATTACCATAATATATCCTTTAGAAGAGGTGATATTGATAAGATGCTAGCATTATTAATAGCCACAAGGTCACACATGGCGTAGCTAGACTAAGGCAATTAAGCAGCCTGATTCTGCTTCAGGTGGGGGGGGGGGGGGGGGCAAAGATTTTTGCCTGGAAAATTTAGGGTTACATTTTTTCAGTCTAATTAGCTTAATGTCTGAATTTTTCCTGAACATTTCACAGCAATACATGTCAAAATTCCTAGCAGAATTAGTGCCCAAATTTTTATTTTTCAAATATTTTGGGAGGTCTCAGTGGTTGAATGGAAGGAATTAGGATGGAAAGAGAAATAAATATAAAAATAGAAAGAGGGAAGGATTGATGGACAAAGGAAAAGAAAATGAAGAAAAAAATTGATGAAAAATAGTTGTTGATTGTGGTCAGCTCTTTCCTTTTGATTTTTTGATTACTACATTTTTGTTTTTTGTTTTTTTGTTTCAGTTTCTTGTTGGAATGGCTTTTGCATTACTGCAAGATATTATTGTCATAGCAACCTTTTTTAAAACAATAGATACTACACGTGAGTTATAATGTAATGTGTACCACACTTGCAATACAACAATTTTACACAT
Organism: Corallium rubrum; assembly: GCA_964035015.1. NCBI lineage: Eukaryota > Metazoa > Cnidaria > Anthozoa > Scleralcyonacea > Coralliidae > Corallium > Corallium rubrum. Next base: position 7,190,062 of record OZ036006.1, read on the forward strand.
ATATTCCATAACAACTTATCAGGCAAGAGGAAGAATGCAAATGTTAAAAAGTTGACCAGCGTGTTACAAGAATATACTATACATGAGTCTCATGAAGGAAATCCAATGTCTTAAGCAAAAGCCCTTTGTTAGAGAGAAATGTAACTGTTTTTCTCTGGCCTAGCTATGACTGATTTATCATATTACAGTATATACCACCTGCTTTTCAACAATTTACTACAATTTGCATTCAAGCTTGACTTCAAGCTTTAAACCGCAAATCATAGTATTTTGTGGAACTAACAGTTCGTGTTTTTAATCTTTTTCATACAGCTGCTTGTGAAAAAAGGGATCATTTTAAGTTCAGCTTTGCGTATCCTTGTTAACAAGTTTAAAGCATTAAATAATTTTCTTTTAGCAGGACATTGTAGTCAGTGCATGGAAAATTATAATAAATTGACATAATAAAAAAATTTTCTTTAACACATCATTCAAACAACAGCATGTCCCTTTTAAACCTTCTCTTTAAGGTAAATTATATTTAATTATATTATAATTAATTATAATTATTTCCCTCCTCTTAACCCATTCCTGCCTGAGCTTGCCAAAAACAGCCCCTCCCTTGACCTCTGAGTACCCCTACCTGACCTTCGAGAGTACCCTTCCCCTGACCTCTGAAAGCACCTCTCCCCTGACCTCTGGGTACCCCTCCCCTGACCTCTGAGAGTACCTCTCCCCTGACCTCTGAGTACCCCTCCCCTCTGAGTACCTCTCCCCTGACCTCTGAGTACCCCTCCCTGACCTTCGAGAGTACCCTTCCCCTGACCTCTGAAAGTACTCCTCCCCTGACCTCTGGGTACCTCTCCCCTGACCTCTGGGTACCTCTCCCCTGACCTCTGAGAGTACCTCTCCCCTGACCTCTGAGGGTACCCCTCCCCTGACCTCTGAGGGTGCCCCTCCCCTGACCTCTAAGGTACCCCTCCCCAGACCTCTAAGAGTACCCCTCCCCTGACCTCTAAGAGTACCCCTCCCCTGACCTCTAAGAGTACCCCTCCCCTGACCTCTAAGAGTACCCCTCCCCTGACCTCTAAGAGTACCCCTCCCCTGACCTCTAAGAGTACCCCTCCCCTGACCTCTAAGAGTACCCCTCTCCCTGACCTCCAAGAGTACCCCTCCCCCCCTAAAAATATTTTACTCTGTCTAACACCAGATGATTTTACTTGTCGAAGCTAGAGGAACAGACAGCCTTGGCAGCAATGAGTTAGTATTCCTGGCCTGCCTACATGTCTTCCTAGACACATATATAGGGAAACTGACAGTAGCCCTGCATGTCCACATGTCCTTATAAAGTCCCGTGGTCTGACATTGTAACATTTTTACCTCCTTATTTATAAAATCCGTATAAAAAGTAGAAAACTCCAAAGTTACTAATCTTGAGCGAGAGCTGAGATTAGGCCTGAGAACGAATCATAACTTCCGTTGGGTCTGTTGGGCCCAACAAGAAACCCAACGGGGGAGCGTAATTCCTAATTCTTGACTCATATGCATGTCCTGACTCAAACAATCAATTAATTGTTTTAGTTTAATTTTATTTAGCCTGTCTCATTGATTGTCATTTTCTTGAACTACATTGGACGTGGTGATGGTGGTCTGAAAGACAAGGTGGCCCAATTCCGTATAAATCAAGGTATGCTAGCTTGTATAATTGAATCCCACCCTGCTAGTGTGTGCTAGCTGTCTGGACAATGTTGAAAGTGACAAATCAGAAGATAGTATGAAACAGGGAATGTACAAGTCTAACATACTTTGAAGTGAAGGCTCTTATCCAGGGGTGTCAGAGCAACACTAAAAGTGTGTGTGTGGGGGGGGGGGGGGGGGGGTTTTAGGGAGGTCCAGGGGCATGCTCCCCCAGGAAATTTTGAAATCTAGAGTCTCTCAAAATAACATTTCCTGCATTTTGGAACAAGGATTTACAGAATTCTAAAGGTCCAAAAACGTCATAAAATACTCAAAAGACAACACTTTTCCGGACATTGAATATCTGCATTCAAATTTCTTTATTATATCTATTCAAATTAAAGTTGTGGGTTAGCTAGTGATTTTAATCATATTACTTTATTACTGGCCTTGTTAAAAAGAGAGTGTATGTGTGTGTGTGTGTGTGTGTGTGTGTGTGTGTGTGTGTGTGTGGGGGGGGGTGGGGTGGACATATTCTGCCCCCCCCAAAAAAAAGTGGGGGCCCTTCCCCCCTGCTTCCGACACCCCTGCTCATATCTATTTAGGTTGTAAAATACCTTATTAAAATTAAATACCTTATACTGTATATATTTTTTTAATTTGTTAGGTGCAGCAACAGAGCCACCAAATGCTACCCTGCCTCCCCAACAGATAGCTCCTCTACCTTACTAATTAAGATATTTCGTGGCTTTGAGCAAATTAGGACACTTCTGCTTTAATTATTATCTTCATGCAAGAAAAGTAAAGTGTTGTGTTAAGGCATTGTGTAGTTTGAATGTATAAAATTTTGTGTATAATTACCAAGTTTGTAGCTGAGAATAATTAAGTGTAGAATTTTAATTAAATTAGCAACCTATATCCTAGCTTCCTCATTGAGGAGTAAAATTGTCTGGTTTTTGTCAGAATAAAAATGACGTGTTTTACCTATGAATAGATTAGGAAACTTGTGGATGAGAACATTTCATTGGGAAGAATCTTAATATTCCTGTGCTATATGTAATTCCTGTGGTTTGTAATATGTTTTACCTGAGTAACCAAGGTCACTAAAGGTTCATTCCATCAATTTTTTTCATTGCCCTACAGCTGTCTTTTTCATTTAAAATGATGTTATTGCTGGGTGAACCAAGGCCATGCATGATTACAAACTGAGTAATTTATCTAACGTTTTTAACATTAAGTGAAAAAAATTGACAGATCCTATACCTTTTTAGCTTTAAATTTGCTTGCAAGTCAAAGATTATGTCAAAGAGGTTGGTCAGTTCAAATTTAGAAATGTATTAACTTTGTGAGTGGCCTCGGTTCACCAGTTAATCTAGCAGTAACTTGAACAAAAAAAGTTTATGAAGCTTACTGAAGTGCAATTTATTGTTTTAATCAGCAAAATCCTATCTCAATCCAATTAAGAATGGTTGATGACCCCTAAGTGAGCTTGGTTAAACTGGATGTGCTGTAATAGAATTTGTTATTCAATAGTTTGAAAACACAGTAGTTTAAATTGTATGAATTTAAAAAAAATACATTAACCGTAGTTTTAGTCCAGTTTTATTTTTGGTTGATGATAAAAACTGCTTTACTTCTAAAATCCATCACATTTTATAATATTCTGCCAGAGAAGTTATGAGAAAATACAGTATACACATAATCTTTCACTGGCCTCCACAGCAGAATAAAACTAAAGCTGGTTTCTTTTTCCCAAAAATGCACGTCCACCCACCCCCAATTTTCTTGCCCTCACCGCAGGTGCTCTAGCTCCTAAGCCAAGGTGTAAGACCCCCCTATATTACTTCTCACCCCAAATAATCCCCCCCCCTAACCAGGAAATGTTTTTAATGTCAGTGTTCAGTTTGATTTCAATGCCATTAAAGTTTTCACTGTAGCTAACTTCATCTTAATATTACCAGGGTTAAGTCACATTGGCCTGAAAAACAGAGAAAAATCTTAGTTGAAACTGTAAATTTTATAAGGCCATTGTTTTTAATTGATACTTGTCATGCATATGTTAACCATCTGTTTACAATTGAGCTGTAATCCACCCCGGTCGTATTACATGTCAACAATACTCGCATTTGATTGGTCGATATTTTAATCCAGAACAATGGTTGTTATTGATAGTATGCTGTGATTGGTTGAGCTGGAGCTAATGTGAATGAAGGTCAAACGCGAGGTGGAACCATTTGCTGTGGGCTTGGTAATTTGCGCATTTAGTTTGGATTTAGAGTGCGTAAAAACAAATAATTGAATTTTATTATTAAACAAGCGTCATTCTTAATCGTCAAGGTGAAGTGATGTCAATGATGAATCATAAAATTGATCCTCTTAACGAAGAAAGAAGTGTAATTGGTGAGTAAGCTTTTTAATCTTTACTAACTTGAGGCAGATTTTTTAGCAGAACTTGGCGCAGGCATATTATTTCATTCGAAATTTACTTTGATTGTAAATTGTAACTTTGTAAGTGTTCCATTTCTCATTGTGAAAGGTTATCTGCGAAACTAATTAAATGAATAATTAATGCCGTTTGTTTACGATGAATATTCATAAACGTTTGCTCAAGCATGTTGGATAAACGAATCACGATTGCCCCAGCAATGTGGCATTGTTTTGGTAAAAATATTATCAGCAGCGGCCGCCAAGGTCTGGTTTACCGTTTTAAAATAATATGCCCTCTTGTTAACCCATTGTAAGAGCGATTAAACTTCAAGATGAACGCTAAAAAGAGCACTAAACGATATTTATATTATTTTAAATGGATAGCTTATAAGTAATCATACAATAGGTTCTTGTCACATTTTTATAGCATTACAAGCGAGAAATGGTCATGATCCTTTTGCCTTCATTCATGATCCGATGATCGGGGAACGTTTATAAACTATTAATCAATTTAGGCTGCCCTGTAAAAATATCAACGCAATTTTAATCTATCAGAATTAAGAAATGTATAAATCGCTGAGCCATCCTCAATACACGTGTCAGTGCTTGTCTTCGAGTTTCGCTTTCATATTACAGTTTAAAGAAATGCTAGCGAATATGGTTTCAATCTTTTTAAAAGCTATATAGTTCTGTATGATCTAATTAATTATTATATTTTCTAAATACGCTTTTGTTTGGAAATCAAAGAACAGATTTGTCCCAAAGAAGATTTATGATGATTTCAAAATAGAATTCACCTAACTTCGTTCTTCAAAATTACTTGTCCAATCTGATAAAGAACACATAAATCATTCATGTCAGCAATCATTCGTCTGTATACTTGAAGTTAAACTGTTTTTAAACTGTCTGCTCTTTTAGTTTTGTCAGTAGAATGCAAGTTAGAAGGTAGACAATCATTCTACTGTATATTCATCCAGTGAAGTATAAACCAGTCCATTTGTTTCATGGTTTACTCTACTGTATTTTACAAACTCTTTTTGACCAATGCTGTATTTTTGTTAAGCTTTATAATTGAGACAACGACTATACTATTGTGGTTTATAATATGCCCCTCCTTTCCTCCTTGAAACATCCTGTCCTGTCATTGCGATTGGCACTTTTTATTTTTTACTCTATCTAATGCCAGATGATTTTTGCTCCTCAAGGGAAGACCTTCTGATATTGGAAGTTAAGGGTTAATTATCATCCTTTTTTTAAACTTTAATATTGAATAGCCTATCTGTGGGTGAGTTAATCCAAAATGGAATAATTAGTTCTCGTCTCTTATGGTGCAGTTGCTAAGAATGGTTAATACCCTGATAAACAGGACACCCTATACAGGCAAAATATAGGAGTACATACCCTCCCCTGGGCCCAAAGCCAAGTTTTTAGGTCTGTCACCAGTGTCTAGCACCCCACCCTACCCCTTCAGGGAGTCTGCAGTTGGCTCATAAATAGCAGTGCTATGTCATTTACAGTGGATTCAGGTTGAGCATTTAATGACAATAATTGTTGTGTTAGTTGCAACAGTTAATTAAGAAATTTCCAGGCAAAATGTCAGACATTGCTGGGTGGGACTTACAACGTTCTGTCTAAAAATCTCAGTGTTGTGTGTGAATTTACTAAGAACTTGAAAGCCCCGCACAGCAACGTCTGACATTTTGCCTGGAAACATCGTATAATTAATCAGTTGCAACTGTGTAACACAATCTGCTGTAACCTGAATCTGCTGTAACTTAAAAAAGGATTTTGACATGAAAACAATGTTATAAGGATCTTGGCTATAAGGACTGTATTTTATAAATATAAAAGAATAATAGATAGTTGGTCAGCTAACAGGATTAGAATCACTTCCCATACACCTTAATTTCTGCACCACATCCTATACACACCTTGACTGATTATAAATTAATTTCCTGTCTTAAAAATTGAAGTTAAAAAAAGACAAGTGGTGTGAATTAGGATTAGTTTTTGTTCTCCCATAGATTTTGTTTGGCACCAGTTAACCTGCTGTTCACAAAATACACCAGGGCGAGCACCAAGGTGTTTTCATGGATTTTTTACACCCCCCCTCCCATGAAATATCATAGTTCCCAAACTACACCTCCTGATTAAAGATAATAATAATAATAGTAATAATAATAATAACAGTTCTTGGCATTGCCATGCATTTTGCAAAGCCTCAAATGTGTTTACAAGGTAACTTTCTCCTAAGGATTTTCAATGTGGCCGTGTTGAGGCATATCGAAGGTGCTTCAAGCAGCTGCCATACAACACAGTTCAGAACATGGACTGAGGGTTAAAAACCCTCGGAGCATAGGAGAGACCAACTAAACTCTACTCACATGAGTATCAAGCTTGGGAACGGGGTTATTCCCAGATGGTCACCCATCCAAGTACTAATCCTGTCTAACTGGGCTTAACTATTGGTCAGAGGCAGCACCCTAACAGCACACGCCACCCGTGCTTCCCATGGGATTATCAATCAATCAACCAATAATTATTTCCTTTGTTTTTCAAGATAATTTAATTGCTAGCAGTCAAAACCTTATGGGTTCCACTACTGAGAATCCAGTCTCTCAACAATGCCACACACCATCAGAATATCAAATGACAGTGTCCAAGTCTAAAATGATGATGAAATCAAGGCGAGGAAGGACTTCATTTACTCCTGGACAACTTTCAGATCTGGAAACTGCCTTTGCAAACACACATTACCCAGATTTTCAAACCAGGAAAGATTTGTCAAACAAACTGAAGATTCCTGATGATCGAATACAGGTGAGATATTTCAGTGTAAATGTGTTACTGTAAAGTGCCTGAAACAAAAATTAAGTCAGTCTTATTTGAAAGAATGCTTAAAATGATAGAGGGCGATTCCATGTGTGTCGTACGGGACAACTGGAGTAGTTTTTTGTCTTTTAATAATAAATAAAATTGCAGTAGCATTCTTTATCACCTTTATTTTGAAGGTTGTTAGATATCTAACTTATAGAATGTTGAACAGATTATGTAAATCTGTTTGTTCTATATAATAATGTAATTTATAAGATATGTCGTACGGGACAATCAGAGGACATGACTTTAGTTAAAACATTTTCAAATGCAAAAGTCTGTGAACTGGCCTCGATCAGTCCACAAAAATCAAATTAGCCTGAAAGTTGAAACAATGTAGAAGCTTACAAAAGTGATATAAAAAACATTCATCTTTTAATAAATAAATAATACATGAAGAAAACAAGTGTCGTATGGGACAATAAAACAGTGTTGTACGGGACACAATGTTTACTTAATAACTTTTGGCTAGAATTTTGGATCGTGAAACCCATAAAAATATTGTCCTGTGAAGATTAAATGATCACAAGTTCTTTTTAAATTAGATAATAAAAATTATATAATTTTAGTGTAATAACATATTTCACAATGTACTTATTGAAAGTCAGAAAACTGGGACAAAATAATTCGTCAGTTCTCAGTAACCAAAGCTGGAGGACCTTCAAGTTTCTTCACAATACAACTTTGCTTGTAAAAGATCTTGTCAGGTTGATCTGGCCACTTGAAATACTTTCCAGCTCTGTGCATCACACATACCTCAAATTCTCCATTCAAGGTGCTAGTAACTTCACCAGGATACTGCTGGTCATCGTAGAGTACCACACACCAATCTCCAACATCAAGTGCTTGAATTGATGTCAATGCTGAATCTGGAGCTGGTAAGACTGTAGATGTACATGTATCTGCATGGTTTACGTGAGTACCTGTAGCAGCTTTTTCTGCAAGGGCATTCTCATACAGCTGGATCTTACCATTGATAGGATTACAGCATGCCACATGCATCTTCATGATGCCAGGGAAACCAGCAACATCATTCCAAGGTGCCATTTCATTGATGCGCTCATCAATCTCCTCTTGTGAGATGTGAATGACAGTAGTTTTGTTCAAAAGCCTTCCTGCAGTTCTTGCAAAGTCCTTCGATGACTGTACCACTGTCCCTTCTGTCTTCTTGCTCATCACTTCAGTCCTAACTATTGACTTGGCACGACGTCCAATACCATCGACAATGCCTTTACCATGGCTTGTGGCAAAGTATTTCCAGGTAAACTTGCATCCATATTCCTTGCATAAAATCTGCAGGAGTTTCATCATATATCTATTCTTAAATCCAGACGAGGGACCATCTGTCCAAATTACTTGCTCGGTTACACCCTGACTATATGGAATCAAATAGTGCTTGTAAAGAGTGTCTACAAACACTGCCACAGTGTCCTTTGTTTTATCCTTTGTGTCTGAACACACAAGGAATGTCTTGCATACACCATTATGCATTGTTGCTGCTGTGAACAAAGTCACACTAGCTCGACTCCAAAGAGCGCTTTGCACTTCATCTTGATACTCGCAGGAGTAATTCATTGCAAAGTCCATTTGCAAAATTCTGAGGGCTGGATTTGCCTGGTCATCCAGAAACTGCTTTGCCTGAATTCGTTTGACATTAATGTGTTGGAGAACTTCGTCAAAATTATCTTGTATGACTTCTTTCAGTTCACCAACACATTCCTCGTGTAATACTGACTGCAGCTTTTTCTGCTTTTTTCCACCCTCGGTTTCTTGATCACTGAATTCCCATTCCCTCCAAGACACCATCTGCTCTGGTGGTAGGCTTGTGTCCAGCTTCTTTGCTCTGGAACATTCAGTGCAATCAGCCTGCCAGCACTTGGAATTTAGCGTTGTATCACACAGTACAGATTCCCAGAATTCGGTTGAATTGTACTGAATATGTAGCCCTTTTAGTCGTGACATGAAATTTTCATGGACTCTGCACCTGCACTGATCGGCTGGTGTTTCATGTACCAGAAATACATTCTTTGGTCGCAAGGAACAGAATTTGGAAAAGCCAATCTTATTCTCTGGATGTGTTTCAATAAAAATTGTAAAGGCTTCTCTGAGAAACATTGTTAGATAATACTTCCTCTCCTTAACTTTCTTTCCATCTATCCATATTGTCACCTCATCTTTCATTCCTGGCATTGTGTATACTATATCAGGACGGGTGTAAAATTCTTGTACATGTCTCACTGTTTCTGCAAACTGGCTGTTACCTTCATGCAAATGTTCACCCACACTGGCATTCTTTTTGTTTTCAAGCTGTAAGCCAATCCTTTCTGCTAACCCTGCAATAACAGCTTTTTTCTTTCTGGGGGAGTATGGCAGTTTACGAGAGACTCTATGGATAGCTTTCCCGAAGCTTTGTGGAGTAGTGTATGGTGAATGTGAGCACTCTCCAGCTTCTGCCTTATCTTGCTGTTTCTTCTTCAACCTGTATTTCCTTTTCCTCTCGGTTTCCAATTTTCTCAAAGCCAGCTTTTCCTCTTCGGTTTGCCTTGTCTTTCTTGATTTACGATATGCAGCAACCCTATTCTTCTCCTTGATGTAGTATGTAGGGTCTTTTTTCTTTTGCCTGTTTTTATATTCCCTACAACGTTCTGCATTTGTTTTTTTATATTTTCCTGGTTGCTCTTGCTCTACTCTTGCTTCACCATGAGATGTCATTCTATGCCTTGACCTAAAGTAGGTTTATAATTATTAGTTAATATTAGGGTGAGGCGGTTCAGGGTAAAAACCGAAAACCGAAAACCGCCTGGAAAAAACCGAAAAACCCGAAAAAATCGATATTTATATCTGTAGATTTACTTGATTAAACTTCACGCTACACGTTCAAGACTTTAGTTTTTAAAACAGTTAGTACAATGTATCGTAATATTTACAAGAATTAAATTTTCAAACATTGTAGCTATATACGTTCTACACACAAGGAAATGACTAAGTAACAGTAAAACTGGCTTTCTTTCTATCTATATACAAGCGAATGCGATAGTCTATCCTTACAAATTCTCCGCTAGGAAGACAAGTTTGTCAACTTTCTCGGGCTTTAGTTGCGCTCGCGCTGGTGTAGCAACTTGCCCCGCTTTGCTAAAAAGCCTCTCTGATGGCGAACTGGTGGCTTGAATGGCGAGGTATATTCTTGCCAATTGTGACAGTAACGGAAGTTCTTTTGCGTTAACCTTCCACCATTCTAAAGGTTCGTCGTCTCCGTCAATGACTGGATAACTGAGGTAAGTGTCAATCTCCTTGGAGAGACGGCTATGTGGAGAGGCTGCTGGTGACGCCGTTTCTTTCGGTTTTTTGCCTGGAGCAACATCGGTCGAATCGGTTTTCGAAAAACATCGGTTTTTTCCGGTTTATCGATTAACCGCCTCACCCTAGTTAATATATAAATTGTTATTGGAGTGATTATATATTGTAAACAGTAATTAACACAGTGATTTATACAGTTATTAAAACAAAAGAAATGTATCTAATTATCACTATCTAAATAGTCATTCTACATAACATATAATTAAGCATTTTATCATACTGCAGATATTACAGATTGTTCTTTTAAATTTTACCAAAATTCCTAAGCAAAATGCATTAAGCTATTACATTCTTGCATTTTAAAAACCTGTGTAAGCTTATAACATGTGATATAATAAAAATTTATGGGCAGTACAACAGTGAACCTGCTGATTATTTCAAATGTCATTTCTTGCCTCATTTTATCATTTAATTAATTATTAAATAACTACTAATATTTCAATAATTTATTATTTCATTATTGAAGTAACTTACGTAGAAATTGCTGTTCCTTGGCAGCTTCATGGTACACGTGGCTTCCATTCTTTTTATTGAACACACAGTTTTACAGCTTAGCCAGGTCTGCCATTTTGAATTTCTGGTTCTAGTGCCAGTCTCCCTTTGTGCCAGTCCCTTCCACTTGGTCCCTTCTTAGTTCTTACTTATCAGCAGCTTTAGTCTAGCTGGCCTTATAATCATAATTACTGTACATGCATGTATATTAATAAAAGTATATATTGAGAGATAACCCTGTAAACAGAAATAACTCAAGAACCATTTAACTTGGTATTTAATCTTTTTAACATTATTGATATTTCCTATTGACAGTAATGATCCAGTTAAATCACTGAGTGTCGTACAGGACATGTCCCGTACGACACAAACTATGTTGTACAGGACAAGCATTAAATTCAATTTTAATATCATCAATAGAATAAATATCATTACAACCTAGGTGTATATCTTCTTAGTGATAATTTGACCGAGATAACTAACATAGACATGTCTAGCATTTATGATATGGCAGGGGGGAGAAAATAAGGTGGTAAATGTGTCGTACGGGACATAAGCGATAAGGTATTTATTGTATAAATCGTACACACTGCTAAGTTTATTTTTCTTTCTCCACACTTTATTTCTTTGTTCAGAATACACTTTTCTCTGCCCCCATGTAGCAAATTCAGCTTAAATGTTGGGGGTTTTTAAATTAAGGCCCAAAAAGTCACATACCGAAAAAATGAAAACAGCAGTACCTTCCATTTTAAAGAGTTCCTGCCAGGAATTTTTATGTTTGTCTCAACATTCAGAAAAAATCAATAGATTTTGTAAATAGATGTATTGAAGCAACAAAAAAGCCCACTAGCAAAAATAATTCACAATATTTTAATTTCATCATGCATGTCCATCTTTTCATGGAATCGCCCTAGAGTAACATCTTTTGCAGTTTTTCATTTCCTTGCTTCATTCTTGAGATATTTCAATTTGTTTGATATGCAAATTATTTGACATCACACATGCAAACTAAAATATCTCAAGAACAAAGCAAGGAAATGAAAAACTGCAAAAGATGTTACTCTATCATTTTAGGTGTTCTTTCAAAGAAGACAAATTTAATTTTCATTGTATAGGTACTTTAAAATCAGTGAAAAACTATTGGAATGTTTTGCATTCATCTTTCAAATGTCAAGAGAAACAAGGACTACAAAGAAAAATACTTTAGACAGTAAAATAAAAGGCTATTTTTGACAGGAATGAATTAATGTACTATTGTCTTTATGGTGCATCTTTAGGTCTGGTTTCAAAACAGGAGAGCCAAGTGGCGTAAAACTCAACGCCAACAGAATAACAGACCAACTGTTATGACATCTTATCATGACCACCAGATGACAGGAGATGCACCAAGCAATCCAGCCCAGAACCAACATGGTCCCAATGAAATCATCCTCAGTTACAGCACAAGACCTTCCCCAATACGGCACACTGGATCATTGGTAAAAAGTGAGGCAATTAATTTCAACACATGTTCAGGTACACAAACAACTACGACAGATTCAAGTACAACTAAGAAACAATATCAACAAAATCTTGGAAATGGTATAAACATTTATGAAAAGAATATAACAGCACCACACACAAGTGCTGACATAGTGATGCTAGAGAACCAGCGAACAGCACCACACACAAGTACCACCAACATAGTGACACCAGAGAACCAGCGAACAGCACCACATACAAGTACCACCAACATAATGATGCCAGAGAACCAGCGAACAGCACCATCCCTCTATTCCTTAAGTGCTGCGGTAACTTCCTCTGGACAGTATATTATACTAGGACCTAGCAACAACATGCCAACAAGCTACCCAATGACTGTGAATTGTAACAATTATCCTGTAGTACATATTCCTTCAAGCAACAATTATTAATTCAATCAAATGACATGCATGATACATACATGTACAGTACACTATAGACAATCATACTATAGACAAGCAATGTTAATTATATTATATAACTAAGGTTTCACTCACTATTGTAATATAAAATTAATAACTTGTGTTGTAAAGGGAATACTCTGCTATATTCCACTATTTTACATTTTAGTTATACTTGCACACCTTATTTAGTTTTGTTGTACTTTTTTTGCTATTGTATATTTTTAAATATTGCAATAAATGTTGTGTTTAATTTCTATTTTGTTTGTTATAAAATAATTTCTGTACCAAGGTGCAGGATACCAGGGGAAAGTGCATTATTCCATGGGAAGGTGCAGGATACCATGGGAAGGTGCTGGATAAACCTGGGGAAGGTGCAAGATTCCAAGGGAATTGAAGGTGCAGGATACCTGGAAAAGGTGCATCTCTGGGGAGGGTGCAGGATACCTGGGGATGGTGCAGGATACCTGGGGAGGGTGCAGGATACCTGGGGAGGGTGCAGGATATCTGGGGAGAGTGCAGGATACCTGGGGAGGGTGCAGGATATCTAGGGAAGGTGCAGAATTTCAGGATATCTGGAGGGAACAGGATACCTGGGGAGGGTGCAGGATACCTAGGGAGGGTGCAGGATACCTGGGGAGGGTGCAGGATATCTGGGGAGAGTGCAGGATACCTGGGGAGGGTGCAGGATATCTAGGGAAGGTGCAGAATTTCAGGATATCTGGGGAGAGGGCAGGATATCTGGAGGGAACAGGATACCTGGGGAGGGTGCAGGATACCTGGGGAGGGTGCAGGATACCTGGGGAGGGTGCAGGATATCTGGGGAGGGGGCAGGATATCTGGGGAGGGGGCAGGATACCTGGGGAAGGTGCAGGATAACTAGAGGTGCAGAATTTCTGGGGAATGTATATTATATCAAACTTTGTATTAACACTTCATGGTATAACTTGCTAATGGAGTAGACAACAATATATTTGTTGCAATTACACTTTGCATTAATCTTACTCACTTGTGTCCTGTAAATAATGTTCAACATATATTTCCTCCAATTTACGCAGTCTTTCTGTCAGTTTGGGGTGAGCCCAATCCTTCATATCATTTCCTTCCACAGAATACAACTTCAAACCTTCCTCTCCATTCAACCCTCTGAAAATACTATTCATTTTCAATCTTTTCAAAGTAGCACTTATTCCTCCCTTTACATACTCCAAACCAACCATTGCAGCTGTACTGTCTGCAACAAACTCTCGCTTATGATGCAGTTTTTTGTTTTCTTGACAATATATCGCATAACTTGCAAGCCAAACACATGTTTGTAAGGTGAACTTAACAACTGGATTCACTGGGGGTAGAGAATTAGCAAGAATAGGAACAGCTCTGTATGTAAAGTACAACCACCATGCTGGCAGAAAACAGTTTGTTGTGAAATCCCAGTTCTTTACATGACTTAGTTCATGAGCTAAAGTAAACCTTAATTCATCTTCGTTAAAAACCATCGCTTCGCTAAGTTTCTCGCCCGCTTTTGCTTCCCAGTTCAGTCTCTTGCCTTTAAAAGCCATTCCTGAGTTTTGCAGTTCTTCTGTATTATTGTACAAGAAAGTCCGGGATAGTCCAATGACTGCTCCTCCGGGAAATAATGTTGAACCAAGAGAAAAAGAACTAAAACCATTACTAATAAATAGTTTGACCTTTTCAGGATATTTTAAATCCGTTTTTTTCACTACTTCGTCAAATATAACCTTCACATGCCCAGGAAGCTCCATATTTCCTGGTACATTATAACGCTTTAATATTGCTCCGGGAAATACATTTGGTAAAGTATTAACAAGCACTAGACCAGCAGTACTAGCTCCTATAATCCCATGTATTATTCTGGAAGAAGACATCTAAAAAAGTTGTTTCTTTCTGACTTTTTATGATGGGTGATGGAGGAAGGATTTAGCTTTGGATGTGGCAGTACTTTGTGTAAGACCAGTTATATGTGGTTTTGTACAATAGGTTATCTAGGGTTGTGATTGGTCAGTTACCGTGTAATATTTATTAACAAATATTACAATAACACATCGTATATATGTACGTTTGACGTCATTTTGAATACGAAAACGGGGATAGTTTTGATAACGAAATACTGACATTTCAAGCAGAGTCCTTCATCAGAGTAAAATGTAGAGTGCTGTGTAGGCAGTGTTTTAGATAGAGCAAAGTGAAAAGATGATAAACCGTTGAGAATAATTTTTATAACGAAATACTGACGTTTCAAGCGGATCACTTCATCAGAGTGAAATGTGGTATTATATTTTTGTTCGTTGTATATTGTGACCATAAATGAGAATGTTGAAAACGTTTGATATTTTAAATATTTTATTAAAAATACTTTTTAGTCTTGTATATAAATGTTTTAATTATAGCGACATTATGACAAAAATTAGGCTTTATGTATATAGATATGATAATTATATTAATATACTAATAAATTTTGTTCGTTGTAAATTGTGATCATAAACGACAATGTCATAAACGTTAGAATATTTAAATTAAATAATACTTTTTTTAGTCTTGTGTATAAAACTATATTTCCATTTAACCTTATAGCAAACAATATAACAAAAAGATCATATCATTTAAATTAAATGATATGGTTATTAATAAATATAGGTAGAATAGTGATTATAGTATAGTCAGTTTCAGCTTGCTTTTGAAATTCGTTTGTCAACATTTGTTGGAAGGTTGGGAACTTGGTATGGAAGTTCGCAAAGTTCATTGTGAAGTTCGAATTTAATAAACTTTGAATTGAATTCCTTTGGAGAAATCATGGAGTAGAAAATTAATTGTTGTATACTTTGATGGAAATGAAGAATAATAGATACTTGGTTAAACAGAAACAAATTGACGACTTGTAATGTAGTTCTGAACATTGCAACGTAACTTCGGAATGTTCATTTCAATAATACGTTTCGGATTTCAAAAGCAAGCTGACATTGACTGTACCATACTACAAACTTAAGTACTAATAAAGATACGATAATATATTCCTAATACAAAAATATTGAAACTTGATATACTGTTAAAATCCTTAAAATATCTATGAAACGAAAATGAAGTGTCTTTTTTGAAAGAACGCTTAAAATTATAGAGTAACATATTTTGCAGCTTTTCGTTTCCTTGCTTCGTTCTTGAGATATTTCAGGTTGCAAATTAAACCGATTTTGACGTCACACGCGCATGAGTTATCGAGAAAGTTATATATCTTTACTATTATCAAATACAATCATCACTTGAAGATCTACATGTTTAGCTAGACGTTATGGGAGAAACACATCCACATGCTTCATTCAAATTAATTTGGTTTGATAATAGAAAAGATATCTAACCTTCTCCGATAGCTCACTATGCACCTACGACGTCAAAATGTTTAATTTGCATAGCAAACAAACTGAAATATCTCAAGAAGCAAGGAAACGAAAAACTGCAAAAGATGTTACTCTATAATTTAAAGTGTTCTTTCAACTAAGGCAAACTTATAAATAAGTTTTGTGGAAACACACGTAAAATATTTCTTTGCTAAGCTTTCGGCCTGTTGACTCAGGCCTTTCGTCAGAGCAGTTATTTCATATTACATTATCGCCATGAAAACTTTCAAAGAATTAAGACAAACTTAATTTTCGTTTCAAGACACCTTCAAAATTTTAGCAGTATAACGCAAACTTTCTAATATTTTCGATTAATTTAAACAAACTTTTTTTAATTAACACAACGTTAACTCAACCCAGAGATTCAAATAAAGAACATTTACAACGACAATCGTAAGTAATTGTTTCATACGATAACTCCATTTCCGAAGAACGGTTGTAAAACACAGGAATTTTCCAGAACACTGCTTCTGTTCCTTTGGGACAAGTGACGTTGTACAGTTGTTCAGGTGTACGATTATGAACACTGTTCAGGCAGATGGTCGGCGTTTTTCCGTTACAGGTCTTCAATCTTTTCTGACAAGCTATAACCATGTCTGAAATCTGGAATGAGTTATTACTTGGAAAGTAAAGTGGGACGGCAGCTCGCATTTCATGACAGTCAGAAGACTTTTTGCACGTGAGGATCTTTAACTTTTTTGGAATACGATGTGGATTGTGGTCCGAGCCAGCTATGTTAACACAAGAAATGTCGTGGGATCCGAGGCGGGATCGTTTGCTTCGACTATACTTGCCACAGGGAAGCTTGACCGATGTTATATCAACGATTGTGATAAGAAGCAGAAAATAAAATAAATTCATAACAAAACCCTGAAAACAAGACATTGACCATTGTTTTGAATCGGTTCATGAGAGGATGGCAAGAAAACATAATTTTAATTATAAACTCTTATAATTATAAAATTATAAAAATGATCTCTCTAACTCTTTCCTGTCCGAATTGGTCTTTAGTATTTTATTCTGTGTTCTGGCTAACGCTAGACGATTTTATTCACCTCTGGGGAAGTCCTCGGGCAGGAATGACTTATAAACTATCTCTCTAACTCTTTCCAGTCCGAATTCGTCTTTAGTATTTTATTCTGGCTAACACCAGATGATTTTATTCACCTCTGGGAAAGTCCTCGGGCAGGAATGACTTATAAACTATCTCTCTAAATTGTTGGGGAAACTCACCATGGCAATAACAGAAGTGATGTCCTAAATTGGCGTAGTATTCTCTCAAGACAGTGTGACTGACCTCTTCGTTATTCCAGTCTGATCTCTTTTTGAATAAAGTATTGCAATGTTGTCGCGTATTTAAGTGTTTGCAACCCGGAATATAATTGTAATAAATACCAAAAATAATGGCCAAAAGAGCAAACTCTGTTGGCAAATCCTGATCTAGCCATCTTTTAGTTGCTTAAAGATACCGGAATTGTCTATAATTAGATGTTATCATTCTCCTAGATCTTTATTGAAAAATAACTCAGCTCAGCACCGAGATCGTACAGATATTACAACATTAACCAGTTTAATTAGTTTGAAGCATTTGATTTGCTATTCATTTAAACAACAGTTTTATACAAGTATCGTTCTTTAGTATTCTAACATGCTTGTTTACATCAGTTATAGGAACTTTGAGGAAGGAATTTAATTAAGAAATTCGATAGCAAATTATGAAATAAGGATTAGCGTGATCTTGCGTTACAATTCAACCAATCACTAAGCAAGCTAGAAATTCTCGCCATATTTCCACATATGCGTAGTGTACCAAATAAAGTTACATATCTCGAACTTAGTTTCTCTATTTCGAACAAGAATTGATTTCCCTTCAACATGTAATATATCATGTGTGTTGAAAAACGAGGCGATAGTTTGTTTTAATTCAGTTCGAGGTGTTTTTAAATCAGATAATAAACGGCTTTCGAGTGTATGGTATAGCTTCTCAAACAAATCAGTGTTTAGAGAAATTTCAGGCAAAACTTGTCTTTTGTTACCACATTTCACGTCTCGGTAACGGATTTTCATTGTTTTCCTTATGAATTATTGAGTTTGAGAAACAGAGTTCTTCATTGTTTTACTGTATAATTTACATCGTTAATCGTTACCTCGCTCGGACTCTCTCACTATTCTCTCTCACTTGAGGGTTCGAGCCATAGCGGGTTCCACTGTTATGAGCGACGCAACCACGTGACACAGCGAGGTGTCGGTTGCGGGGGATTATTTTTCAATGTCGAATTGAACATAAGCCAATTATTTTGAACGCGCAAGACATTTGATAATTTATTGATAAATGCATGCGGATTATGATACAAGATTATAAGCGAAACTAGTGCATCTTGAGTAACATTATCATTATTTTAATTAAGAAAACAAGTATTTTGTTGCGAGCTTGATGCATGTATAATATAGTGTACTACGTAACGCGGTACCTAATTTGGATGCTACTTTAAAGGAAGTATGTAACATTGAATAAGAATTTGAATGCATGAACTATTGTGACGTGCTGTCCAGGAAACTTAACTTATCAATCAACAGCTATTCCGCATGAAACAAGAGCTAGCAAAACTTCAAAACCTAAAGACAATACGAATGCTTGAAGACGAGTCTTTAGTATTTTATTCTGGCTAACGCCAGGCATCAAAGTGCCGTTAAAACCTATCACTTTGAAGCCTGACGACGAGTCTTTAGTAATTTATTCTGGCTAACGCCAGACGATTTTATTCAGCACAAGGAGAGATCCAGGCCTCAAAGTGTTAACCATCTCAAAACCTTCGCTTTATCATTAAAATATAGCATTGTAATTCAAATGCTAAATCAAAGAATTATATATATATATATATATATATATATATATCTATATCTATATCTATACCGGATGTCCTGGATTGATTGGGATATTCGTGCATGTTAACGTATATGCTCAGCATACACAACTAACTGGGCCTATTACCGTACATTCATAGGTATATAATCAGGCTATACAGTGGTGTTTATAGAATAGTCAGGGTTACTGCACATGTCTTTCACCTCTGCAAGCCAGTTCGATTCCTGCTCGATGCAATCATCAACTTCACCTTGGCCGCAAGTGAAAAGAGAACTCCTATAATTTAACTCTACCAAATCTCTGGGTTCTCTGGTACTAGATCTTGCTATCTTGTATTCAGTATGCACTTCATTTCCCCAGCTAAAATTGCTGTTTTGTTTGTGCTTGTACCACTGCTGATCAGATAAACAACGTGTACTTATAGTCCACTTTCAGCAAAATAAATGATTGTAAACAACAGCTATTTACAAGAGCTATATTTACATAATTACAAGCTAAATAACAATATGCAAATCACAAACATTTTGTACAAAAATACTAGTTCTGTTCATGTGATATAATAAACTATAACGTAATCATCAGTAAATTACTAAAGTCTCATACAGTTCAGTCTAACGCCATGCAGAGTAGACTGAGGTCTTCGTTAAGGTTTTCAGGGTCATTTCTGTAAAGCGCTCTCAATTCGTCAGAATTTATGCCACAAAAATAAAATAGATATCGTTAGAAAGCTATGAATTTGTAGAATACAATGGTGTCTTTGGTTTCGCGATAAACACAAACCGCTAATAGTTGTGAATTTTTTAATTAAAACCCGAGGGCTTCATTCGGGGCAACTTAAGAACAAAGCGTTTCATTTTGTTCAAAAACATTTTTCACAGTTCGATTCCGAGATAAATGTCCAGCAAAACGGTTTTTATTTATTGCCTGGTTTCGAATTTTTGACTTATTTTGTCCGAATGTTGGTCGAAAAACAGCATTATTAACTTTGGACGTCAATAAAATCGGCATGAAAACTCGACATATAAAAAAACGCTGACACCGTTTTGCTGGAAATTTATCTCGGAATCGAACTACAAAAGATTTTGAACAAATTGAAACGCTAATTTGTTCTTAAGTCGCCCCGAGTGAAGCCCTCTGGTTTTAATTTAAAAAATCTGAAGTAGTACATATTTATCTACAAGATAAAAATATCTTAGCCTTGAAAATGAACGACTCAGACCCAGTTTCCACGGTACCGAACGAATTCGAGACCGGTCTGAAATTCGTCCTATTTCGCCGTATAAACAGGCGGAGCCATACTAATTCGAGAACCGTTTAGAATTTTTCTTCCGTGTAAACAAGCGGAATTAACCGTATCAATTCGAGAACGGTTCCGACTTTTTCTTCCGTGTGAACAGGCGGAACCGTACTAATCCGAGACCGGTCTCGAATTCGTCCGGTACCTTGTAAACAGAGTGAATACGATTATATAATCCATTCGTAGTCAACGACTATAGCAACGTATATCTCGATTGACTATGATTTATATGTACTATATATACTTGATTAAGCTAGGGAGTACGCAACGACTACGACTACGGCAACGTGTTTGAACAATACAGTTTTATGTCATATACAAAGAGCTTTTGCAAATGACGGTCCCAAGAGTAATATACATGCCGTCGTGGCTTTGTTTGACAACGTAGAAAAAGCATTTTGACGTTGTAAAGACAACGCGGAACCTGAATCACTACAGAAGCCCGGGAAAGCATAACCTTACTCTCGCGACTAGCATAGATTGAACAAGTGTAATCTCTTCAAGAATTTAAGAACAAGGCGAGTCGGTGTGATTCTGTAACTTGAAATTTGGATGTATAAATACACCACCATTTAATACCACTGTTAAACTTTCTACCGTAGCCGTAGTTCGTTGTCTGAATCTTAAAGTCCCTAGTGTTTTAAATAGAGCAAAATGGTGAAATTTCATCAGAGTAAAATGTGGAGGGCTGATAAAGGGTTTCGCTTGAAACGTCAGTATTTCGTTTTTAAAATTATTCTCGGCAATTTAAGCATCTTTTCACTTTGCTCTTTACTTGATCTGAGGTCAGCTAATAATTTGGAGTAGAGTTATATATTCTATTGTATTTCCATTGCAATCCCCACGTACTATTCAGATACCGCATGGAGTTATTTACCAAATGTACAAAATATATATCATCCATGAGTGACATCGCCGTTAAATGATTAATTAGGTAACTTTGTTTACACACCGCATAGCTTTCGCTTTCAACACTTATACGATTTAAAACAAGCTCCGTTGCATAGTGATTTCAAACTTCTGTCGCTCGCAAATCCTCACAAAATGTCAGATTATATAATTAAATAAGAAAAAACTATGATATAATCGTCCGGAACTCGACAAAGAAATCGGATACTGTGACCTTCTGACTGTAAGTTAAGCTAGGGAGGATATCGGATGTCGTAATTCTGTTGGCTTGCAGTCTAAAAAAAGACTGTTATATTTAGATTTTAGATCAGCGCTATGAATTTTGCAACGGGTTAGTCCCATGTGTCCAACGCTATCTCAGCCACTGACCCCGTCTATCGCCCACGAAGAAGCTATATGCTCAGTTTCGGCTTGGCAACGTGTGGTTTTCTTACGCAAAACAAATTGGTGGAAACTCCGTTCGGCTATGGTGGCCGCCGCACTGTTATAGAACGCTAGAAGCTCGTCACAGTCCACTATTTCGTCAACTCCTCCTTTTTCTTCTCCCGCCAACGCTGTAGTTACGGGTAATACTTTCCGCTTCAATAGACGAAATTGGAGTTTCGACTGCGCATACAATCTGAGTCGGGATAAAACGTAGTTCGTTTATAACACGAGGCAGAAGCAGTCGCAGTAAACATAACATTTCTGATTTCAGAAACTTTTTAATGTTTAGGTATTCTAGAAGGATAAACTTTGCTTATCGATTACTCTTGACAATAATCCTAAACGTAGTGTCTAAAAATAATGAACTCAAAACATGAAAAAACAGTCCCAGCCTATGTTATCTTCCCGTTATGCTTTAATAGACACGATGTAATTTGCATAGGGGCCCAAATTGAATAGGAAACTAATTTGCATGTGGGCCTAAATG
The DNA here is from genome assembly GCA_964035015.1 of Corallium rubrum. NCBI lineage: Eukaryota > Metazoa > Cnidaria > Anthozoa > Scleralcyonacea > Coralliidae > Corallium > Corallium rubrum. The sequence goes on from OZ036006.1 coordinate 7,212,185, forward strand.
AAACTACGATTTGGTGTATTCATGTGAAGGATCCACTTCGAAACTTCGATTTTGAAACTTTGAATCCTTCTGGACCGGACCAGCCTCATGTGAGTAAAGTTCTTGATTATCTCTTGTGCCTGCAGAGTTCTTCTCTGGGTTCTCCCGTTTTGTTCCCTCCGCAAAACCAACACTAATTACTATACTTCAGTATCGTGTTTTGTTAACACCAATTACTTCATTAATATTCCCCAATTACTCAATTAGTAACCCCTAATTAGTTCTAATTAACTAATTCATCTGTTATGAAGGCGCGAGGCCATCCAAAATAATAACACACGTTCTCCTTACATCGTTTTGCTTTGTATTGTCTGGCTTCGCTTGGTTTCGCTTTGCATTACTTTGTTTGCGAGTATGGATCGTTTTCACACGCGTGATCGCTGTTAGCCTGTGTTCCAGTCCACTGCGCTACGCTGTCTACGCTGTCTAGTGGATTGTGCATTAATCTCAAATTTCTCGTCCAACGTCTTTCACTGATATTGAGACAATTTATTCATATTCAAGCGGATATTATGTAAATTCCCAATTTATGCAAATCGAAAATAAACATGGCACTAGACAGGGAAGCGCAGTGGACTGGAACACAGGCCAGAATTGAGTTAAATTCCCATAGGATAAAGATTGTGCACCAATAAGGCCACCATTTCATTGTTTCGGTACACCAATATGGTCGCCGTGACGTCAGATAAAAACCAAGAATACGTTAATTGAGATAGTCCGGACGCAATAATGGTCGCTGAAAAGCCCGGATAAACGGAACACTTTGAAGGATGCGTGTAGTATATTAGAATACAGACAAAACAACTGTGTTAGAATTAATTACATTACTGCGCATGCTTCGTGTTTAGTACAGAGTATTACAATAAAATATTTAAATACACGTAAACCACGTGATTAGTCACGTGACCAGACACCCCGCAAGATAATAATTGGCTCTGCCAAACTGTAATGTCGACAGAGTTAAATTAACTCTAACCAGAGTTAAAAGTGATGGAGTTAAAATAACTTCATAAAAACAAAGCGTTTTGAACCTTTTTAAAATTACTCCTTTTCAGAGTTAAAATAACTCCAAAATAAGATCATGTTCACACGAAGTGGATTGAGTGTTTAAGTCAGATCTCGCATGTTGTTTCTCCTTGTTGTGTTTACATGAAGAAGATTGAGTGTTAAAGTCAGACCTCGCATGTTGTTTCTCCTTGTTGTGTTTACATGAAGAAGATTGAGTGTTCAAGTCAAATCTCGCATGTTGTTTCTCCTTGTTGTGTTTACATGAAGAAGATTGAAAGTTTTCGAGCTGATCGAAACGAATGGCTGAAGTCAATCCACGCAGTGGATTGGGTTGACTTGAGATTCAAGCAAGGATCGACTTGATTATGTCTCCAATCTGATTCATCTAAACACGGTTTGACTTGAAAATGACTTGATACACATGAATGATGTTAGTACGTGTACTCGCACCGCCTTTACATGATTGCGGAATGAAATTTCAATCCGGAATGAGATTTCAATCCCGAATGAGAACCGGATTGAACTCAATCCAGAATGAGCTAATCTCAATCCGGATTCATGTAAACAGATATAGGGGTTTGATCAGAAGCGGATTGAGTTTCAATCTGGATTGAACTAATTCCGCTTCTGACCAAACCCATTTATCTGTTTACATGAATCCGGATTGAGTTTCAATCTGGATTGAACTCATTCCGCTTCTGATCAAACCCCTTTATCTGTTTACGTCTGGATCGAAATCTCATTCCGGATTGGAATCTCGTTCCGGATTGGAATCTCATTCCGGATTGGAATCTCATTCTGGATTGGAATCTCGTACCGGATTGGAATCTCGTTCTGGATCGAAATCTCATTCCGGATTGGAATCTCGTTCCGGATTGGAATCTCGTTCCGGATTGGAATCTCATTCCGGATTGAAATCTCATTCCGGATTGAAATTTCGTTCCGGAATCATGTAAAGGCGGTGCGAGTTTCATTCTGGGATGAAAAACGTGACAGAGGATTAGAACAAACAATGCATGCGTGTTTTCTAATATTTACGGATTTCAGATTCCAGGCGCATTTCAATCCAGAAACCCAGTTCCTATGTAAATTGACTTCGCTTTTCAATCCAGATTGAAACTCAATCCGGATTCATGTAAACGGCCCCTAAGAGTAAATTGAACTCTTTTGAATAACTCCTTACAAAAACTAGAGTAATTTCAAACTCGGAGTTGAAATGACTCCAAATATCGGAGTTCAATAACGGCAGCTAAATTGGAGATGCCTCTAAAAATTGTGGCATTTTGAACTTTTTTAACTTCATAATTGAAGTTAAAATAACAATACAGGAATACAGAAAGATCATCTACGTCTGCCATGTCCGCTTGCTCACTCAATTATACGGATAAAAATTAAAGTTTACGAAATTGTAAATTATCAGAAATAACAACTTCTGAAAATTTTCCAGAATTTTTCCCAAAGATGTTGTATTCATGTTATTCAATAAGAATGACGTCATTGTTTGATGTTTCAGTTTGGGCTACCTGTGGTATGCTGGATGACGTAGCACTCTCAGTTGATGGTGTTGTTGATTTCAATAACCCCATTTCAGAAGCTTTACTTCGCACAAGATTTGAGACTTGTGGGCCCGCGATTTTCTGGTTTATAGTTAATGCGGAGTTGCTTTTCTTGTCTGATGGTAAACCAGACGTTTTGGCTGCAGTATTTTGGACAGCGGTATTCGGGACAGAGGTTTTCGGAAGATTTGGGAGAGGGAGTTTTGGTACTGTGTTTACTGGGACTAGTAATCTGGGAATAGTCTCCGGCATTGGGGCTATAGGTCGTAGTGTATTACCTCCGGTAGGGGGACTTACTGCCGATGAGCCAGGTTGTTCCAGGGTTGTTTCGATTTTCTTCTGTGCCAGTTGGCTAAGGATGCTTCGTTCTGACATATTAAGCCGAGCAGAAACTGGGGCCAAGTGCATGACGGTCGACGGGAGTCTGGTTACTTCTGTTTTCATATCAGCTAATAACTCTTCCAGCTGGTTGAGAACTAAACACACAACAAAACAAAATATGTTGACTGAAAGTAATATAAACATTTAAACAAACAAACAAACAAACAAACAAACAAACAAACAAACAAACAAACAAACAAACAAACAAACAAACAAACAAACAAACAAACAAACAAACAAACAAACAAACAAACAAACAAACAAACAAACAAACAAACAAACAAACAAACAAACAAACAAACAAACAAACAAACAGACAGAAAAACAGACAAACAAAAACAGACAGACAAAGAAACAAACAAACAAACAAACAAACAAACAAACAAACAAACAAACAAACAAACAAACAAACAAACAAACAAACAAACAAACAAACAAACAAACAGACAGAAAAACAGACAAACAAAAACAGACAGACAAACAAACAAACAAACAAACAAACAAACAAACAAACAAACAAACAAACAAACAAACAAACAGCCAGCCAAACAAACAAACAAACAAACAAACAAACAAACAAACAAACAAACAAACAAACAAACAAACAAACAAACAAACAAACAAACAAACAAACAAACAAACAAACAAACAAACAAACAAACAAACAAACAAACAAACAAACAAACAAACAAACAAACAAACAAACAAACAAACAAACAAACAAACAAACAAACAAACAAACAAACAAACAAACAAACAAACAAACAAACAAACAAACAAACAAACAAACAAACAAACAAACAAACAAACAAACAAAAAACAGACAAACAAACAAACAAACAAACAAACAAACAAACAAACAAACAAACAAACAAACAAACAAACAAACAAACAAACAAACAAACAAACAGCCAAACAAACAAACAAACAAACAAACAAACCAACCAACCAACCAACCAAAAAACAGACAAACTGACAGACAGACAAACAAACAAACAAACAAACAAACAAACAAACAAACAAACAAACAAACAAACAAACAAACAAACAAACAAACAAACAGACAGACAGACAGACAGACAGACAGACAGACAGACAGACAGACAGACAGACGTTTAGACAGACAGACAAACGTTTAGACAGACAGACAAACAAACAAACAAACAAACAAACAAACGTTTAGACAGACAGACAGACAAACAAACAAACGTTTAGACAGACAGACAAACAAACAAACAAACAAACAAACAAACAAACAATGAAAATTCTAAAAGGTAGTGAATTGAAAAGATAGCTGCCGAAGCTGCGTGACACATGATACTACGAGTTGTACCAGAAGTTTCGTAATTTTTCTGATCTTATCTCAAATTTGATAAAAATAAAGCGTTTTTTCCATGTAGAGGAGAATTACCTTTGTGTAAAACAGCATTGGCTGGTTTGTTTCCATTGAGCGACTCCTTGGAAAGATGTTGATGACTTTCAGCCAAACACTGCACTTCAGAAAATCTAAATGAAAACCAATTCAACAAAGTATAAGTGTAGTTCATTGATTTTACGATAAACAGTTATTTTTTAACACTTTGAAGTCTGAAGACGAGTCTTTGGTATTTTATTCTGGCTAACGCCAGACGATTTTATTCAGCACAGGGAGAGGTCCAGGCCTCAAAAATGTTAAAACCTATCTCTTTAACGCTTTGAAGCCTGAAGACAAGTCTTTAGTATTTTATTCTCGCAAACGCCAGACGATTTAATTCAGCACAGGGAGAGGTCCAGGCCTCAAACTGTTAAGAAGACAGGTCTTTTAAAATCCAAGAACAAGAGTTTTAATATTACTTGGAGTTTAAAGCCATGACAGGCTGTTTGGGATCCTGTTGTAAGCCCAGTATTTTTGCTCGAGTTATTTGTTCTTCAACAATCAGAGCTTGTTCCAACAACTAAAAAAACACAGCACAAGGTTAGTTAATAATATCACCATTTTAAAATTATAATAGAGCGTATCGAATGCTCTTATATTATATTATATTATATTATATTATATTATATAATATGACAGTTAGTAAACAAGACCTTAAATCGTCGAGAAATAAACTTGTTCTTGTATTCAAGTGAAACTGCAAGGAGAATGAAAGAGAGGAGAATTAAGTTCTGTACAACAACAGCAGCAACAGCAGCAGCAGCAGCAACACCACCACCAACAGCAACAACAACAACAACATCAACACCAACAACACCAACACCAACAGCAGCAGCAACAACGCCACCAGCAGCAACAACAGCAGGAACAACAGCAGCAGCAACGACACCAACAACAATATCAACAACAAAAACAGCAGTAGCAACACCACCACCACCACCAACAACAACAACAAAACGAGCAGCAGCAACACCACCAACACTAACAGCAACAACACCACCACCATCACCAACAATATCAACAAAACGAGCAGCAGCACCACCAACAGTAGAAAAAACAACAACAGCACTACCAACACCAAAAGTAACAATAAACACATCACAAGACATACCTTTGCGAAATGGTTCATTAATAACAGCAAACTTGGGATCGTTTGCAATATCTTGCCATCTTCCATAGCCATGACTTAGAGAAAATATAGTTAAGAAATTAAACATAAAATAACCCCACTTCAATGCTCAGAGCTTTCTCTCAAGTGTTGAGTAAAATGGTCTGGCGTTAGATCCACCCTTCTCAGCTCCATAAATAATAAAATTAAAGTGGTCCTCTGATCAAAATATTGTGGCAATGTTTTTGCATAATCTTGAAGAGGATATGGTAGTTAGTAAAATTGCAAAGTTTCATTTCAAAATTCGTTGAAGAAAAGGTGATATTTTACGTGTGAAGTTGTATTTTGGAGCGCCGCCATTAAAGTGGCCGAGCTTGAGAAGAATGAGTCGAGGAAGCTTATGACATCATAGACTCAATAACAACAATGACCCCTTTGTTGACAACAACAATGATCTTTTGTTTTTGTTGAGTCTATAACGTCATAACTTCTCCTCAACTCATTCTTCTCAAGCTCGGCCAATTTAATGGCGGCGCTCCAAAATACAAACTTCGCACGTAAAATACAACTTTGTTTTTGAGAATTTCGAAATGAAACTTCGCATAATTACTAACTAGCATGATATCTTTAGGATTATGCAAAAACATTACCGACAATATTCTCATAGGAGAACCATTTTAAAGTCCTATGAAACGAAAATTAAGTTTGTCTTATTTGAAAGAATACTTCAATTGGTAGAGTAACATCTTTTGCAGTTTTTCGTTTCCTTGCTTCGTTCTTGAGATATTTCAGTTTGTTTGACATGCAAATTAAACAACTTGACGTCACACGTGCATAATGAGTTATCAGAGAAGGTTATATATCTTTGCTATTATCAAACATAATCACTTGAAAATTCTATATGTTTGGCGTTGTGAGAGAAACACACGCACATACTTCCTTCGAATTAAGTTTGGTTTGATAATAGCATAACCTTCTCTGATAACTCATTATGCACATGTGATGTCAAGTTGTTTAATTTACATTTCATACAAACTGAAATATCTCACGAACGAAGCAAGGAAACGAAAAACTGCAAAAGATGTTACTCTATCATTTTAAGTGTTCTTTCAAATAAGACAAACTTAATTTTCGTTTCATGTGCACTTTAAGGAAAGTGTTTTAATAAAAGGATACACGACTAGTCCAGCGAGCAGCCAGTAATCATGTTTCCTCCACCAGATGTCATCTCGCTTCTGCTTCTCCTCCACCTCCCAGATAGTATGCAGTTCAGTGAAGCCACCATCAGCAATATTAAACACAAACTCTTTGGACCGTAGTCTACCAATATCCTCGTCGCTTAGCAACGCGTATCTGGGATCCTTCTCAACCACCTTGGTCGTGGTGTCTGCCACAGGCGAAACTTGTCCACTGGTTGCAGGGCTGGAAGTCGTGCTTGTTTCTTTAGATTTGTCACCAGAAACAGGTTTATCTTCAATAATAACCGGTTTATCATCTATAATAACAGGTTTATCTTCAACAATAACAGGCTTGTCTTCAACGGTAACCGGTTTATCTTCAACGGTAACCGGTTTATCTTCAACGGTAATTGGTTTATCTTCAACAGCAACCGTTTTATGTTCACCAGTAACCGCCTTATCTTCACCAGTAACTGGCTTATCTTCAATAGCAGCTGGTTTATCTTCACCAGTAACCGGTTTATCTTCACCAGTAACCGGTTTATCTTCAACAACGACAGGTTTATCTGCTTCTGGTGTCTTACTATTTGATTGATCTTCACTTGTATCATCCAAAAGAACGACTTCACTTGATCTTTCAATTTCTCCAGTCTCCGCATTTTTTTCAGCATCTTTCGCTGCCTCAGTAGATTTCTGGGAACTCGTCTCAGCTGTTGTCTCGCTAATGTTTTCGGTAGACTTTTCAGCGGATTTGTCCGGAGATTTTTCGGTAGAATCTTTAACAGATTTTTCGACAGAGTCGTTGTCGGAGACGGATTTATCGGAAGATTTGTCGGGGGGTTTTTCAGCAGATTTTTCGGTCAGTTTCTCAGCAGATTTTTCAGTGGAATTTTCCACAGTCTTATTACTTAGCGCGTCGTTTGTGCCACTGTCGACAACTTTGGAGACTGTTCCTGTGCAAAAGTAATATACAGAAATGATTAGTTAATCTTTTTCCATAATTTAACAGTTTTGTTGCTTGTATGCTGTTGTAAGGTAGACTTTCTCAAAGTCCTTTTCAAACATTTGACCTTTCGGCATTTTTGACCTTTCGGTTCCTCGTTGAAAAGGACTTTTCCCACCTGCAGCGCGCCAAAATTCACCGGTGAATTTCTCGACCGATGACGTAATTCGGGAAGTAATTATATTCAGGCTAAATTGCTATGCAAGTGCTATCTTTGGAAGTTGGAGTTAAAGACTCTTGAAAACGTTTTATTAGGGGTAGAACTTCCACTGCATGTACGACAACCCAAAACACGTCAAAACAGGGCGATGTACATTTCAGCGATTTCCCGCTAGAATATTTAATTAGATTCAAAAACCGGCAAGCGAAACAAGTCCGCCTCTTTCCTCCCGCTTTTCCGCAAAAACTAGCGCCAAGAGGTGGACTTGGAGCAAGTCTAGCTGTAAGGTAAAAGGTTGTTGCTATTTGCAGTGATGATGATCTGAATATAGGTAAGAAAAAGGCTGAATTGTTTACAAAAAATATATACTTTGCTCTCTGTTTGTTTTCTTGCTGTTGTTGTTGTTATAAATCTTACCGTTTGACGTTTCTTCAGACTTCTTTACATCTTCGCGATTGTCTTCAGATTTCTTTTGCTTGTCATCCTGTTAAACCAAAACATTTTTAAAGATATTTTCTATCTCAAACAATTGCACAAGGTTGCTACAAAAAGTAATCAATGACAGTGAGTATACCTTCACCATGAGACTAGTTGTCTTCTTTGGAGGTTTTGGTAACGTGTTGTATGGTGAAAACTCGTCGACCTAACGAAAAAGAATGAATGGTTTTAGTTGGTTAGCAAATGAACGCATAACAGATCATATCTGTACCGTAACATATATTGTAACATAACATAACATACGGCAACACAACACACCATACCACACCACACCACACAACACTACACCACAACACACCATACCACACCATAACACACCACACCATACCATACCATAACACCACACCATGCCATAACGCCACACCACACCATAACACAACACACCATACCATAACACCACACCATACCATAACACCACACAACACACCATACCACACCACACCATACCATAACACACCACACCATAACACACCACACCATACCATAACACACCACACCATAACACACCATACCATAACACACCACACCACACCACAACACACCACACCATAACACACCACAACACAACACAACACAACAAACACACCACATCACACCACACTATACCATACCATACTACACCACACCACACCATGACACCACACTATACCATGCCATAACACCATAACGAGAGCATTTAACAGATGGGTGGCATATTATACATATCATATACTTACTTTCTTGCGAATCAAACTCATGATGCCAATTCTATTGAGGACAACATGGCGTTGTACACCTTCTTTAGGAACACAATACCATACTATACCACACCACACCATACCACACCACGCCATACCACACACCACACCACACGATAATGAGTATTTGGCAGACGAGTGGCATATTATACATATCATTACTTACTTTCTTACGAATCAAACTCATAATGCCAATTCTATTGAGGACAACATGGCGTTGTACGCCTTCTTTAGGAACACCATCTGTATAAGTTGGCACTGCGTCAGGTGTAGGCTCACATAAATGGCACATAAACATCGACACATAGGTTCTTAAGAAAATAAAAATCAATACTAACAACCACTCACTGAAACTGATATCTAGTTTGAAACACTCTGTTTGCAAGTTGTTGAGTAAAGAGAAAAAGACGGGAAGAGGAAAAGAATTTATAGATAATTGATAATTATAATGATCGAATGCGCATTACAGTGTGCAACAGAATAGATAAATATGTATAGCTAGCTATAGACCTTATTCAAAAATGGCCGCCGAATTAAAATTCTTTTATATACATATAAATTAGCCCTTTTGAACTCGTTTTCATGTGTGAAATTCAAAAGAATTTTTACTTTAAAACGAGGTCATAAGGGCTAATTTATATGCACATAAAAGAATTCCAATTCGGCGGCCATTTTTGAATAAGGTCTATACATTTACAATACATGAAATTGTTATTAGGTGTTGATTTTAATGGAGGGAGGAAAACCAGAGAACCCAGCGAAAAACCCTCGAAGCACAGGACAGATCAACTACAACTCTACTCACATGAGTTCCAATCTCGAGAACGGGGTCATTCCCAAGCGGTCACCCATCCAGGTACTAACCCCGTCTAACCTGGCTTAACTATTGGTGAGAGGAAGCGCGCTAACAGCACACGCCACCCGTGCTTCCCAAGGGAAGAAAAGTGGGAAAGAAAGGAAAATGAAAGGTAGACGTAGTTTCTTACTGGACTTCTTTATCTGATTTTCCACGAAGATCACGTACAAACCTACAGCAATGGAAAGAAAACACAATAAAAAAATTCAAGTTTTTTTGCCAAAACACAAAGCAAAGAAATGTGAGTAGTTCAAGTTACACTTACCATTGAGATCTGAAAGATTGCTTAGGAGGCAGTCCATATCTCATGATGGCATTCAAGAATGCACGACGTTGCCTGATGTTAAATCCATAGACCTGGCGAAAAACATTAAGGTCAGCACTATATGACTGACAGACAAACAGGCAGACAAACAGTAAGACAAACAGACACCGACAAATAGACAGACAGACAGACAGACAGACAGACAGACAGACAGACAGACGGACGGACGGACGGACGGACGGACGGACGGACGGACGGACGGACGGACGGACGGACGGACGGACGGACAGACAGACAGACAGACAGACAGACAGACAGACAGACAGACAGACAGACAGACAGACAGACAGACACAGGAAAATATATCGACACAGACAGACACAAAAACAGACAGATAAACACACAAACAGGCAGACGCAAAAACAGACAGACAGAGAGACAGACAGACAGACAGACAGACAGACAGACAGACAGACAGACAGACAGACAGACAGACAGACAGACAGACAGACAGACAGACAGACAGACAGACAGACAGACAGACAGACAGACAGACAAACAAACAAACAAACAAACAAACAAACAAACAAACAAACAAACAAACAAACAAACAAACAAACAAACAAACAAACAAACAAACAAACAAACAAACAAACAAACAGGCAGACGCAAAAACAGACAGACAGAGAGACAGACAGGCAGGTAGACAGACAAATAGACACAGGTAGACAGACAAACAAACAAACAGACAGGCACAGACATAGACAGACAAACTGACAAACAGATCGACAGAAACAGACAAACAAACAAACAAACAAACAAACAAACAAACAAACAAACAAACAAACAAACAAACAAACAAACAAACAAACAAACAAACAGACCCACAAACAGACCCAGAAACAGACAGGCGCAAACAAACAAACAAAGAAACAAAGAAACAAACAAACAAACAAACAAACAAACAAACAAACAAACAAACAAACAAACAAACAAACAAACAAACAAACAAACAAACAAACAAACAAACAAACAAACAAAGTTAACAGTAATCATGTACATACCTCCAGATTACCATTAACTCTAGCTAACAATGGTGGCAAATAATCACTGTCAGCTTTTAACTTTCGAGAACGACCTGTGAAAAAAACCCCCAAAATAACTGGATAATTACAGGAACCATTTAAGACAAAGAATCTCTTTTGTGTTCTCATTAATATACAGAAAAACACAGGAAGAACGAGAAATGGCGCAGTCACAGTTGACAGTACCTTCATGCTTCTTGCTATATTCATCTTCATCTTCGTTGCCATCGTCCATATCAGAGAATGCATCGTTCCAAGCTGTTTGAGAAAAACAAAGCAGCAATTCTTTCGTTTGTTTTTACTGTACACGCTGTCGTAAGTTAAACTCAGAGAAAAACTCTGAGCTCCAGACGGGACTCGAACCCACAACCTTCTGAATGCCAGCTGGACGCTCTCACCATTGAGCCACTGGAACTCAGATGGTAGACCAAGGTTGTTTTCGATATTTGAACTAGTCAAAGCGTACGTATGTCACCAACACCGCTGCCAAACGTTTGCGCATGCGTGAATTCGCTAGAATAAACATTGCAAGAGAAGTGGGAACTAGCCGTTGCGACAACAACCAGGCAGCGAAGACTAGGTAAGACTCGACTATTCATTTGTCTTTTAAAAAAAGGGTAAAGAAAATTACGAAGGGGTAAATTCAGAATATGTTACAATATTAACAAAGAAGCCATGCACAAATTACCTACCTTATCTTTTTGGTAGTATGCTTATAATTTTAACTTTTGTGTCGGACTCTTGGACAAGTCCAAATTTTTCAGTGTTTTGCCGCTCTTTTTCTGAGGACGAGTCTGGGACGAGCTCGAACGTCGCGCATGCGCAAAACGTTTGGCAGCGGTGTCGTCACAAGCACTTGTTGGGCAACAAATCGCACTGTGTCAGTTTCAACCTCGTACCCAGGCTCTTTCCTTCCAGCGAGTGGCGCCGAGGAAAGAGCCTGGGTACGAGGTTGTGTCAGTTTCTGCTATTTTTAAACTGTAGTTTAATTGAATAATTTTATAACTTTATTTAAAGGCGCCGTCCAGTCTGTTCTGCGCATGATCCGAATCTTTGTTTATGACCCTCAAACATGACATTCGTAGATAATTATATGAAGTACTCAGCTCAATGTAAACCGTTAGGAACAACATGGCAGAAAACCAAGCGATTCGGTGAGGATATCTCTTTGGATTTCTTCTGAAAATGTTTTCTTTTGGGTACAAGTAACGAAGAGGAAGCAAGAAAAACTTACAATCTTCAATAAGGTATCAGTATATATATTTTTCTAAATAGAGATGTAAACATTAGTTTCGTACATGCGCAGAACGGACTGGACGGCACCTCAATGTATTTAGCTCTATTACAGCTAATTGGGGACAATTTAATTTTATTTGAATTAATTTATAGAAATAACGAAGTACATTTGGCAGAAACAAACCTTTATCTTTACCATCATCAACATGAGAATCAAGATAGTTAACCTAAATGAATTAAAAAGTTAATTACAAAATACAAACAATATGATAAATGGGATAATAAAGATGAGAATCAGAGAAATTAGAGACCTGTTTACGAATTCTCTTTCCTTTGCCCAGTTTCGAAGACAAATCTTCTTGTTGTTGCTCATAATGATGACGTAATAACTTCTCCCAGTACTCTGGATCAGGTTTTTCAGCTTCCTAGAAATAACAATACTAATCACTATAATCATCACCACATCGCCATTACCATCACAAGCATCACGTTCACCACCACTCACTACCACCATCACTATCACCTCCACCACCATCATCACCACCACCATCACAATCACTACCACCACCACCACCATCATCATCATCACCATCATCATTATCATCATCATCATCATCACCACCATCACCTCCATCATCACCATCACCACCATCACAATCACCACAACCATCATCATCACCACCACCACCATCATCATCACAATCACCACAACCACCATAATCACAATCCCCACCATCATCATCACCATCATCACCACCACCAACATCATCACCACCACCATCACCACCACCACCATCACCATCGTCATCACAATCACCACCACCATCACAACCGCCATCACCACCATCACCATCACAACCGCCATCACCACCATCACAATCACCACCACTACCACCATCACAACCGCCATCACTACTATCATCACCATGACCATGACCATGACCATCACCACCACCACCACCACCACCATCATCATCACAATCAATCATCATCATCATCATCATCATCACCATCACCACCACCACCATCATTAACCCAGTCTTACCTTGATGACTTCCACTTTGTCTTCTTCTTCATTTTGCTTAACAATGTAACTAGCAACCTATAAAAGATACATCATCACTATCGCATTTACGAATTAAGCGCCATTAATTTACTTTGACAGTGGATGAAAATCAAACAATTTCTTTTTTAGATGTAAGTTATTTCTACCTTAAACGAAGCGAGGTACTCGTTGGCTAACAAATCTTTTTCCTCCAAACCCTCACGGTTTCTGTCGAGAAGATTATCAATAGCCTTGTCATCGTAATGAATAGACCCTGCTTCACCAGGTTCTAAGAAATCAACGCAATAAGGTTAACTACGGAAATAATCTTACTTGAAGGCAGAATATCTTAAAGTGAAATGAAGTAAACTGGAGTGGAGTGGAGTGGAGTGGAGTGGAGTGGAGTGGAGTGGAGTGGAGTGGAGTAGAGTAGAGTAGAGTAGAGTAGAGTAGAGCAGAATGAAGTGAAGTGAAGTGAAGTGAAGTGAAGTGAAGTGAAGTGAAGTGAAGTGAAGTGAAGTGAAGTGAAGTGAAGTGAAGTTGGATGGAGTAGAGTAAACAAACGTAGAGTACTGTAGCGTCAATTCAGATTCAAGTCAATCTCCTTGGCTGTCTCACACCCCCCTCCTCCAACTCACGACCTCATCAACCAGTTCAGCCACTTACCTCCATCTTTTGCATTGTCGTCTTTAAACAACTCTTCAGTTCCAAATTTCAAAATGTCATCCAGCTCTCTCTTAGACATACTAGCACCCTTGTTTGAACCCAGACCTGGACGCACTACTAAATGAGTTAACATCATTTTCTTCTTGGCCACTTCAGTGACACGTTCCTCCACAGTTGCACGTGTTACGAAACGATAAATCATCACCTAGGCAACAATTAACAAGAAAAGTCTAGAAAGGAGGTATGAGCTGGCCATAAACGGACGCTATTTATTCTTTTACTCCGTCTAACACCAGACAATTTTACTCATCAAAGAGAGAACCTCAGACATCCTAGGCAGCAATGAGTTAACAAGTGATTAACCCATTCCTGCCTGAGCTGACCAAAAATGGACCCTTTATTGTTTTACTGTGTCTAACACCAGATGATTTTACTCATCAAAGAGAGAACCCTCAGACATCCTAGGCAGCAATGAGTTAACAAGTGATTAACCCATTCCTGCCTGAACTGGCAAAAATGGTCCCTTTATTGTTTTACTCTGTCTAACACCAGATGATTTTACTAGGCTTTCAATCCCACTACAAACCTTATTGCTTTGACCAATCCTATGAGCTCTGCTAAGCGCCTTGAAACAAAATAAAGAAACAGTGAATGAGAATACTGGACAGCTCTATGAAATATCAACGTTTGAAATGCTCCAGTGAGTTTTTACTTGAAGAAATATCCCTTAAGAGAGTACAGCTTAAGTTCAGCAACGTGAACAGGACAAGTGCTAAGTTTATTTCACGTACCTGGATATCATTATGGGGATTCCAATCTGAGTCGTAAATAAACACAGTGTCTGCAGTAGCTAAATTGATACCCAGACCTCCTGCTCTCGTGGATAATAAAAAACAGAAGCAAGCGGCTTCGGGAGCTGCAAGAAAAATATAAATGATAGTGATGATGGCAGTGGTGTTGGTGGTGATGATGATAATGGTGGTAGTGGTGATCATGATGGTGGTGGTGTGGTTGTGATCATGGTGGTGAGGTGGTGATAATGATGGTAATGATAATGGTGATAGTGATAATGGTGGTAGTGTCACGTGATGATGTTGTAATGATAGTGGTGATGATGGACTGGTGGTGGTGGTGGTGGTGAATGGTAATGGTGGTGCTGATACTGGTGGTAGTGGTGATCAGCATGATGGTAGTGATGATAATGGTGGTGGTGGTGATGATGTGGTGGTGATGATATGGTGATCATGATAATGGTGGTGGTGATACTGGAGGTAGTGATGTTGATGTGGTAATGATCGTGGTGACGATGGACTGATGGTGATGATAATGGGTGGTGATGGGTAATAATGATGACAATGATGATGAAGTGGTAATGATAGTGATGATGAATGTGATCAATAACGACCATGATAATAATACTCACCATTAAAACGATCTATGCTATCCTGTCTCATTGGTCCAGTAATATTGCCATCAATACGTTCATAAGGGTAGCCATGACCTTCTAAAAAGTCTTCTAAAAGATCCAACACTCGAGTCATCTATAACAAAACGTGAAATGAACTTTAGTGTGGAGAGTAACGCCTGTATTCTAAAAGCTCACTCACACTCAAACTCAATGAGTGGTCCCTCACACTCAATAAGTGCAATTCAACACTCACACTCACTCACTCACACTCACACACACACCCACACTCAAACTCAATGAGTGGTCCCTCACACTCAATAAGTGCAACTCAACACTCACTCACACTCACTCACTCACACCCACTCACACCTACACTCAAACTCAATGAGTGGTCCCTCACACTCAATAAGTGCAACTCAACACTCACTCACACTCACTCACTCACACCCACTCACACCCACACTCAAACTCAATGAGTGGTCCCTCACACTCAATAAGTGCAACTCAACACTCACACTCACTCACTCACTCACACCCACTCACACCCACACTCAAACTCAATGAGTGGTCCCTCACACTCAATAAGTGCAACTCCACACTCACTCACACCCACACTCACACCCACTCACACCCACACTCAAACTCAATGAGTGGTCCCTCACACTCAATAAGTGCAACTCCACACTCACACTCACTCACTCACACCCACACTCACACCCACACTCAAACTCAATGAGTGGTCCCTCACACTCAATAAGTGCAACTCAACACTCACTCACACCCACACTCAAACTCAATGAGTGGTCCCTCACACTCAATAAGTGCAACTCAACACTCACACTCACTCACACCCACACACACCCACACTCACTCACACCCACACTCACACTCGCATTCAACGAGTGGCCCCTCACACTCAATAAGTGCAACTCAACACCCACACACACCCACACTCACTCACACCCACACTCACACCCACACTCACACCCACACTCACACCCACACTCACTCACACCCACACTCACTCACACCCACACTCACACTCGCATTCAACGAGTGGCCCCTCACACTCAATAAGTGCAACTCAACACTCACACTCACTCACTCACTCACACCCACACACACCCACACTCACTCACACCCACACTCACACTCACTCACACCCACACCCACACTCACTCACACTCACACTCACACTCACACTCACACTCACACTCACACTCACACTCACACTCACTCACACCCACTCACACTCACACTCACTCACACCCACACTCACACCCACACCCACACTCACACTCACACTCACACTCGCATTCAATGAGTGGCCCCTCACACTCAATAAGTGCAACTCAACACTCAATAAGTCTCCACTCACCCTCACTGAGTATCAGACTATACTCACTCTCTAAACACCATTCAATTGAATGGTTAGAGAGTGAGTGTAGTCTGATACTCAGTGAGGGTTTGATTTGAGCTTTTATGTAATAGTTCAAATACGAGACGGAGGACTTTACTGATATTTCAAAGTCCGAGTGCTTTTTGAAAAGGCAAGCCTTTTTAATGCACGAGGGCTTTGTAATCCCGGTAAGTCCGACTTCGAGTATTTGAACTGACTTCTCAAACTCAAAACTCCGAAGATACCTGTGAAACGTAATATAATTTGCCTTATTTCAAAGTCCCAAGACTTTGAAAACATTTTCTTGCATTATTTCAAAGTACTAGTACTTTTCCTCCGATTTCAAAGCACTGATTAAACATTAATTTCTTTTGTTTTTGGCTCATGAATTATTAATGAGTTTGAGAATTGTTGTTCAGTTATATTGAGGTTTGTACTTACAAAACGGTAATCAGGATGACGTCTATGTAGGCATAATTTGCATACACAATGTTCTGTTACACGAGAAATATTACCCAATTCACATGTTAATGGAGTACTTGAATATTATATTCTGTATTTTATCATTTTTTTCATTAAAATCTTCAAGCGGTTTATCATAAGAAAGGAAAAAAACCCACACAAATGCCTACGTTGATGTCATGCTCATTACCATTTTTGAAATACAAATCTCAATATAACAACAAATAAAAGTTCAAGTCAAAAAATATTTTTGCATTCACCTATTCACTTTATATAGAATCCATATGCAGTAAAATCTTATTTAAGTTTATAGACAATTTAAAAAGAGAGAAGCCTGAGCAAGCAATAGTGGCTAGTGTTCATACAATGTTACACTTTCTCAAAGCCCTTTCAAAAACATTTTTGACCTTTCGACATTTTTGACCTTTCGGTTCCTCGTTGAAAAGCACTTTTCCCACCTGCAGCGCGCCAAAATTCACCGGTGAATTTTTCGACCGTCAAAAACCTGCAAGCGAAACAAGTCGCTTCTTTCCTCCCACTTTTCCGCTCTCCCGCCTTTCCGCTCTCCCCGCAAAAACTAGCGCTAAGAGACGGACTTAGAGCAAATGTGTCTACCTGAGAAAATATCAAAACTCTGTGTCCTTCTGCTTTCAACTTCTTAAGCATTTTTGCCAACAAAACAAACTTTCCGGAACCTTCAGTTAACTCATTAATCTCATAATGACCAATGTCATTCTTCTTGGCTTCCTGAAATGCATTGAAGAATTAGGCAAGGTCAAAAAATACTACACAGAAAGAAAATACACTCTTGTAAGCAGAGGCTTCGTGTGAATGAGTGGCGTGTGCTGTTAGCGCCCTGCCACTCACCAAAAGTTAAGCCCGGTTCAACGGGGTTAGTACTTGGATGGGTGACCGTCTGGGAATAACCCCGTTCTCGAGCTTGGAACACTGATGTGAGTAGACTTTAGTTGGTCTCTCCTGTGCTTCGAGGGTTTTTCGCCAGGTTCTCCGGTTTTCCTCCCTCCATAAAATCAACACCTAGGTCTGTGATTCGTTGGTCTGACATGTGTGTCATAAATGTGTCGTAGGGCGGCTGCTTCGAGCGCCTTTAACATGCCTTCGACTCTGCCACTTAAAATTTAGTAATGTAAATTGTTCTTTAAAAGCCCCTTGTGGGAAGAAGTAAATTTGCATTTGTATGTATTAGAACCCATAGAGATCATATAATACTAGAGGGGGCATTGGCGGGAAAATTTGGTAACCACATGGCAGCCGCCATTGCCTATGATGATTTCAGTCAATTGGTTGGCAAATGTACTAGACCCAGTCCTTTGCCAACCAACGCGCCTAATGTTTGCCTAGAGCTCACTCATTGAAGTAGTCAGGATACTAACCCGAAACTACTTTATGTCAAACCTCAGTATGCACGCAGAGTCTCTGCGGAGTTTCCCGCTCGCAGAGGTCTCTACAGGAAAGAGACCAGTCTGCCAACAAGGAACTGCGGAGGAGAGAGAAAACAAATGATATCTAAGACTTACTAAGGCTGCTGTGGAAAACAGATAAGGATGATTACAACATTTCTTCAACTCCATCATAACGTTCAATAACGAAACAGTCTGAGCTCCTTTTGCATTCAAAGCCTCAAAATTCCTTGTTAAAATGTATTTATAATACTTTCTATAAATAAAGAACAAAAGAAAAGCATGCATTGATAAATAAATGTAGCGTGCTGCGTAGGCAGTGTTGTAGACTTTCTCAAAGTCCTTTTCAAACATTTTTGACATTTCGACATTTTTGACCCTTCGATATTTTTAAACCTTTCGACATTTTTGACCTTTCGACATTTTTGACATTTCGACATTCTTGACCTTTCGACATTTTTGACATTTCGACATTATTGACCATTCGACATTTTTGACATTTCGACATTTTTGACCTTTCGACATTTTTGACCATTCGACATTTTTGACCTTTCGGTTCCTCGTTGAAAAGGACTTTTCCCACCTGCAGCGCGCCAAAATTCACCGATGAATTTTTCGACCGGTGACGTAATTCGGATCCACAGTATCTAATATCCCTGATTTAACATTCTCTGGAAGTTGGAGTTAAACAGACTGTTGAAAACGTTTTAGTAGGTGTAGAACCACTTTCCATTGCATGTACGACAACCCGAAACACGTCAAAACAGGGCGATGTACATTTCAGCGATTTCCCACCAGAATATTTAATTAGATACAAAAACCTGCAAGCGAAACAAGTCCGCCTCTTTCCTCCCGCCTTTCCGCTCGCTCGCCTTTCCAACAAACCGCAAAATCTAGCGCTAAGAGGTGGACTTGGAACAAGTCTAGCAGTTTCGAAACAACAATCGAAATATAGTATGGTTTGATATACTGCCGAAACAGAGAGCGTAGGAGTCTAACGTTTCGAGCGAAGGCCCTTCCTCAGAGAGAAACGTTTCTTTTTAAGATCTACTCGCAAACAAAATGCCCTTTTGAAGCTGTGCCCCTCCAACATTAACTGGCTTCCTACCAAAAACTGAAAAAACTTTACTTCAACCTACACAAAGAACATGTAGACTTACTTTTGCAAAGGACTCAGTTCCACTCTGACAATGAACTCGCTCTTTGATGGCATGTCCTTCAAAACATCAGCTTTAAGACGTCGCAACATATGTGGACCAAGAATCTCATGCAACTTTTTGATCTGTTTTAAAAACAAACAAATAATCAGAAAGCTAAAAGAAGCTGTTTTGACAGAAGTTTTACGAATAGAAAATATTGAATTCCGTTATTGAAAAAGTTAATAATGTTAAAAGGAAAATGTTGGTAGACTTCAAGAAATGATTTTCTTAAAAACCTCTTTACCTGATCTTCTTTGGCAACATCTTCAAAATCGGCAAGAAAACGATTCTTATTGCTAAAAAAATAAATATATTATACTGATTATGCTTAAAGGTTAAGACCATAAGTTCAATTGCTTTGGAGGTGGTTTTTTTCAAATTCAAATTCAAAGACATTCAAGATTTGTTGAAAGCTCTTACACTTACGTAAACAACTGAGGATCAAGAAAGTTTAACAAATGAAAGAGCTCCTCCAAGTTATTTTGCAATGGAGTACCAGTCAACAGCAGAGTATAATCAATACTGTAATCATTAAGAACACGGAAGAACTACAAAAAACAAAACATGAATACAATTCAAAATATTGTACAAGAATTCGGAATATTTTACAGCTATAGAATAATTATTTCAAATGATTATTGAGACAGTGACCTCAGGTGTATGTATGTTTTACATCACGCACCCATTGGGTGCAATGCTACAATGCGTTCGTAAGAGTTAGGAGAGCTTTCACTCTCTTCTGCCATCCTTTCCTGTCTCTTGCGAGGCGTGCCAGGTCTTATCAAAGACATGCTTCATGGTTTGGCGTGCTCCATTGAGTTATGGATGCACTTTGGGAAGTTGCGAAGAGCACTCAAAAATTATCGGCTACGCCTCGACCAACTCTTAAGGCGGTTTTCCACTAGGTAACATTTGTCGACCGACTCGACATTTTTCTTTTGTCTTGGCTAATTAGTTCCACTCGAGAGCTTGCGAGACAAAAGAAAATGTCGCGCGATTTCTCGCCAAGTGGAAAACCGCCTTTACGCTTTTTTCGTGCTCTCCGAATTTTCCGCGTGCATCCATAACTCGATGGAGGACGCCAAATCATGAAGCATTTCTTAAATATACTCGAATCATATTCTTACTCGGGATTGGTTGTTTTTAAGACGATGTGCTTCGTCAACAACCAGAATTTTCCAGTTGATTGATTGTAAAATAGTGCTATCAATGGCGACCAGTTCATAAGACGTGAGAAGAACATGAAACTTCACAGGAGCGTCTTTCTAAATTGAAAAGATAAAAAAAATGTTTAAGAGCATATACTTGTACAGTTCCTGCAGTAGAAAAATTATCTAGTCAACATGCTCCATTTAACCCATTCCTGCCTGAGCTGGCCAAAAACGACCCCTTCATTGTTTACTCTGTCTATTGCCAGACAATTTTACTCATCAAAGAGAGAACCCTCAGACATCCTAGGCAGCAATGAGTTAACAAGTGATTAACCCAGTCCTGCCTGAACTGCCCAAAACGGTTCCTTTACTGTTTTACTCTGTCTAACACCAGATGATTTTACTTATCAAAGGAAGAACGGCAACCCTTAGACATCCTAGGCAGCAATGGGTTAATCAAGATCTCTATCCAACTTAATTTTCAACTTTAGATACAACTCCTCTCATACCTTCATTTTGTATAATCTAGTTCCAGAACGAACTGCGTTTTCCTCAAAAGAGAATTCATGCTGTCTAGAACAGCAATTAAAGAAATAGTCAATGTCAAAATACAATATCCTTGTATCGTATAGCGCATTACTATGTAATACTGTATGTGGGTGTGTTTGTGGTTGAACGTTCAAGGATGCAAGTTCATAATTGGCTGTTTGTTTGTAGTGTAATAAAAGTAGCGTGCTGCGTAGGCAGTGTAGAAACAACAATCGAAATATAGTAAGGTTAGATATATTGCCGAAACAGAGAACGTAGGAGTCTAACGTTTCGAGCGAAGGCCCTTCGTCAGAGAGAAACGGGGTTATATTGTTGCAAGTTTGTAGGTTATATTGTTGCAAGGTGTGTTGTGGGGCGTATGTTTGTGGGTGCATCCTTGGACTGCAAGGGCGTGTTCCTGGGTATGCACCCATCCATACAGCAAGTGCATGCTCATATAGGCGCGTATTTAATGGTTCGTGTTCTTACGTGCGTGTTCGTGTGTTGGTGTTCATGGATGCGTGCGCGTTTTTGGTGTACATTGGTAGGTGCGGATTGGTGGGTGGGTGTTGCGCGTTGGTGGTTGCGTGCGTGTTGGTGGTTGCGTGCGTGTTGGTGGGTGCGTGCGGGTTGGTAAGTGTGTGCGTGCGGGTTGGTAAGTGTGTGCGTGCGGGTTGGTAAGTGTGTGCGTGCGGGTTGGTAAGTGCGTGCGTGTTGGTGGGTGCGTGCGGGTTGGTAAGTGCGTGCGTGTTGGTGGGTGCGTGCGGGTTGGTAAGTGCGTGCGGGTTGGTAAGTGCGTGTTGGATGGTGGGTTCGTGTCGGTGTTCATGGGTTTGTATTTATTTTTGTGTGTACTTGTCAGTCATTACCTGATAGCATCTCTGCAGTCTTTATCACCAAGGTACGTCACAACGTACAAGTGTGGTGCCCAAAACTCAAACTCTCGTTCCCAGTTTATCAATGTAGAAAGTGGAGCACTAATCAGAAATGGACCAGAACAATGACCCTGAATACAAAAACATAAAATATTAGCTTTCTTATTGCTACAATACTTCATAAAAAAAATGGAAGTGTTTTACCAGGGGTTACAAACACGAGAGGACAATGAAAATCACGAGGCCGTTAACTGAGTAATTTTCATTGTTCTCAAGTGTTTGTAAAACATGAGAGATTAATGAAAATCACGAGGTTGCAGGCCGAGTGACTTTTTATTGTTTTTGAATGTTTTACAAACACGAGAGAACATTGAAAATTACGAGGTAATAGGCCGAGTGATTTTTGTTGTTCACGAGTGTTTGCAAGCCCTGGTAAAACACGAGTTTATGAAATACCTTCTCAATCGTCAATTATAGTAAAGGGACTTGGTGATATTGGATTAGATAATGGTTTCACGTTGAATTTATAATTAACAAATGTGGTAATAAACGGTTCTTTTGTTTGTGTCGTTTATTATCTGATTTCTTAATCATGAATTCAGTTTGCGAGACCTTTACTGGGTTTCAAATCTCATACACATGACCAAATATTTTTCTCTGATTGGCTAATTAGCTCATGAATTATTTGAAATGAGTTTGAGAATATTGTTTTAAATCCTTTCTTAATTTCAAAAGAACACTTTGAAGGGGTATCTGAATGTAAGAATGTCACTACTATGTCCTACCTCTTTAAATAATGAAGAGATGAAAGCAATTGTCTGAATTGTTTTTCCAAGACCCATTTCATCAGCTAGTATCGTGTTCGTGCCTTGCGCCCAGGAAAAACGTAACCAGTTTAGACCTTCCATTTGATATTTATGAAGTGTTCCACCTGTTGATGTGATAAACTCTGGCTGTTCAATGTACTTGGCTTTGCACTGGAAAAAAAAAACAAGTCGAAGACTAAGATGATTTACTTTATGACACGAATTACTTCTGGTAAAATCACGCGTGTGATTGGTTGCTGACGTGGCGAGACTTCTCCGTAATACCCGTGGGCATTAAGAAAATTGTTAATGCCCTACGACTGGAAACAAACAAAAAATCCTAATAAGAAAGTTATTGCTGCAAAACGACGAAAATAAATGAAATAAACGACGATGAACATTATAAAAATAAATTTCAGTATCGAGACGAGAAAGAAATTTATTTTCAAAATAACGCTAGTTCGGTGTTTTGACGAAGTTAAAGGAAGCGAAGACCAAGAAATACATGATCGATTTTGTAATAAAAAGTGCCACATAATAAACTACTTAAAGTGTCTATGAAATGAAAAATTCGTTGGCGTTTTTGTTGTTTTATTGTACAGAGGAACATGGCAGGAGCACTCACTGAAAATTTCAAGTAAATCTGATGCGTAGTTTTCGCGCTATTAACTCTCAAAGTTTGCCATGGCTAGTTCGTTCATGGAGAAAAATTGGGCTTTCGGTAACAATGCTTGTGACGTACGCAAATGGACAACTATGCATAAGAACAATAGATTTCACTATTAATGATCCATCTGCGTACGTCATAAGGCATTGTTACTAAGAAGCCCAAATTTCCCCAAAACAAAGTATCCACGGCAAATTTTGAGAGTTGATAGCGCGAAAATTACGCATCAGATTCTCTTGGAATTTTCGGTGAGTGCTCCTGTCATGCTCCTCTGTACAATAAAACAACAAAAATGCCAACGAATTTTTCACTTCATAAACTACTTAATAACCTCGACCATTCGGTGTTTACGGTAAAATATCAAACCTTAATTTGTTCTATCTAAAACACTACCTACTGTACGCAACACTCATGTGCTTATTTAGATCATGTTAATATGATTCCAATATGTCAAAACTACCTCAGGAGAAAAAAGATTGCCAATTCTTATTGGACTACTGTACCTCAGAAATGGTCTTGCTTCTCTTGGGCTTCTTAGCTTTTATCTTTTTTTCATAATTTTCTCTACAAAGAAAAAAAAATAACTAAGTAGTAAAGCAAACGTTTAAAGGTTGGTGGACAGAAATTATTCTTGCATAGGTGTTACATTTTGTACTGATTCACTTACCGAAAACCTTCATATTTTTTAATGTGTTCTTGGAAGTTACTATGTGGCAAAATAAGAAAGAGAAAGAAAAAGAATCACGATACTATCATAGTCATTAACATCATGACTATCACTATCTCATCACTACCACCACAATCATTACTACCACCATCACTATTACAACCAGGCCATTACAACCATCACCATCATTACCACAACCACCATCACTATTACAACCAGGCCATCACAACCACCATTACAACCATCACCATCATTACTACCACCATCACTATTACAACCAGGCCATTACAGTCACCATTACCATCATTACCACAACCACCATCACTATTACAACCAGGCCATTACAACCACCATTACAACCATCACCATCATTACCACAACCACCATTACAACCATCACCATTATTACCACAACCACCGTCACTATTACAACCAGGCCATTACAACCATCACCATCACAACGCCCATTACAACCATCACCATCATTACCACAACCACCGTTACAACCATCACCATCATTACCACAACCACCATCACAACCACCATTACAACCATCACCATCACTACTACCACCGTCACTATTACAACCAGGCCATTACAACCATCGCCATCACTACCACAACCACCATCAGTACCACCACAACCACCATCAGTACCACCACCACCACCATCATTACCACAACCACCACAACCACCATCACAACCATTACCATCATCACCATTACCACAACCACCATCACTACCACCACGACCACAACCACCACCATCACTACCATTACCATCACTACCACCATCACAACCATTACCATCACTACCATTACCATCACTACCACCATCACAACCATTACCACAACCACCATCAGTACCACCACCACCACTACCTTCATTACCACAACTACCATCACTACCACCATCACCATTACCATTACCACAACCACCATCAGTACCACCACCACCACCACCATCATTACCACCAACACCATCACAACAACCACCATCATTACCACAACCACCATCAGTACCACCACCACCACCACTACCATCATTACTTAACCACCATCATTACCACCAACACCATCACAACAACCACCATCAGTACCACAACCACCATCAGTACCACCACCACCACCACTACCATCATTACTTAACCACCATCATTACCACCAACACCATCACAACAACCACCATCATTACCACAACCACCATTACTTAACCACCACCATTACCAGATTTACCACCATCACCACTTAACCACCACCATTACCATCACCACCATCATTACCACAACCACCATCACAACCATCACCACCACTACCATCATTACCACAACCACCACCACAACCACTACCATGCATTACCACAACCACCATTACAACCATCACCATAACCACCATCATTACCACCACCACCATTACAACCATCACCACCACCACCACCACCACAACCACCATCATTACCACCACCACCACTACCATCATTACCACAACCACCATTACTTAACCACCATCATCACTTAACCACCATCATTACCACAACTACCATTACCTACCTACCATCACAGACTACAATCACCACTACTATTAGAACCATACTATCGCCACTGCAACCAATCAACACCACAGCCACTACAACCAAAACACTGCTATCAGTCAACCTTTAAAATCACCACCACTATGAACACGATCTCCCAAGTACACAGACATCACTGTACACTCAGATATTACTGGTAATAAATAAGGTAGTAACCTTATTTGACTATTGACTTCATCATCAGGATCTTCCCACGTGCTGTAGTTGTAAGACAGTTCTTGCCACTTTACAAGATAAGTTGTCTTTCCATTTGAAGTTCTGAAGAGACAAATCAAGCAGTATGGTTAATATTAAACCATTAAATTGTTGAATTAACCTATTCCTTTCTCAGCTGGCCAAAAACGCCTCGCCGCTCGGCTATCGCCTCGTGCCTCTACTCAACTTCTTTCGTGTTCAAATGACGTCAAACGTACCTATATTTAACAAATAGATTACATTTTGCTGTTGTCTATTCAGTTATAGATGCACAGATGATGTCACAACGTGGTAAAAACAAAAAAGTGGCCCAGGAGACGCAGTCGAGTCACTGATGTTCTTACCACGTTTAACTGAACAGACTACAAAAAATGGAATCTATTTGTTTTATACAAACAAAAATTTAAAAGGTTTTTATCGAAACTCTTGTCGGATTTGGGGGCACGAAGGAAAAAAGCAAGTCAGCTGACGTGATCTGACGTGTCCATGTGTGTGTCCTCTA
>OZ036006.1:7244288-7261788 GCA_964035015.1 Corallium rubrum
ATTTTGTGTTGTTTCACCACGCCAACGGGACCACCGATCACGTGAGTGAAAACCAAGAATGTTATAAGTCAGTACACCTACATGTTGTTACACCTGGGTCAAAATACTGTAGTCAGATGGAGGCCCCTGGAAGACATCGCATCAACTTACTAGTAAGGGCATTTGAAGTGCACCCTCCCAATCTTGGGGTACTATGTTTCCTGCATTTTAAAGGTGCTAGTTTCGGCTGCAGTATTGAACTGGACTCAAAAAGGCCATTTAAACAGGAGAAAATAAGTCATGACTTAATTAAGATGCATCCTATTTAAGTTGCGAACACACTTGTATACGTCCGTACAAATGGTCAATTTGTTCATGACCAAAGTAAGTCGTGACTAAAATAAGAACAAGGTTGAAAGCTAGTCCAAAATAAGTCGTGACTAAAATAAGAACAAGGTTGAAAGCTAGTCCAAAATAAGTCACGACTTAGTAGAAATTGACTGTTTATATGAGTGTGTTCACGACTTAAATAGGACACATCAGTAGTGATACCCCCCACTATGGCGGCGGAAGTAATTAGTATGCAAACGGTGTGTAGCCCCTCATCTCATTAGTATTCATTTTATAGCGGCGCGTTACGTCAGCAAGCCCTAACCCTAATATCATTATTTATGCTACCCTCTTAACCCTAACTTTCCCCCCTAAACCATAGTTGTTACTCAACCCCCCCTGGTTTTCACTACGTCACTCCCGACTTATTATTTATTCATTCTCCTTTGCGACCCTCTAACCCTAATCTCATTACGTCATTATGTCTCGTGCTCCTATAGGACCCCCTAACCCTAATCTCACTCAACCCCCCGTTATTCTCTGCGTCATATTCACCTTATTATATATTTAATTATTCATTCTCCTTTGCGACCCTCTAACCCTAATCTCATTACGTCATTATGTCTCGTGCTCCTTTGGGACCCCCTAACCATAATCTCACTCAACCCCCGTTATTCACTACGTCATATTCACCTTATTATTTATTCTTTCTCAGACTCCTTTTGGGACGTAGTAACCCTAACTTTCCCCCTAACCCTATATGTTACTTAACACCCCCGTCATTCCCGATTGGTCTCCGACTGATTTCCGAAGTTACGTAAAAGGCACTGGACTTATCTCTTCATAAGTAACGGTAATCACCTTTTCATTTAAACCCTTAACCCTACTTATAGTCAACAGTTGTGGGACACGTATACGTACAGAGCATGCGTACAGTAAACTTTAACAAAATAGACGTTCTTTACAAGGAACTAGAGAGAAATTGATAAAGGCACTTTATATTTTTTATCTGAAACCTTGTCTCGATGAGTATAGAGAGTTTTGAGCAGCGTAACTGTCTGAATTGGCAGAGCTCGTATAGACTTAGATTAATAGCATATAATGAATATTATATTAGAACCTAAATATTCAATCACCCTAGAATCATTGCTAGCTAAACCCTTGTTTATAAGTGAAGAAATCGTAAGAAGATAGAATGAGGAGTCAATTCTAAAAGCCATAAGAACGTTTTTAAGTGTCGATATATAAACGAAATATTATTTGGCTGCGGAACGGCTGAGTATCGACTTGAATTAATAGCAACATGAATATTATATTAGTTAGAACTTAAACGGTCAAACAGCTCTTTACCCATTTACTTGGAGATATGTGCCGAATTGTCGCTTATTTGGCTTTAGTTTATAAAGTAAACGATGCCTTGAATGAAGAAACCGTTCGTCAAGCTGTTCGAAAGACATTGAATCATTTTCTTCAGAGGGGTTTGCCAGAATATAAACCGAGAAACCGTTCGGCAAGCTGTTCGAAAGACATTGAATCATTTTCTTCAGAGGGGTTTGCCAGAATATAAACTGTCAAGGGTTAAACGGCTGACTCGGCTATTTTATTAACGTCGTCAAGCATCTTCTTAATGTTGCTACGGCAGATATTTGCGTATTTATGCTCAGTGCACGTGCAGGAGACAAAAGAGAAAACTCATTAAAGTTACTAATGACCAAAACATAACCGGATTTGCATATAAGTAGAATATTTAATTCATTTTAGGGGTGATCATGAGTTTTTTGGAATAATAAGGGGCCTGAAGAGGTACTAATATATGGGCAAGTTTAGGCGAAAAAGTTAGTCTTAGGACTATAGTCTTAGTTTTAGGACTATATAGTCTCAGTCTTAGGACTATATAGTCTTAGTCTTAGGACTATATAGTCTTAGTCTCAGGACTATAGTCTTAGTCTTAGGACTATAGTCTTAGTCTTAGGACTATAGTCTTAGTCTTAGGAATATATAGTCTTAGTCTTAGGACTATTATAGTCTTAGTCTTAGTCTTAGGACTATATAGTCTTAGTCTTAGGACTATAGTCTTAGTCTTAGGACTATATAGTCTTAGTCTTAGGACTATATAGTCTTAGTGTTAGGACTATATAGTCTTAGTCTTAGGACTATATAGTCTTAGTTTTAGGACTATAGTCTTAGTCTTAGGACTATAGTCTTAGTCTTAGTCTTAGGACTATATTCTTAGTCTTAGGACTATATAGTCTTTGGACTATATAGTCTTAGTCTTATAATCACCCCAGGGGTAACCCCCAAACACCCCCGGGGTACCCCAATCACCCCTGGGGTAACATCCAAACACCCCCGGGACACCCCATGGGGTAGCCCCCAAATTCCCCCGGGGTAACCCCAAACACCCTAGGGGTACCCCAAACACCCCAGGGGGTAATCGCAAACACCCCCTTTCTCCTCCTGCTCCTCCTCTTTCTCCTCCTCCTCCTCTTTCTCCTCCTCCTCCTCTTTCTCCTCCTCCTCCTTCTCTTTCTCGTCCTCCTCCTCTTTCTCCTCCTCCTCTTTCTCCTCCTCCTCCTCTTTCTCCTCCTCCTCCTGTTTCTCCTCCTCCTCTTTCTCCTCCTCCTCTTTCTCCTCCTCTTTCTCCTCCTCCTCCTCCTCCTCTTTCTCCTCCTCCTCCTCTTTCTCCTCCTCCTCCTGTTTCTCCTCCTCCTCTTTCTCCTCCTCTTTCTCCTCCTCCTCCTCCTCCTCCTCCTCCTCTTTCTCCTCCTCCTCCTCTTTCTCCTCCTCCTCCTCTTTCTCCTCCTCCTCCTCCTCCTCTTTCTCCTCCTCCTCCTCCTCCTCCTCTTTCTCCTTCTCCTCCTCCTCCTGCTCCTCTTTCTCCTCCTCCTCTTTCTCCTCCTCCTCCTCCTCCTCTTAAAATGTGTATTTTGGTAGCGTTTTCCTCATTTAGACACTGCCTATCAAATAGAGATGTTGATGAAAACGCTACCAAAATACACATTTTAAGAGGAGGAGGAGGAGGAGAAAGAGGAGGAGGAAAAAGAGGAGCAGGAGGAGGAGGAGGAGGAGAAGGAGAAAGAGGAGGAGGAGGAGGAGGAGGAGGAGGAGAAAGAGGAGGAGGAGGAGGAGGAGGAGGAGAAGAGAGAGGAGGAGGAAGAGGAGAAAGAGGAGGAGGAGGACGAGGAGAAAGAGGAGGAGGAGGAGAAGAGAGGAGGAGGAGGAGAAAGAGGAGGAGGAGGAGGAGGAGGAGGAGAAAGAGGAGGAGAAGAAGGAGGAGGAGGAGAAACAGGAGGAGGAGGAGAAGGAGGAGGAGGAGGAGGAGGAGGAGGAGGAGGAGGAGGAGGAGGAGGAGGAGAAGGAGGAGGAGGAGGAGGAGGAGGAGGAGGAGGAGGAGAAAGAGGAGGAGGAGAAAGAGGAGGAGGACGAGAAAGAGGAGAAGGAGGAGGAGGAGGAGAAAGAGGAGGAGGACGAGAAAGAGGAGAAGGAGGAGGAGGAGGAGAAAGAGGAGGAGGAGGAAAAAGAGGAGGAGGAGGAGAAAGAGGAGGAGCAGGAGGAGAAAGGGGGTGTTTGCGATTACCCCCTGGGGTGTTTGGGGTACCCCTAGGGTGTTTGGGGTTACCCCGGGGGAATTTGGGGGCTACCCCATGGGGTGTCCCGGGGGTGTTTGGATGTTACCCCAGGGGTGATTGGGGTACCCCGGGGGTGTTTGGGGGTTACCCCTGGGGTGATTATAAGACTAAGACTATATAGTCCAAAGACTATATAGTCCTAAGACTAAGAATATAGTCCTAAGACTAAGACTAAGACTATAGTCCTAAGACTAAGACTATAGTCCTAAAACTAAGACTATATAGTCCTAAGACTAAGACTATATAGTCCTAACACTAAGACTATATAGTCCTAAGACTAAGACTATATAGTCCTAAGACTAAGACTATAGTCCTAAGACTAAGACTATATAGTCCTAAGACTAAGACTAAGACTATAATAGTCCTAAGACTAAGACTATATATTCCTAAGACTAAGACTATAGTCCTAAGACTAAGACTATAGTCCTAAGACTAAGACTATAGTCCTGAGACTAAGACTATATAGTCCTAAGACTAAGACTATATAGTCCTAAGACTGAGACTATATAGTCCTAAAACTAAGACTATAGTCCTAAGACTAACTTTTTCGCCTAAACTTGCCCATATATTAGTACCTCTTCAGGCCCCTTATTATTCCAAAAAAACTCATGATCACCCCTAAAATGAATTAAATATTCTACTTATATGCAAATCCGGTTATGTTTTGGTCATTAGTAACTTTAATGAGTTTTCTCTTTTGTCTCCTGCACGTGCACTGAGCATAAATACGCAAATATCTGCCGTAGCAACATTAAGAAGATGCTTGACGACGTTAATAAAATAGCCGAGTCAGCCGTTTAACCCTTGACAGTTTATATTCTGGCAAACCCCTCCGAAGAAAATGATTCAATGTCTTTCGAACAGCTTGCCGAACGGTTTCTCGGTTTATATTCTGGCAAACCCCTCTGAAGAAAATGATTCAATGTCTTTCGAACAGCTTGACGAACGGTTTCTTCATTCAAGGCATCGTTTACTTTATAAACTAAAGCCAAATAAGCGACAATTCGGCACATATCTCCAAGTAAATGGGTAAAGAGCTGTTTGACCGTTTAAGTTCTAACTAATATAATATTCATGTTGCTATTAATTCAAGTCGATACTCAGCCGTTCCGCAGCCAAATAATATTTCGTTTATATATCGACACTTAAAAACGTTCTTATGGCTTTTAGAATTGACTCCTCATTCTATCTTCTTACGATTTCTTCACTTATAAACAAGGGTTTAGCTAGCAATGATTCTAGGGTGATTGAATATTTAGGTTCTAATATAATATTCATTATATGCTATTAATCTAAGTCTATACGAGCTCTGCCAATTCAGACAGTTACGCTGCTCAAAACTCTCTATACTCATCGAGACAAGGTTTCAGATAAAAAATATAAAGTGCCTTTATCAATTTCTCTCTAGTTCCTTGTAAAGAACGTCTATTTTGTTAAAGTTTACTGTACGCATGCTCTGTACGTATACGTGTCCCACAACTGTTGACTATAAGTAGGGTTAAGGGTTTAAATGAAAGGTGATTACCGTTACTTATGAAGAGATAAGTCCAGTGCCTTTTACGTAACTTCGGAAATCAGTCGGAGACCAATCGGGAATGACGGGGGGTGTTAAGTAACATATAGGGTTAGGGGGGAAAGTTAGGGTTACTACGTCCCAAAAGGAGTCTGAGAAAGAATAAATAATAAGGTGAATATGACGTAGTGAATAACGGGGGGTTGAGTGAGATTATGGTTAGGGGGTCCCAAAGGAGCACGAGACATAATGACGTAATGAGATTAGGGTTAGAGGGTCGCAAAGGAGAATGAATAATTAAATATATAATAAGGTGAATATGACGCAGAGAATAACGGGGGGTTGAGTGAGATTAGGGTTAGGGGGTCCTATAGGAGCACGAGACATAATGACGTAATGAGATTAGGGTTAGAGGGTCGCAAAGGAGAATGAATAAATAATAAGTCGGGAGTGACGTAGTGAAAACCAGGGGGGGTTGAGTAACAACTATGGTTTAGGGGGGAAAGTTAGGGTTAAGAGGGTAGCATAAATAATGATATTAGGGTTAGGGCTTGCTGACGTAACGCGCCGCTATAAAATGAATACTAATGAGATGAGGGGCTACACACCGTTTGCATACTAATTACTTCCGCCGCCATAGTGGGGGGTATCACTACTCACATCTTAAGGCTCTTTTCCAAGTCATCGCAAAAACCAGCTTGCTGCAAGTGTTTACATCTAATTAAAAAAAAAACTCGTAACGCTTGTTTTCTCGTTGTGAGTTTCTGCGATGGGTGGAAAAGAGCCTTTAATTAAGTTGCGACTAATTTTCTCCATTTAAATGACCCTAAATTGTCTTTTGATCTCTGATCTGCAATCCCAAGGTATACGAGGGCCAGGAGCAAATTACCGCTCTTTTGTCCTCTCCTTTTGGTGGTCTTGCGTTTTAAAATTTAAAAGCCTAACATGTTGTACCTTGCAACGAGGACATCTCCAATCTCCAGTAGGAATTTCTTTCAGTGGAGGTTTCAAACAGTGAATATGGTAAGATGATGGACATGAATCACAGCAAAGTAAATCACCACCATCTTTACACACACGACAGAAATCAAAATGAACATCTGCAGTTTCTATCTCTTCTTCTTCCTCCTCCTATAGAAGCACCAGATTTACATTGTTACTAATACACAGGGTTCAAAATAGCAGCCGACTGCCAGCTATAGCCAGCATTTTCACCCGGCTAGCCAGCTAGCTGGTACCATAAAAGCTTCTAGGACAGCGTCGGCCACGGTTGAAATCCAATTTTTAACCTTTTCCTGATGATTTAAATAGTAATTTATAACCTGTTTCTTTGCCTATATGCAGGTAGCTGACCCACAAATTGGGTCAGCACCTGCACACAGGCTAAAATTACATATTAATTTATTTGTTTACTTTGTTTTTATTGGCTTACATGTGTTCACGTGATTCCCATTGTAGCTCTGCTATAAATACGCGTGACCACATGTGAGTTGTTTACTAATTTCTCCTGACGAAGGGCCTTTGCTCGAAACGTCGAGAAGATTTTTCTCTGTTTTTCAGGCCAACGTGACTTAACCCTGGTAATAGCTGGTACCATAAATGTATACTAATAACATTCAATCAATTTTCCTCATTCCTGATTGGATAATGACATCTGTATTAGATTTAAATTGTTTTACTAGGGGTATTTTAAAAAAATACATGTGATATTTTGTTAAAATATCATACATCCGGGTGTTTGCCACAGTGCATATCTGCTTATCCCTTGCATATCCCTTGTGCAATGACGTAGCAGAGATGGCCTAAAAAAGACACCCATTCTAATATCAAATGAATACATTAAAAACATGTTCTCCCTATTGTACTTACACACTTAGGACAGCTCCATTCACCTTCTGGTGCTTCATCTAGAGGTGGGTCCAAACATTGCAAATGAAAAGACAATGTACATGTATCACACAAGAGTAGTTCTCCACTTTCTTCACAAACTTCACAATAATCTTGATGCTCATCAACTTCATCATCATCATCATCATCATCCTATGAAAAATACATCCCAAGCTCATTTATTATTCATGAGTCAAATTCAAAGAATACCGGCAGTACCCAAATGATAGTTTGGATATTGGAGAGGGAAACTACTCTTTATAATAGAAAAAATCTTCAAAAATGGAATAATCAAACCCTACCCAACACCGCTGCCAAACGTTTGCGCATGCGTGAAATCACTAGAGTAAACATTGCAAGAGAAGTGGGAACTAGCCGTGGTGACAAAAACCAGACAGTGAAGACTAAGTAAGACTCGACTACTGTATTCATTTGTGTTTTAAAAAAAGGTAAAGAAAATTACAAAGGGGTAATTTCAGAATAATTACAATATTGACAAAGAAGCCATGTACAAATTACCTACCTTATCTTTTTGGTAGTCTCAGACCAGTCCAAATATCTCAGTGTTTTCCCACTCTTTTTCCGAGGACGAGCTCAGACACCACACATGCGCAATACATTTTGGCAGAGGTGTTCCCTTACCCCTAATAATGTAATCGAAATTCTGACCCAGGCCTTGCCTACCATGGCGCCACTGCAATAATTATTACTTCACAGACGAAGTACTTTTATCTTTCATTGTCTATTTAATACCTGCTGTACATCAACTATGCTTAAAGTGTAAACTCTTATGTAAGAAATGCCAAATCAGTAGAATACAGTATTAACGCACGTGTACGATCAAAGGTGCGCCATACATATTTTGACACACCTCGCTGTCTGCTACGTGTATGTGCATCTCTGGGCAAGGCCTGCTGATCATATTACTCCAGGGTCAAATACTTGAGCTTTATTTGGGTTAAGTTTAAACTATTCATCTAGAAAAATGCTTTGTTAACCCATTGCTGCCCAGGATGTCTACGGGTTCTCTCTTTGAAGATAAAACTGGCTGGTCTTAGAGTTAGACAGAGTAAAACAAAAGGGGAACGCTCAGTCTGTCAGTCATCCTAGGTAGCAATGGGCTAAATACCTTATCATCATCTTCTTCTGTACTTCTTCTTCTTCGCTTCACAACTACTGTAATGAAATGTAAATAATTAGCAAATTAACATACATACAAAAATGTATTCTTGATAATCTTGTTACCAAACAAAAATTGAAAATAAGTAACCTCTAAAACTTTGCAGTTGTATTTTTATTAGGACCTGACTGCCCTATTAATCTTTTTTTTCTTATTTTTTAAATTTTTAGAGATTAATTTTGACTTCCATAAAATATCTGTAAACTGTATAAGGAATAATCAAAATATGGTAAGGTTTGGTATACTGCCAAAACAGAGAACGTAGGAGTCTAATGAAGACTCTCTGACGAAGGGCCTTTGCTCGAAACATTAGCCTCCTATGTTTTCTGTTTTGGCAGTACGGTATATCAAACCTTACTATATTTCAATTGTTGTTTCAACACTGTCTATACACCAGGGTTCTGCCCAGGAGCATGTGAGTGCCGGGTACACCCCCCCCAAGAATATGTGAAAATTAGTAATCTGAAAT
Organism: Corallium rubrum; assembly: GCA_964035015.1. NCBI lineage: Eukaryota > Metazoa > Cnidaria > Anthozoa > Scleralcyonacea > Coralliidae > Corallium > Corallium rubrum. The sequence continues at coordinate 7,253,276 of OZ036006.1, forward strand.
TGATATACTACATTAATTAAAAGATATATAAAAAATACAACACATGGGGTTTTCTTATTGAATATTTCGAGTGCTGGGTGGAAGGGTCCATTTTGGCCTGAGTGCTGGGCACCACCCACCATGGGCAGAACCCTGTACACAGCACGCTACTTTTATTTCACTATAAGCCATAACTTTTTTGCAATGTCATAAAATTAATAAATAAAATAAGACACTTCAGCATGGATACCTCTTTTCTTCTTTGCTTTTTTTCGTTTCCCTTTTTCATTAAGTTTTGTCTTTTTTTTCTTTGGCTGTTTTTCATCATCCAGTTTCTCATCTCCTGAATCAATTTCAATAGTAATTTTCTTCTTGCCATTTTTCTTTCTTTTCTTAGATCTACTGCTTGTGCTCCCTGTGTCACTTGACTTGTCAGTGTCATCCCCAAGCTCCTGAACTGTTCTGTCTAAAACACCAAATTACAGTAAGGTAAAGGACTCAGCCAGTGACTGAATTGCAAAGGACACAGATAAACATGGCCAGGTTGAGGCATATCAAAGGCCCTTCAGGTAGCCACCACAGTTCAGACCATGGATCACAGCTACGATGTAGGTGTTGACTTTACGAAGGGAGGAAACTGGAGATCAGCTGGTGGAAAAACCTTGAAGCACAGGAGAGATCAACTACAATGCTAGTCACATGAGTTCCAAGCTCATTCCCAAGTAATCATCCATCCAAGTACTAACCCCATCTAACTGGGCTTAACGTTTTGGTGAGAGGCAGTGCACTAACAGCATGCCACCTGGGCCCCTGCAATAGGGAAGCACAGGTGACGTGTGCTGTTAGCGCACTGCTTCTCACCAAAAAGTTAAGCCTGGTTAGATGGGGTTAGTACATGGATGGGTGACCCATTGTCGGGCTTGGAACTCATGTGAGTAGAGTTGTCGTTGATCTCTCCTGTGCTTCAAAGGTTTTTCACCAGGTTCTCCAGTTTTCCTCCCTCCATAAAATCAACACCTAACATCTTAGCTGTGATCCGTGGTCGGAAAACTGTGTTGTATGGTGGCTGCCTGAAGTGCCTTTGATATGCCTCGACACAGCCACATTGATCTGCATCCTTCGTAATTCAGCCACTGGCTGCAAGTAAGGATGATCAGCCCCCCAGTACTTTATCCTTTATCCCAATAGGCAAAGTTATTTTCAAAAGTTTTGCTAGTTCTTGAAAATTAACTGAGAATGAACAACAGTGGCATCCAATGTCACGTGATTGTAAACGATGTACACTGTAACCCTAAAAGTAGATATTACATGTATGCATAGCATACCTATTTTAATAAGTAGAGTATAGAATATATAATCTTCACCCTAGATGTTATTAAAATTCATTTTCAATTTTTCTTTTGAATTCTTTCCAATTTCATTTATTGTCTTTAGCTTTTGTATATTTTCAATAGAATTCAAAAAGCTGACAATGATGTCACGTATGGAAAATGATGTACTCTGCACTTATTAATTTAAAAGGGTCTATACCTATACCCTAAGCTTTAGATTTGATAGAACTTAAATTCATACTTTTTAATTTCTTAACTGTAGGTTCTTCTTCAGAAGCTATTTCATCATTTGAATCATCAGATAAATCCTATTGGCAAAGGAAATAAAATAAATTTAGCTTTGTATATTTTGTTTGTTTTCCTCCACGTAAACTGGATGTTTGTTTCCCTGGAATATTGCAATATTGCAATTCGCAGGTTGCTCAAAAGTTCCACTTAAAATGTTGAATTTCATCTACAGTAATATGATGTTCAAGTTTAACTTGATTACATGTATATTAACTTTGACTAGATCATCACATTATAATTATGAAGTTTGATGTTTGAAATGTGTCTTTTGAGCAACCTGCAAATATCTTTCAGGAAACGAACACCCGGTTTGGCCGTAACATTAAAAAATTAAATGTGTCTTACTATTGATTTCTGAGACTTTTTGTTAGTCGGTGGTTTTTTAAGTTTTATTCTTAGTGGTCCAATAACACGTCTTTTTTTCAGTCCTGCTCCACCTTTCTTCTTTTCAAGACTTGCTTTCACCTTCTCTGCATGATCTTTGCTAATATCCGGAACATCAATAACTTCAACATCAGGTTTCACTTTGCTTGTCTCTACTCGTGGTAGTGCTGTATTCAACGGAGTAAGTCGAACTGGCTCAATAACATTTTTCTCTTCAGCCGACATCTTTGAGCCATCACCTGTCATTATTTCCTTCTCTTTAGCATCTCGATGCTGAAGTTCAGCTTTGAAGTCTTTCCACGCTGCTCCAATGACTGTGTTTATTTTAGAGTTTGGAAAACCAGGATTACATAAAGTAATTTGCTTGTGCACAAGACGAACAAACTTTTTATAGTTTAACCCAGGTTCATCTTCAGGTTTGACCGTATACTCCAATTTCATTCCCAAATGTTCTGCCAACAGTTCTGATGGCTGTAAATATTAATTATTATTTAATTAGGCCAAACAAAAAAATACTATATAACCTGAATTTTTTATCACCAACCTAGTAAAATTTCTCAAATTTTTGGCAAGACTCCAGTTTTAAAAAATAGATGTATGTGCATGTACATTATTTTAAATTAAATTTATTTTAAATTAATTAAAATTTATTTTAAATTAAATTAAATTTATTTCAAATTAAATTTATTTTAAATTAATTAAAATTTATTTTAAATTAAATTAAATTAAATTTAAATTAATTAAATTTATTTTAAATTAAATTAAATTTATTTTAAATTAAATTAAATTTATTTTAAATTAAATTAAATTAAATTAAATTAAATTAAAATTTATTTTAATTAAAAAAACAGTTTTTAGTACCAACATTTGAAATTTATATTTCTATTATCAAACCTTCCATGCAATAAATTGAATATTTCCAAAATTATATTTTATAATCCAAAGTACCTTTTTAGAATCATCATCTTGTTTATTGACAGTTTCAGCAGAAACATTACTGCTTGTTTCTGCACCTGGTGACTTTGATTGTAATTTCTTCTTTTTCTTTGAAGTTGAACCACCTAAAAGTTGACATGTCATTGTCCAATTCTTGCCCAAGGCAGTTTATTTATTACTTGGGCTACCTGTGGTAGGTAATTCTAGGTTTCCGGCTTGCTTTTGTGGGTGTCACAATTTTGCATTTTTTACTTCTGCTACTATTGATGGAGCGAGGCATGTTGTAAGTTCTTTGCTCCTTTCGCTTTTAGAGCTTCATGTTTGAACACAAATTTGAACAGCTTCGCCTTTTGATCAAGGTGTTCTTGCACGTGTTGGTAGATTTTAACCCTGGTAAGGGTAAGGGCCGCTTCACCACACAACTCAATTTTACTATCAATTTTAATAGCCACCAATCCCACCAGGGTCTGTCTTACGAATAAGTTTTCAAAAAAAAGTGTGGGTGGTGTAACACCCCCCTGTCAGCCAAAACGTCATGAAGGAAGTAGCATTTATCATGTTAAACTGAAACACATCTCTTAAATTGTTTTTGAGATTTCAACTAAAACCTTCTTATTTTATACCAGATACACTTCCCCTAACCCATATTTCATTTTTTGAACCCTGAAGAATTTCGCGCTTTTAATTAATAAATTTTCGAAACAATTACATACATGTGTTTAGCACATGCCTCAGAACAAAAGAAAATAGACAATTCTCCCAAATTTATATAAGTAAAGTTAGAAAACTATAGTCGTATAAAATCCAAGTCTTTTTAAATTGTTATACTGCATAGAGCGTATTAAAATATAGGGACATTTCTTTCAGGATATTTTCGATTTAAAATGAAATACGTTGAATTAATAATGCGTCATTGTGAGGTTGTTCAGTCGGTCAGAGAACTGAAACTGGTCTGAGACGGGGGGAGATTATTAAACAATAAGACTTCGCTCCGTTTGATTTGAAAACCACGCGATGAGATATCGGATAAATATTAAGCAAAACAAGAAGAACTGTTGGTTTGTCTTTTTACCGAACAAGACGACGAAACTTCAGACCGGAATTTGTATTTTCGCAAGCAAGCTTTAGATTAAAAATTAGATTTTATAATATACGAAGTCTAGTCTTGTCTCGCTGGACACGAGGACAAACCAAATACCGCCAAGCTTTGAATAAGATTATGTTTTCAACTGGTCGAGAAGCGCGTTTATTGAAAGATTATAAAGAAGTGGGAAAACTAACAGTCGTCTTTACCTCCACAAAGTCCTAACTATTTCTGATAAATGAGAGTAAAGAAAAAGAGATTTTAAACTTACCTAAGGATGTGGGGTCACTTGTTAGTTGCTCCTTTCGTTTCGACGCGTTTCTCTTCATTTTAAGCGGGAAAAAAGGTTGAAAATTCAGTTAGAAATGATTTCAGGACTGAAGCATTGTCCTTCTTTGAAGAAAAAATACACCTTCGTCTTCTAACCACTGCGCATGTCTTTCAAGCTAGTTCCAGGTCACTCACGGTCACAAGACAGGGGGGAGACATGAGATATAGTTAACAACTATACTTACCCCCCTTGTGGGCCTAAAATAAGTACTGTAGCCTCACCAGTATGGTACTAGTAACTCAGTTTGACCATACGTCACCAAGGTGTGGTACCTAGCACCGTGTACCATCATTTTGATCGATTTACAAATAAATCAAACATTTACAATATAAAACATTTTTCTTGTAAAAAATAAAAAATGCATAAATTTATCTGTCAGCAGAAAAAGTGCTGTGACTACAATTATCATAACCGTTCATGTCAAAGTCTTAGTACCAGTGATAATTCTACCAATGTATGGTGACTCTGACCCAGATAAAATACCTGTGTAAATTATTTAAGTTGTGTCACAGAAAAATATTGTAAGAGAAGTTGCTGAGATGAAACACTAAAAAAAGTTGCCAGAAATGTTAGAGAAAATAAATTTCAACAACTTTTCCCCCAGTAATTTTGACAGTTGCATTTGCAGTGCAATGCTTTGTGCAACTTGTCATTTGGAGTTTTCCAACAAGTCAAATCATTTTTCATGTATGACTCGATCTTGTATGACTTTAAGAGTTTCCAATTTACCTACCAATGTAAAATCAACCTGTAATTTCAAATATAGTAACATGGTACTCCCCAATTCACATTCAACAATTCAATGCACAAAAATAGTTGTCTGACTTTTATTATTTCTTATAAAGATGGAAATATTTCCTGTTAAATGTTCATATCAATTTCATGGTCTGGATTAAGATGATGATGTTGAGGTTGACAAAAGAGCAACAAAGCCAGAAGCAGCAGCTGTTGAGACCACATAGTTTCTGACAAAATGTTAAAGAAAAAAATAGTTTTATAACACAAAAAAAATATTATGCAGTTTTTGTTCCTTGTACTGTATGTATCTTTAATTTATAAAAACACTATTCTAATAACTTTTAATGCAAGATCCCAGACAGCAAGTTGTGAGATAATAATTATGAAACTTAGTAAATGCGGAAGGAGTGGAAAAGCTTTGTCCATTGGTTTTAGAAGAGCAACAGTAATTGACGAGCATAAAAGGGTATATGACTCGAAAATTAAGTTTGTCTTATTGAAAAGAACAGTTAAAATGATAAAATAACATATTTTGCAGTTTTTGGTTTCCTTGCTTCATTTTTGAGATATTCTAGTTTGTTTGACATGCAAATGACACAACTTTTTACGTCACTTGACACATGCATAATGAGTTATCAGAAAAGGTTACATATCTTTGCTATTATGAAAACATGGGCTTAACTCAAAGGAAGCATGTGCGTGTTTCTACCCACAACACCAAACATGTAGAATTCCAAGTGATTTCATTTCACAATAGCAAATGCCCATTAAGTATATTATATTATATATATATATATATATATATATATATATATATATATATATATATATATATATTATTAGTCATATGCCCATTAAGAATAACCTTGACTTGACTGAACTCATACTTGGCCCTGTGCCAAGTACAAGTTGACACAATACAAGCAACAATAAAAATTTAGCACACTCATCTGCAACTAGCAGTTGCCATTACTTCTGATCATCTTATTCTGCTATATCAAAAGGATACACACCAGGGTTGAATGATCGCAATGCATAAAAGGACATAATTAACATCAAGAAAAGAAACAATGTATTATTATAAAAAATGGAGTACGTGGTTGCCTCCATGTCAGCTACATTGTTCTTCTTCCACAAGATTCTAAACATGAAAATATTACACAAAATGTAATCAGGAAAACATAATTGGCAATGAAGAAATGTATCCAGGCACTGCCTGGAGTAAGACAGATGCACTCTATAAAAAGTGCTCCTCCAAGACTCAAGGCACTCATTTTTGTGTGCCTACTAAATCTGAACAGGTGTCATATAACTACGGTGCCACTGCGTGCTTCACAGACTAAGTACTCCTATCTTTTGCACTTAAAGTGTGAACTCTTTTGTAGGAAATGCCAAATTAGGATATGTAGTATTAACGCATGCACGCGATCAAAGGCACACCATACATATTTTGACACGCACACATTATGTGTGCATGCTCAATCGAGCGCATCTCCGGGCAAGGCCTGATGTATTGTATTATAGTAATAGATTTCACATACCTTTCATCTTTCTCTTGTCTGCTCAACTTTTTGGTCTCTGGTTTGGAGTCTAGTTGATGATTGACTTCTCTCGTGACAGCATGCTCAATCTTTAAAGCAATCCTAAAATCAAGAAAACATATGTTTACAGTGGAAACTCAATTAATACGCCCACTGTTGGGCCAAAAAAAAATGTTGTCGTAATAATGAGGTGGTTGTAATAATGGAGGAATACACTACTTAGAATGTATTCAGGCCAGAAAAAAGTGGTAATGAGGTGGTTGTATTAATGGAGTGGTCATATGGTGGAGTTCCACTGCATTTATATTTTTATTTTAATAACTAAACAGACCCAGTCCTGATGTTGTGCCTCTCTCCTCCATAGAGAGGTTCTTTCAGGGATTTTAAGGATCGTCAAAGATGTGATGGAATCATCAGCTGGTCATTGACACATCCCTGATGATCCCCAAAATCTCCAATCCCAAAAGAACCTCTGCTAAGGAGAGAGATGCTGTGCTTAATAGATTTCAAATGAACAAAGCAACTCACAGTCACGGCATTCCAAAATTCTGTTATTTCTCATAATTCTAATAGTTTATTTAATAAGGTTAACACTGTCACTGTAGAGCTTCGTAATAGATGTATTTTATTTCTTTATTTATTTATTACAATAATGTAGTTACAGTAGATATGATTTACACCTTACTTACTTGTGTTTTAACTGAAATTTAATATTCTTGTAAGCAAACGATATCAACCAGGTGCAAATTAGAGTCATAACTGAGAACAAAATGACAGATGACTGAGGGTCCATCTCATGAACACGCCAAAACAACCCTAGAAAAATTGAGAAAAGTTAACCTAGTGCTGTCTAGGATGTCAGAGGTTCTCTCTTGGATGAGTAAAATCATCTGGCATTAGATAGAGTAATTATTATATTAAAAGGGCTGTTCTTGGACAGATTACATGTAGATAGCAATGGGTTAAATAATTATATTACTAGATGAAGAATCTTGCTAGGCTAGTTCAAAACTGTACTGTGTATTAGTCAGACATGGGACTGAATCTTATCATGGCAGCCAGAAATGTACTTTTGACTCGATTACATAAAACAACTTCTATGTTTCCAGTAATAGAAATTCCATTGCAGAGATTACATTTTTTTGTTGTCTGTTCAGTTATTGATGCACAGAAGATGGAACAATGTGGTAAGTAGCACTTTTTTGTTCTTACCACGTTGTGATGTCATCTGTGCATCTATATTCTATAACTGAACAGACAATGGAAAAATATGGAATCTATTTGTTAATTAAAATATTACATAGTAATTTGATACAATACAGTATATTTGAAATGAAAAGCTTTTTTTTTTGAAATAAAAAAGCTTTTCTAAATGAAGGTTAATTATTATGTATATAACCCTATTCTCCAAAAACATGCAAAAGATCCATTCTTTTGCGATTACATTTAGACAAGTAATCTACGTCAAACACATGGAGTGAGTGATCACCTCAACTTACATAGTGGCACAGCAGACACAATAAAAGCATTACAATAAAACAGAATGGATGATTTTGTAGAAACATTTCGTCCAAAGTCCTGTAGTAGTAATTCTTCTTCTTTAGTAAGCTTCTTGTTCTTCGACATTTTGTTTAAAAGATTGAAAAACAAACGTTTTCAAAACACAATGCTTACTTTGACTGCAAGCTTTTGAAAAGAAAGAACACGTTTACCATTAGCCTCGTTTTCATGCACTCTTCACCAGACCTCTTATGGTGCGCAACATCGTACACAAGACACCCTAGAAAAACTATGATGCGCGGACATTGGCCCGTCATGATTTCCGCCCAAAACATCAACGAATATGTCTGTATTCCTAAACCTTTTTGGCCAGAGAATTCAAAAGTACTAAATGGACCAAT
>OZ036006.1:7266788-7377015 GCA_964035015.1 Corallium rubrum
GTTCAAACGACCGCCACAGAAATTCTGACTGCGCCAACTTGCGATGACTTACGTTCTCGTTTGATTAGGGTTTAACGTTTCGAACGAAGGCCCTTCGTTTCTCTCTGACGAAGGGCCTTCGCTCGAAAACGTTAGACTCCTACGTTCTCTGTTTCAGCAGTATATCAAACCTTATAGTGAAATAAAAGTAGTCAGTGCTGCGTAAGCAGTGTTGAAATACAAATGAAAACATAGGAAGGTTGGAGTGCTGCCAAAATCATTGACCGTAATTTCTAACGTTTTTCTCTGACGAAGGACCTTCGCTCGAAATGTTAGAAAACTACGTTCAAAAATTTCGGCAGAAATCAAGCATTACTATATTTCGATTTGTATCCAACATTACTTTATTTTGATTCGTGAATAGATACGTATTACCACTAACACAAGATGATTTTATTTTTGCTATTTGTTAGGGAGGGGGTATACTTCAATTGAGCTCCAATACAGACCTATATCCTGATTCTAAAGCAGAACGAAGAGCTGGCATTGTATCTTCAGGACGAAGGGCAGCTGTACCAAATCCCAATGGAGGCACTGGAAACAAGAGTAGTATAATTATAACTATGAGTAGGTTGTGTAATTCACGTGTCCATCTAAGTGTGCCTGTCTGTCTGTCTGTCTGTCTGTCTGTCTGTCTGTCTGTCTGTCTGTCTGTCTGTCTGTCTGTCTGTCTGTCTGTCTGTCTGTCTGTCTGTCTGTCTGTCTGTCTGTCTGTCTGTCTGTCTGTCTGTCTGTCTGTCTGTCTGTCTGTCTGTCTGTCTGTCTGTCTGTCTGTCTGTCTGTCTGTCTGTCTGTCTGTCTGTCTGTCTGTCTGTGCATCTGTCCATCTGTTTACCGCCATTTGCAGTTGAGCTTGCAGCTTGCGTTAATTAAGACGTTGTTTCATCGTTTGAAACTCTGCGTTCATTGGACCGCAACGTAGTGTTTCCAAGGGCACAACGTGACGTTGCTACGGAGCTTTGACAGGGTTTACGTTACGTTGTACCCTTGGAAGCACTACGTTGCGGTCCAATGAACGCAGAGTTTCAAACGATGAAACAATGTCTTAATTAACGCAAGCTGCAAGCTCAACTGCAAATGGCGGTATTTGCATCTGTCTGTCTGTCTGTCTGTCTGTCTGTCTGTCTGTCTGTCTGTCTGTCTGTCTGTCTGTCTGTCTGTCTGTCTGTCTGTCTGTCTGTCTGTCTGTCTGTCTGTCTGTCTGTCTGTCTGTCTGTCTCTGTCTGTCTGTATGCCAATCTATTTTTCCATGTTTTTCAGACAGTATAAATAGCAGTGCATGTAAGAATGGGTTTTGCTATAATCACGTTCCTCAATGTAAATCTTCAATCTTGCCATATTAATCAACCATACTTACTAGTGTAGCCACTAGCCAATTTAAAATCTGCAGGTCTTTCTGGAACCTTAGGGATCCTTAGTGTCTCTGAAGAACTATCTTCTAGGACAACCTTCAGTACTTGATCCAACGCTGGAGACTGTTCCTGACAATCAATATGATTGGATTCTTCTTGCACTAACTTATCAAACATTTCACTAACCTACACGAGGTGTAATAGATCACTTTTATTATGATGACTACCTGTAATTCAAATAATGTTTTATTGTGCATCTTTATCTCTCTCCTCCACAGAGGCACAGAATAGTAATACAACCAGAAGTCCAACTCAAGTGAAAACTTGTCCGCATTTCTTCAATGCACAGGTGCAATATTTTACACCATCCGACGCCATCCTATGCAATTCTATGCAATGTCCTACACCATCCTACGCCATCCTGGCAAGTTCCCCCAGCAGCAGTTAACCTTCTTTTGAAGGTCCAAACTGCTGGGGGATCTTGCCAGGATGGCGTGGGATGGTGTAGGATGGAGAGGAATCAAGATGCACGAGGCGACATGTGCAAGGATATAAACTTCAATATAAACTTCTGGCATGAGTTGGACTTCTGGTTGTATTACTATTCTGTGACAGAGGCTTCTTGAGCTCTTCAATATAAAGGGGTTTAATACTAAGGATAAAGGATTGCAGGGTAATCATCCTTACAGCCAGTGGCTGCATTATGAAAGATGTAGCCATGTTGAGGCACATCAAAGGTGTTCCAGGCAGCCACCATACGACACAGTTCAGAGTTCAGACCACGGATCACAGCTAATATGTATAGGTGTTGATTTTATGGAGGAAGGAAAACTGGAGAACCCGGTGAAAAACCCTCGAAGCACAGGAGAGATCAACTATACAACTCTTACTCACATGAGTTCCAAGCTCGACAATGGGGTCATTCCCAAGCGGTCACCCATCCAAGTACTAACCCCGTCTAACCAGGCTTAACTTTTGGTGAGAGGCAGTACCCTAAAAGCACACGCCACCCGTGTTATTGTTGGGGTTTATGGCTATGGAGTATAATAGTGTTCTCCTCATTTTCCCCCATTATGAATAACCCCTATTTTCCCCTGCAATATTAAACCCCTATATACTGAAGAACTAAAAAAACTTCAAGAAGCCTGTCAAGCCTCTGTGGAGGAGAAAGCATCTTAGTTTATAAGAAGTCTTTCTTGCTTTGTTTGTGGGTCTGTAATTCAATTTAAAGAATTTGTGAAAATGGTGAACGGCATATTACTTTGAGTGACTAACCTTTACAACATCTTTCTCTTCAAGCACACCAGCTGCCTCAAAGTGCTTTTCATAGTTAAACATACCAAACCAAATGTTGATTGCAATGTTTGGTGAACCTTCTGAATAAACATGGTGCCACCAATACTGAGGAATATACAAAATATCTCCTTAAAATGCAAATTAAAGTATATATAGTAATTAATGAGTAGTGTACTGTACTACAGATTAACCCATTCCTGCCTGAGCTGACCAAAAATGACCCCTTTATTGTTTTACTCTGTCTAACACCAGATTATTTTACTCATCAGAGAGAGAACCCTCAGACATCCTAGGCAGCAATGAGTTAACAAGTGATTACAGTAACTGATTCATGCCTGAGCTGGTCAAAATGGTCCCTTTATTGTTTTACTCTGTCTAACACCAGATGATTTTACTCATCAAAGAGAGAACCCTCAGACATCCTAAGCTGCAATGAGTTAACAAATGATTAACTCATTCCTACCTGAGCTGGCCAAAAGTGACCCCTTTTGGTGGCACAGTGGTTAGCGCACGTGCCTTTCACCTCTGCGACCCGGGTTCAATTCCTGCTCTCAGCAGTTATCTGATTAAAATTTCACCTTGGCCGCATGTGAGAAGAGTGCTTCCAGTTTGACTCTACCAAACATCGCAGGTTTCCTCCTGTAGAAACACTGGACCAATGAGGGATGGCCCTTACTGGACCTCTAGGGAGAACAGTTAGTTATTAACTGATAGAGCTATCCAGTATAAATAAGATTAGTTTAGTTTAGTTTAGTTTTTTATATTGTTTTACTCTAACACCAGATGATTTTACTCATCAAAGAGAGCTAGAACCCTCAGACATCCTTGGCAGCAATGAGTTAACAAGTGATTAACCCATTCCTGCCTGAGCTGGCCAAAAACAACCCCTTTATTGTTTTACTCTGTCTAACACCAGATGATTTTACTCATCAAAGAGAGAACCCTCAGACATCCTAGGCAGTAATGAGTTAACAAGTGATTAACCCATTCCTGCCTGAGCTGGCCAAAAATGGTTCCTTTATTGTTTTACTCTGTCTAACACCAGATGATTTTACTCATCAAAGAGAGAACCCTCAGACATCCTAGGCAGTACTGAGTTAACAAGTGATTAACCCATTCCTGCCTGAGCTGGCCAAAAATGGTTCCTTTATTGTTTTACTCTGTCTAACACCAGATGATTTTACTCATCAAAGAGAGAACCCTCAGACATCCTAGGCAGCAATGAGTTAACAAGTGATTTAAACTCATTCCTACCTGAGTTGGCCAAAAACGACCCCTTTATTGTTTTATTCTGTCTAACACCAAATGATTTTACTTGACTCAACAAATTTGAATAGTTTCGTACCACGAGATGGGGCACTCTTCAGATAAAACAGCCTTTTTTATCAAAGAGATACTAGGCCACCTGAAACTGGCCACTTTGTTATTTTACTCTCACGACTGTCTAACGACAGACAATTATAGTCGTCAAGTGAAGACCCCTAGGAGTGAAAAGCTTAATGGAGTTACTTACCAGCATTAAGAGTTGATTCATAAAATGACACATCGGCAAACTTTGGAAACTTCTCCAGATCAACATTATTTGGGTTAATAGGTGACAACCCAGGTAAAATGGTGAAATCATCAGCGTAAACATTATCACTGTACGAGCTATTAAAGATGAGTATCTTCTTTGTTCCAGAAATAACAGCTAAAATGTTTTCATAACCATCATGATGTAATGCCGAGCTTGAATTCCCAGCATTCATTAATAAATAAATATCAGAAATTGTTGAAAATATTTCATGACATGCAAGTAAAGGAGGCAGATTCAGTTCATTTATCATATTGGTTTCTGGAAATGATGAATCGAGATAAATAGATTGTGTTTTGTAACTTTCTAAAAACTGTGAGAGGTTATAATCCTTCTGGACTGGTAGTGTATTATTGAAAATTTTCTCCATTTTAATTGTAAAAGGTACATTGCCATATGTTTCATTTAGATAGGTCTCATTTGGCCAGTTCTTCACAGCCAGCCAATGACTAGCAGCATTCCGTATCACTAATGGTCTTCGTCTTTTTATAAAATGTTCGTAGAAATATTGTCCATTGGGAGAATATTTCATTTCTGGGATCACTCCTAAAGATGTTCCTTGATATCCAATTGATTTCAGATGCCCTATTAAACAAAGAAATAATAATTACAAATATATAGAATATAACAGATGTTTAGTGGACGTATATATATATATGCTATATATATATATATACATGTATATATATATATATATACATATACATATACATACACATATACATATACATATACATATACATATACATATACATATACATATACATATACATATACATATACATATACATATACATATACATATACATATACATATACATATACATACATATACATATATACATATACATATATACATATACATATACATACATATATATATATATATATATATATATATATATATATATATATAACATACATATATACATACATACATACATACATATATACATATATATATATATATATATATATATATATATATATATATATATATATATATATATATATATATATATATATATATATATGTAATGTTTACAACATGAGCGGCCGTGTTGTATCGAATATACAATCACGAGCCGAAGGCGAGTGATTATATATTCGATACAATACGGACGCGAATGTTGTAAACAGCTTAAAACACGCCGAGTCTTTGATGTTAATATGAGTCATATTTGTTCAGATTAATTCAGAAAAAGCTCAATTTAAATGTTTTAGAGCGGAGATAGTGACCTGATATACAACCACTAGTGGTTGTATATGTGATACAACCACGTGTGGTTTGTATCAGATATACAACCTCCTTCACGGTCATGATTTCTTTTGTGTTTTCTTCATGAATTATTAATGAGTGTTTTACATATATATACCGAGAATTGACTGTAACAGAGTGGTTACAGGACTTGTCAATGGTTTTAGAGCGCTCAATACCATTACCGGTAGAGCGGATAATATTTATTTATTCGGTAGACTTGCTGTGCTACTCGGAGTTTCACGCAGTAAAGTGATCGCTTTACTGCGTGAAACTCCAAGTAGCACAGCAAGTCTACCGAATAAATAAATATATATATATATATATATACGTGTGGGTTTTGGTCTACGAAACGCAAAGAGTGCTCGATAACATATAGTTAGAGCAAATATAGATTTTCGCTTACCTCAAAAGTCTGCTACAGGCTGTTTCATCTAAACAAATTCAGATCTGCCTGAAGATTCTTGTTTAGATGAAACAGCCTGTAGCAGACTTTTGAGGTAAGCGAAAATCTATATATATATATATATATATATATATATATATATAACTGAATTTGATACCAGTCCAGTTATAAAATATCAGTTAAAGATATCAAACTATTCTTAGCTAAAATACAATATAGCAAGCAAAAAACTAAAGGAAATCCTAAAAAATGAATATTTATATAATGAAAAACTACAATTTATCACCTGCTATACTTAAGACAGCTGCCATGAGGCCATTTACTAGCTAAAACTTTATAAATCTTTTAAATAATTTACAAAATTCCAGATAGTGAAAATAATACTAATCAGAATAGTTCCAACATGTTTAAAATACGTTACAATAAATAACATTAGAGGTAAGTATTTTTAAATCAGAGAAAACTGTTTTAAAAAAGTCAATAAACAATACAGTACAATACCTTTATTAAGGGTAGTGGAGTCAACTGGGCTTTTCTCGACTGAAATTGCTTTTATTGCTATGAACAGCAAACTGAGACGAAACCACATATTGAAGAAGTGTTAGGCGTTGTTTACAAGAGTTTAGTTGTAAAGAAAGTCGAAATAAAACAAGATTAACAACAAGATAAAATGAAGAAAAATTGACGAGAAGCTCTCAACGGCTGACAGATGGAAAATAAGAAATTGTTTAGAATAGTCACCAGTTCTCCTCCGCCGGAGCCAAACACAGGAACCAAAGTTATGAATGCGCTCAAAATATATACCGTGTACGGTTATATGATATTACAACAACTACATATGGATTATATTTAATGTGTACACTTGAATGCCAAAATATTTTTTGATTTGAACTTTTAGTTTTTGTTATATTGAGGTTTGTATTTCCAAAATGGTAATGAGATGACGTCTATGTAGGCATAATTTGCATACGCAGTGTTCCCTTACAGCAGAAATATTACTCAATTCACATGTTAATGGATACTTGAATAGTATATTCTATATATATTATATATTTATATATGTTTATCATAAGAAAAGAAAAAGCACACACAAATGCCTACAGTCGTCATCATAACCAGAAATGGAAACCGTAGATGTCATCCTCATTACCATTTTGGAAATACAAACCTCAATATAACAACAAATAAAAGTTCAAATTAGAAAATATTTTGGCATTCAACTATTCACTTTATATGTAATCCATATCAGTAATATCTTATTTGAGTTAAAAGGCGACTTTAAAGGTGGTAATACGGGCAACATTTGTCTTCAACTTTCAAGGCAACATTGTTGCGTTGCAAGTTGAAAAGCGTTGTTGCACGTATTACCACCCACCTTAAACATTGTCACGCAACAATGATTTCGTTGCAAGTTGAAAAAAATTATAGATAAGTTTTGTAGAAACACCACGTAGAATATATGATGGCCCATCAAATAGCTTTAAGTAAAGGCATAACTCTGGCTAACTCAATCTTGTAAAAAAAAAGAAGAAATAAACTCATGAGCTACTCTTAAATCCGAAACGAAATAAAGTTTATGTAGTATTTAAAACATGAGCAGCAGTGTTTTATCAGATTTAAAACACAAGACAATAGCCCAGTGTTTCAGATCTGATAAAACACGTACTGCGAATGTTTTAAATAGCTTCAAAAACGACCCATTTGGTAAGTTCATTGGCGCAGTAAGTTTGAAAAATAACGACGTTGTCTAAGTCGAGAAAATCAAAGTTAAAGTTTATGTAAATCAGGTTTCTTTATCACATATAAAACCACGGACATGGTACTGATTTCCTTGGTGTTTTCCTCATGAATTATTGAGTTTTTGAAGTATGTAGGTAAACTGAATGAACACACAACTATAGTTTCCTTATTTTTTTACAATGTCTTCAATAAATTTTAATTTTACAATAACTACAGTTCAATTTAATAATTTCTTTGAGAATACAGTTATAGCTAAAGGTGCTGTACAAATGTAATGTTTACTCAAAAAATAAAAGCATTCCAAAAACTAAGGTCACTTTCGTTGACGTCTTCGTTGTCTTGTCCTCGATACAGCTGCAGCCGCAGTCCCACCTCTGCCTGATGAGCCTAAGGTGAAAGCACCACCAGGCATTCCACCTGCATTTCCAGGCATAGCAGGCATAGGGGTGGATGACGCAAAAGGTGTTCCAGGCCCACTAACTGCAGCACTAAAATTAAACCCACCAGGAGCAGATGCTGGGGAGCCTAAACAAGAAAATAAATTAATAAGCTTAAGAAAAGACAGACAGACAGACAGACAGACGGACGGACGGACGGACGGACGGACGGACGGACGGACGGACGGACGAACGAACGAACGGAACGAACGAACGAACGAACGAACGAACGAACGAACGGACGAACGGACGAACGGACGGACGGACGGACAGGCAGATGGCCAGACAGACAGACAGAAACGCAGGCAGGCAGACAGACAGACAGACAGACAGACAGACAGACAGACAGACAGACAGACAGACAGACAGACAGACAGACAGACAGACAGACAGACAGACAGACAGACAGACAGACAGACAGACAGACAGAAACGCAGGCAGGCAGACAGACAGAAACGCAGGCAGACAGACAGACAGACAGACAGACAGACAGGCAGACAGACAGACAGACAGACAGACAGACAGACAGACAGACAGACAGACAGACAGACAGACAGACAGACAGACAGACAGACAGACAGACAGACAGACAGACAGACAGACAGAAACGCAGGCAGGCAGACAGACAGAAACGCAGGCAGACAGACAGACAGACAGACAGACAGACAGACAGACAGACAGACAGACAGACAGACAGACAGACAGACAGACAGACAGACAGACAGACAGACAGACAGACAGACAGACAGACAGACAGACAGACAGACAGACAGGCAAATAGACAGTCAGTCAGTCAGACGGACAGATCAGTTCTGTTGGTCAAACAGATGGTCAGACAGACAATTGGTCAGAAGAAACAGACAGTTGGCCAAACAGAGAATCTATAATTATTAGCATAAAAACCTTAAATTATTTAAAAACTTACTCAGTGACTTACCAAATGTAAACGGTCCTGTAGTTGTTGTACCAAAATTAAAGCCAGTGCTGGTATTTGGTTTATTCACCGCAGGCACAGTTCCCGCCGTCGATAATCCTTGGTTCCCATACGTTGGTACATTGGATGATGCAAAACTAAAACCTGAAGGAGTAGAGGTCTGAACACCAGCTTGTCCAAAAATACTAGCTGTGCTTGTGGCTGTGTTAAAGTTAAATAAATCAGATGCTTTGCTTTGAGAAGATGTTGAGTGGGAAGCAGGTTGAGGATTTTTCCCAAACGCAGGATCAGGTGGCGCTTGAAAACTAAATGTCGATAAAGCTGTTTGTGGTAAGCTACCAGTAGTTGATGAACTACTGACCGCAGGAGCCTGGAAACTAAATAATGATGGGTTAGTTTTGGTCGATGATATGCTTCCAGTCTGAGCCAGAAAACCAAACTTTGGCTGGTCAGTGGAAGATTGTGTCGAGGGAGCAGTGCTTGATGGTGTAGTTCTTAATTGAAATGTACTTGAGTTTGTTGTAGTTTGTTGGCCTGCAGCAGAGCTTGTAATTGGGCCAAAACCAGAAAATGGCGTGATGACTGCTGACGAAGCTACCACAGGAGCAACTGTCAGTTTATCTGAACTTGCCGTCAAATCACGTGATATCCCAGTGGCCAGTGCAGCCTTGACGGGACTTTTTGGTACAGCAAACTTAAATTCATTGGTACCCCCTTGTCCCCCTTTACCACTGATGTTCCCACTTGTCCCAGATGCAGAGACCATGCCACTTGGGTTACCAAATACGGAGTTTGAAGTAAGTGTGTTAGAACTTGAAAGAGTTGCTGCAGCATTAGTTCCCAGACTGTGAGACGTTGACGCGGCCTTGGTGATCAAGGCTTGGTTTATGGCAAGTTCTGCCTTCGGCACAGTGCCAATTAAATTAGTAAACGCACCAGCCTGGATTGCAGGTTGTGCTGTTTTTTGGAAAGAGTCTGTTTTGCTCATCACTGTTGAGGTTGTGTTTGTTGATGACAATGAAGTTGTTGCAGGAAGTGACGTCAAAGATCGACCTTGCGAAGGCAGCAATCCTGCAATGTAAAATTGAAAAAAATATCAAGCTAAACTAACTTTATTAACCTGGGCTATCCCTTAAAAGAAAAAGGATAAAAACGATAGCCTTTTTAGACTGTTTGAAAGATCAAAACAGCTAATGGGAGCTAACGAGGGCACCGCAAGAAGACAGATAATTTGAGCACTGGAAATACACGGGGGGGGGGGGGGGGGGGGGGGGGGTTAAGACCAAACATTACTTACCATGTGAGGTTTGTGCCATAGTTTTCGTTACATTGCCAGTAGTTGAGCTTACCACAGTTTTTGAAATGCCATTAATGTGCTGTAAACCTGCATTGGACGACGCTGTCACTGTTCCACTAGGCTCACCTAGAATGACAATAAACTACAGTTAGGAAGAGTAGAGTAGAATAATTAAACTATGAATGTGTCGAGGGATGCACAAGGTTATATAATGTTAAAAATTCACATTCAATTCCTTATTGTTTTTCTGTCCCCTAATCTAATTTACACAACCAGGGTATTGTCAGAATCTAGTAACTCCCATCTAACAAGAGACCTTGGATCAAGCGTCCACTCGAGCTACTGGCAAAGTGCAAAGGTCTCCTCCACAGAGGAGCGTGAGCAAAAGTGGGAGTGGCCAAGGAAGATCAGATTGAATGTGGTGCATACTTCACATTGGTGGACATATTTACAATCAAGACAGTTGTCAGCCACATCTGCTCACTACAAAGTCAGTCAGTCAGTCAGTCAGTCAGTCAGTCAGTCAGTCAGTCAGTCAGTCAGTCAGTCAGTCAGTCAGTCAGTCAGTCAGTCAGTCAGTCAGTCAGTCAGTCAGTCAGTCAGTCAATCAGTGAGTGAGTGAGTGAGTGAGTGAGTGAGTGAGTGAGTGAGTGAGTGAGTGAGTGAGTGAGTGAGTGAGTGAGTGAGTGAGTGAGTGAGTGAGTGAGTGAGTGAGTGAGTCAGTCAGTGAGTCAGTGAGTGAGTGAGTGAGTGAGTGAGTGAGTGAGTGAGTGGGTGAGTCAGTGAGTGAGTGAGTGAGTGAGTGAGTGAGTGAGTGAGTGAGTGAGTGAGTGAGTGAGTGAGTGAGTGAGTGAGTGAGTGAGTGAGTGAGTGAGTGAGTCAGTCAGTGAGTGAGTCAGTCAGTCAGTGAGTGAGTCAGTCAGTCAGTGAGTCAGTCAGTGAGTGAGTGAGTGAGTGAGTGAGTGAGTGAGTCAGTCAGTCAGTCAGTCAGTCAGTCAGTCAGTCAGTCAGTCAGTCAGTCAGTCAGTCAGTCAGTCAGTCAGTCAGTCAGTCAGTCAGTCAGTCAGTCAGTCAGTCAGTCAGTCAGTCAGTCAGTCAGTCAGTCAGTCAGTCAGTCACTCAATCTATTTCGAAATCTACCAACAATGTGCAAGAACACCTTGATCAAAAGGCAAAGCTGTTCAACTTCTTGTCCAACTCCAAAAGCGAAAGGAGCAAAGAACTTACAACATGCCTCACGGCCTCACTCTGTCACATGGCTAACAACTCACCACAAGTATGAATAGTAGCGGAAGTAAAAAGTGGAAAAATGCAACATCGTGACACCCCCCCCCCCAAAAAAAAAGAAGCCCAACAAACCCAACACAACAACAACAACCCAAAAAACAAGCCAAAACCGAGACTTGGTCTACATGGTGGCCCAAGTAAAAATTCTACCTTTTTCCCTGGCCAATGATTCTTCAATGTCGTCAAGTAATTTCTGAGATCTTCTCCACGCTTCACGTCTATTTTCTTGAAGATCTTTCCACGCTAAATGAGATCTACGTCGTTTTATTTGCTAAAAACAACAAATAAAGTAAAGATAAATCACAAAGATTACCATCTATTGCACTAACATACCAATCTCTAATATGCCCTCTCTCTCTCTCTCTCTCTCTAATAAGCACCCCTCTCTAAAACAAGCACCCTTCTCTCTGATAAGCTCCCCTCTCTCTAATAAGCACACCCTCTCTCTAATAAGCACCCCTCTCTCTAATAAGCTCCCCTCTCTCCAATAAGCTCCCCTCTCTCTAATAAGCACCCCTCTCTCTAATAAGCACCCCTCTCTCTAATAAGCACCCCTCTCTCTAATAAGCACCACTCTCTCTAATAAGCACCCCTCTCTCTAATAAGCTCCCCTCTCTCTAATAAGCACCCCTCTCTCTAATAAGCACCCCTCTCTCTAATAAGCACCCCTCTCTCTAATAAG
Source organism: Corallium rubrum (assembly GCA_964035015.1). Taxonomy (NCBI): domain Eukaryota; kingdom Metazoa; phylum Cnidaria; class Anthozoa; order Scleralcyonacea; family Coralliidae; genus Corallium; species Corallium rubrum. The sequence continues at coordinate 7,279,090 of OZ036006.1, forward strand.
CACCCCTCTCTCTAATAAGCACCCCTCTCTCTAATAAGCACCCCTCTCTCTAATAAGCACCCCTCTCTCTAATAAGCACCCCTCTCTCTAATAAGCACCCCTCTCTCTAATAAGCTCCCCTCTCTCTAATAAGCACCCCTCTCTCTAATAAGCTCCCCTCTCTCTAATAAGCTCTCCTCTCTCTAATAAGCTCCCCTCTCTCTAATAAGCACCCCTCTCTCTAATAAGCTCCCCTCTCTCTAATAAGCTCCCCCCTCTCTAATAAGCTCCCCTCTCTCTAATAAGCACCCCTCCCTCTAATAAGCACCCCTCCCTCTAATAAGCACCCCTCTCTCTAATAAGCACTCCTCTCTCTAATAAGCACCCCTCTCTCTAATAAGCACTCCTCTCTCTAATAAGCACCCCTCTCTCTAATAAGCTCCCCTCTCTCTAATAAGCACCCCTCTCTCTAATAAGCACCCCTCTCTCTAATAAGCACTCCTCTCTCTAATAAGCACTCCTCTCTCTAATAAGCTCCCCTCTCTCTAATAAGCTCCCCTCTCTCTAATAAGCTCCCCTCTCTCTAATAAGCACCCCTCTCTCTAATAAGCACCCCTCCCTCTAATAAGCACCCCTCTCTCTAATAAGCTCCCCTCTCTCTAATAAGCACCCCTCTCTCTAATAAGCTCCCCTCTCTCTAATAAGCACCCCTCTCTCTAATAAGCTCCCCTCTCTCTAATAACCTCCCCTCCCTCTAATAAGCTCCCCTCTCTCTAATAAGCACCCCTCTCTCTAATAACCTCCCCTCCCTCTAATAAGCTCCCCTCTCTCTAATAACCTCTCCTCTCTCTAATAAGCTCGCCTCTCTCTAATAAGCACCTCTCTCTAATAAGCCACTCTCTCTAATAAGCACCCCTCTCTCCAATACGCACCCCTCTCTCTAACAAGCTCCCCTCTCTCTAATAAGCACCCCTCTCTCCAATAAGCTCTCCTCTCTCTAATAAGCTCCCTCTCTCTAATAAGCTCTCCTCTCTCTAATAAGCTCCCCTCTCTCTAATAAGCTCCCTCTCTCTAATAAGCTCCCCTCTCTCTAATAAGCACCCCTCTCTCTAATAAGCTCTCCTCTCTCTAATAAGCTCCCCTCTCTCTAATAAGCTCCCCCCTCTCTAATAAGCTCCCCTCTCTCTAATAAGCACCCCTCTCTCTAATAAGCACCCCTCCCTCTAATAAGCACCCCTCTCTCTAATAAGCACTCCTCTCTAATAAGTACCCTCTCTCTAATAAGCATTCCTCTCTCTAATAAGCACCCCTCTCTCTAATAAGCTCTCCTCTCTCTAATAAGCACTCCTCTCTCTAATAAGCACCCCTCTCTCTAATAAGCACTCCTCTCTCTAATAAGCACTCCTCTCTCTAATAAGCTCCCCTCTCTCTAATAAGGCTCCCTCTCTCTAATAAGCTCCCCTCTCTCTAATAAGCACCCCTCTCTCTAATAAGCACCCCTCCCTCTAATAAGCACCCCTCTCTCTAATAAGCTCCCCTCTCTCTAATAAGCACCCCTCTCTCTAATAAGCTCCCCTCTCTCTAATAAGCACCCCTCTCTCTAATAAGCTCCCCTCTCTCTAATAACCTCCCCTCCCTCTAATAAACTCCCTCTCTCTAATAAGCACCCTCTCTCTAATAACCTCCCCTCCCTCTAATAAGCTCCCTCTCTCTAATAAGCACCCCTCTCTCTAATAAGCTCTCCTCTCTCTAATAAGCTCCCTCTCTCTAATAAGCACCCCTCTCTCTAATAAGCACCCCTCCCTCTAATAAGCACCCCTCTCTCTAATAAGCTCCCCTCTCTCTAATAAGCACCCTCTCACTCTAATAAGCACCCCTCTCTCTAATAAGCTCTCCTCTCTCTAATAAGCACCCCTCTCTCTAATAAGCTCCCTCTCTCTAATAACCTCTCCTCTCTCTAATAAGCTCGCCTCTCTCTAATAAGCACCTCTCTCTAATAAGCCACTCTCTCTAATAAGCACCCCTCTCTCCAATACGCACCCCTCTCTCTAACAAGCTCCCCTCTCTCTAATAAGCACCCCTCTCTCCAATAAGCTCTCCTCTCTCTAATAAGCTCCCCTCTCTCTAATAAGCTCTCCTCTCTCTAATAAGCTCCCCTCTCTCTAATAAGCTCCCCTCTCTCTAATAAGCTCCCCTCTCTCTAATAAGCACCCCTTACCCCTCTCTCTAATAACCCCCTTTCTATTCATATTCAAGTACCTCCTTATCTTTAGTAAGAGGTGAGGAATCAGTTGAATGAATAGGCTTTCTTGGAGAAAAATGAGTCTGAAAAATAAAATGCCACATATTATTTGTAAAATTCAAACAGTCCAATGGTTGTCATATACAACCTTCAATACTTCCTCAAACTCTCCCCTGACGTTCACAGACAATCAATATTATCTTTCAATATCATGCAATTAATTATGATAAATAAAAGAACAACCACCTGAAATACAGGAAAAATTTCCATTTTCTCTCTGCTGAGAACGTCTTGTCCATCAACAACCTGATTGTGCTTTTCTGTTGTATTCTTTAGAACCTCAGAACTGGCGTTATTATTATTATTATTATTATTGATTTCTTTTTCACAAATGTCAGTGGGTTCTTCTTCAGTCTCTTCAAAGAATGTTACAGATTTCCTTTTCTTTGATTTTACAGGTTTGGTTGATAAGTCATCTAAGAACCAAAAAATATTAAAAACTTATTGAAATATACTATAGTAAGGTAATTGATATGCCACCAGTGGTATATGACACCTTACTAGTAAATTTCAATTGTTGTTTCAACACTGCCTACACAGCACGCTACTTTTAAAAACTTATTGTTAGAACTTTGATGCCTGGAGCTCTCCCTGTGCTGAATAAAATCATCTGTCATCAGCCAGAATAAAATACTAAAGACTTGTCTTCAGGCTTCAAAGTGTTAAAGAGATAGGACCTTCTTCCTGTCCTGAATAAAATCATCAGTCATTAGCCAGAATAAAATGCTAAAGACTCGTCGTCAGGCTTCAAAGTGTTAAAGAGATAGGTTTTAACACTTTGAGGCCTGGATCTCTCCCTGTGCTGAATAAAATCGTCTGGCGTTAGCCAGAACAAAATGCTAAAGACTCATCTTCAGGCTTCAAAGTGTTAAAGAGATAGATTTTAACACTTTGAGGCCTGGACCTCTCCCTGTGCTGAATAAAATCATCTGATGGTAGCCAGAATAAAATATTAAAGACTCGTCTTCAGGCTTCAAAGTGTTAAAGAGATAGGTTTTAACACTTTGAGGCCTGGACCTCTCCCTGTGCTGAATAAAATCATCTGGCGTTAGCCAGAATAAAATACTAAAGACTCGTCGTCAGGCTTCAAAGAGTTAAAGAGATAGGTTTTAACACTTTGAGGCCTGGACCTCTCCCTGTGCTGAATAAAATCGTCTGGCATTACCCAGAATAAAATATTAAAGACTCGTCGTCAGGCTTCAAAGTGTTAAAGAGATAGGTTTTAACACTTTGAGGCCTGGACCTCTCCCTGTGCTGAATAAAATCATCTGTCATTAGCCAGTATAAAATACTAAAGACTCGTCGTCAGGCTTCAAAGTGTTAAAGAGATAGGTTTTAACACTTTGAGGCCTGGACCTCTCACTGTGCTTGATAAAATTGTCTGGTGTTAGCCAGAATAAACTGTAAAGACTCATCTTCAGACTTCAAAGTGTTAGCCAGTCAGTACCTGAAATACTCAACACGACTCCACTATCACCACCACCAGTGGAAACCGATCTAAATATAAAAAAGTATAGTTGCTGGTATAAAGTATATAAACTATATATTACCAATCACTGTTGCCTGGTCTTGATATAATAGATTAAACACAAGTTTGAGTGTTTCATCAGGGGTTCCAAACATGAGAAAACAAATGAAAACTGAAGGTGTAGCCCTGAGGTTTTTCTTATTTTCGAGTGTTTCTCTTGCTTCTCAAACGAGTATTCACATCGTGATTTGCAGTGTTTTCTTCATTGATTTCAATATGCAGATTAAGAAATGTGATCCCGTTCACTAGGAAGTTTCCTACAGGTTTTCATTGCCAGGGTATTGAAACTCATGCATGTGATGTGGTATATGTTCATCGATTGGCTCCAATTCATGAATTATTAATGAGTTAATTAATGAGAACCTTGGTTCTGGAGTAAATGGTTGATTGGTAGATGTGAATTTTTACTTACATTTTCTTGGAAGTGTCTAATGCAATTGATTCATTGCTTCTAGGTCTAATCTATAAAAAAATATATGCTTCCATTTTTAACTTGCCTTGAAAATTATGCAAGGTAGGTGTACTGTATAAGAAAATGAACAGGCTGTAGACACACACACAGAGTCAGAGATATAAACATAGACAGACAAACTAGTACACAGACAGACACACAGACAAAAGTACCTTGTCCGTTGAAGTAACACTTTCATTTTCAGAAGACGTTTGTCTTTCTCGCAATCTTTTATCAGCTCTTGATAAAGTATAGTAATCTTTCTCATTATCACTATGTAAGAATGGTCTCTTCAATGATTTAACAATACTGGATGAGTATTTTGGCATGGACAAGGGATCAGCTACTGAATCAAGGAAGTCATCAAGCTCATCACGCCTCCTACAGCAGAAAATGTATCAGTTCTAAATCTATAACTTTTGCCAAGGGGGTGTCAGTAGTACTGCGATGTCAAGAAGGTTAGTGGTGGTGAGTGGTGTACCAAGGACATTTTGATTGGGGGGTGTTTCAAAATTTACCAATAAAACCAATGTGATCCAGGTGGGTTTATAAATTTTAAGGTTTTAAATCCTAAATTTACCAACCGATTTATACTGACCAATTTGGTTTTAACTGGCCAATATCAATTCACTGACCATTTTCCCAAAAAGGGGGGGGTGTTACACCCAACACCCTCCTGTTCGGTATGCCATTGGTGGTGGCAAAATTGAAAGCAGAAGTACCTTTTCTTAACAGAGTAAGTTGCCTCCAGAAGTGAATCATCGGATTCCAAAGCAGATCTCTTTCTAAAAAGAGACATCAAATTTTGTCAATGACCAAACCCAATGTAATGTATTTGCAACCAGTTTTTATAAGCAATCCTGGATTGTTTTATTTTGAAACAACAAATTCTCACCTAGTTTTTTGACCAAGAGCAGACAAAACAGAATATCTGCTACAAGGGTCTTCTCTTGTTCGCTGTGATCTCTTTTGAAGAATTGATTCACTACAAAGAAATTGATTGATTGATGCTTTGACAAAATAATTGTTATACTGTATGGTATTTAAAAATATATATAAATCACTGAAATAAGTAAGGCCACTTAGACAAGCAAAATCAATCCCAAGGAACCCCAAATTTCATTTTGATTCAGCAACCCAGTTTGGAAAAACAAACTATATTATACAGTCAAACCAGATGTTCTTCCCCACGCAACCTTGTAATATTGACAGCATGCCACATTGCAATGTTAACTGGCAAACAGTACATAGTGATTTCTTGGCAAGTTGCTAACAATTTGCATTTTAAATATCAAATTTTACATAATATGAAGTTTTATTGAAAGTCAGAACAACTAACTTCATGTTATGTGAAATATTATGATTTTTTAGCAACTTGCCAAGGAATCACCGTGTATCGTTAGCAGTCAACATTGCAAATTGTAATGTTGCTGTCAATATTGCAAGGTCACACAGGAAAGAACTGCAAATATATCTTACAATGATAAAGGTGACTCATCTCCACCAGTACTTGGTTGACTAATTTTCACTACAGAAGGACTTCCAGTGATGTTTATTGCAGGATCAAGAACACTAAAAGACCTTGAAGTATAGCGTTGTTGAAGTGGACTGGCTACCACCAGTGGACTGGCTGCCACATAATGTTCTTGAAGTGGGCTGGCTACCATGTAACGTTCTTGAAGTGGACTGGCTGCCACGTTAAGATAAGGATTGTGTTCAGGAGATGTATTACTCCGACAGATGTTGGTTTGATTCATAGGAGCGAAGATATAGGAATTGTTTAATCTTGTTGTATTGAATGTTGTATTATGTTGATTCATAGAGCTTTTCATTCTTGTTCTGTTGGGGTAGTAAGATGTGTCATGGCTAAAACAAAGTGAACTCTATTAATACAATCAATAAAATTATATATAGATACAGTACTGCTGAATTATACAGTCATTAATAAAAAAGATTATTAAATTATTAAAAAAGAATGACTTGACATAATAGATCAAACACAAGTTTGAGTGTTTCATCAGGGGTTCCAAACACGAGAAAACAAATACACCAAGGGCGTAGCCCTGAGGGTTTTATTGTTTCTGACTGTTTGGAGTCCCCTGATGAAACACAATAAACGAGTGTTTGATCTTGCTTCTCAAACGAGTATTCGCATTGCGATTTGCGGTGTTTTCTTCATCGATTTCAATGTGCAGATTAAGACACTAGGAAGTTTCCTACAGGTTTTCATTGGGTATCAAAACTCATGCATGTGGTATACGTTCACGGATTGGCTATGATAATTCATGAATTAATGAGTTTGAGAAGAGATATACACACATAGTACATCAATATGTATATACAGTATTATATATATATATATATATATATTATAGTATATAATTATGTATATCTATATAATTATACAGTACAGTATAGTACAGTATTATATATTATATAGTATATATGTGTATCTATATATATATATACAGTATAGTATAGTATAGTATAGTATAGTATAGTATAGTATAGTATAGTATTAGTATTAGTATTAGTATTAGTATTAGTATAGTATAGTATAGCATAGCATATAGTCTGTCTGTCTATCAATCAATCAGTGTAATAAAGTGTATAGTACAGTGCAGTATATAATATTTTAGGCAGTTTACCACCTTTTCATTTTGCTCTATATAAAATATTGCCTATACAGCACTCTACTTTTTAGACTTTATATATAGTACAGTACTCCACTATCTACTTTATTACGATCAGTACAGTACAAGTACGTTAGTTCACTATCCAAACTTTATCTACTACATGTACTTTACTAAACCTTACAGCACTAAACCCAGGCAATGTTTTATAAAAATCTTAGCCAAGAAAAACTGAAACCAACTTTGAACTAGCTTCATACCTGAATGACAAGTGCCGCGTGATTTGAGAGATAAGAGGTTCAGGTGATTCAAGAGAATTTCTTCTTCTGTGAGGTAAACTTCTGTTCATTTGTAAATCAGTAAATGCTAAATCACGTTCCTCTACAACAGGCTTAACATATCTCCGACTTATTGTTCTTATAGTTCGTTCTGTAGCTCCGAGATTTGTACTTTTATCTGCCATGTTCGGGCCATGATTTTGATAAAAATGAGAACTTCTTTTCGTTAAAATATCTCCGTTAGAATAAGCACTAGCTGTAAGTTTAACCAGGAGTATGGTAAAAAGAATTAAAATGGCCCATTTCAAACCATAAGAGAACCAAATAATGAAGAAAGCAAATGAACAACATAACACTGCAGTGTCGGCCATCTTGGATTCTTGAGGAACATCACTGCGCATGTGCTGAAACCGTTACAAATTTCCCGCCATTCTCGTACCCAGACCCCAGCGCTCCCGATACTGATTTCCCGCAACATATTGGCGAGTTTTCAGGGTGTTGCGCGCGCATCACTTTCAAGAAACTGACAAGCTCATACTGTTATCAACAAAGTACAGATACAGTTTCTGGATGTTTAACACTGTTATTCAGCTGTTGTTGGCTCGCAGCATGTCTGCTTGCCATTGCTTACTTTGTGGGGAGCCCGCCAATTCCTTTGCAAAATGATGCGCGCGCATTACCTGGAAATTCGCCTATTGGCGTGGAACTCTGGCCCAATTTCGAAAGAAATAAGGGCCTGGTGACCACTAATTACAATCTTGCGTCATTCAGGGCTAAATCCACTTGTACGTCTGCGCATGCCTTGATGCGTGAAAGTTTCAACCAATAGGAAAGCAGAAATCTTTAGTGATTACCTGGCTATATATCAATATCGTACCCAGACCCATACGCGCGCGGGGCCGGGCATATTTGGCTCTGGGTACAAGATTGGCAATATTTCAACCAATAGAGCGTTTTCATTTACGTCACGGCGGCCATATTGGTGTATGTACGGTATGGGTATTAGCTTTTTCTTATTCAAATATTTCGTACTATCATTTGCGTTCAAGTGTTTAGTGTTTAGCGAATTAACTAGTTGTTTCCAGGTTTTGAAACAAACGTTGTCCAATGACAACTCATCGGTTTGACAGATCAAACAATGACGAATAGGGGGTGTAACTTTTCGTTGTTATTGCTTCCGTTTCAAGTTTCAACGGTTTGTTGATATTTTCTCACGGGCCACGACAAACATAGAATACAAAATAAATGCGTTCGGCAGCCGTCATATCGAAGTGAACTACCCACTGATGTGGAACTACCCTTATCTAAGCGACCTACGTTTGCTGATCATTCCAATTCTCACAGTTAAGCCAAAGAAAAGTATATTCCAAGCAAATGCTGCGGTCTGACATGAACGATGACAAGTCTTGACAACGAAACGTTACACCCCCTATTCGTCATTGTTTGATCTGTCAAACCGATGAGTTGTCATTGGACAACGTTTGTTTCAAAACCTGGAAACAACTAGTTAATTCGCTAAACACTAAACACTTGAACGCAAATGGTAGTATTGTTTCACCACCCCAATGGGCCACCGATCACGTGAATGAAAACGCTCTATAGGAAAGCAGAAATCTTTAAGCCTGGTTTTCATATGTCGCCGATTTGTGATTTTGATGTATGTTAAAACGGGAAGTGCAGCAGCATGTTAAGTAATAAAGAACAATGCAGAAAAGCAGTGCTTTTATTCTTTTACTTAACGTGCATCTAAATCACAAATCGCCGACGATCGGCGACATATGAAAACCAGGCTATAGTGGTTATCGAGCAATGATTCAACCCATCAGCGCTTGGTTTGGACACAGAAGTGGTTTCTCTAACTATAGTAAACACCACTAATTATAATGTTTTACATATATATTTATAAATAATTGTACCCAGGATTAATAGTTTTACAAAAAGTTGTAAGTCATGTCCGAGTATAGTTAAGTCAACTCAAAATCTAAATTATGTATGCAAGCATAGTTAATACAATAATAATGCAAGCTTCACTCATATTAGTCAATGATAGAAAACTAAACCTTTATACTAACATTTATAACAAGAACTTAATGTTAAACGCACAAGCTGGTCTTACTAAATCAAATACACTGGTTAACATATAATATAATATAAATTAAACATAACAGAAATTAAAAAAAAGGGCTGTCGAGGTAAACCATATTTTTCGCTTGAGCGTGCTGATCCACAGAGTGTAACAATAATATGAAAATAACCCGTGAAACCAAGGCCAGCAAGTGAACCTTTTGCCAAAATGCTGCCAACATTAGCAGTGTTAGTCCTAACAAAACCTTAAAGAACTCGTAACCCCTATTTTATATTTAAACTGCCGGGTACCAGCCAGCAACCTGTGACCAGTCTCCGTTGGTCTCGGATACAAACTCTTTGAAACTCTAAAAACAAAGTTGAATATTTCTACGCCAGAGCTAGACCTGGTCTACAACACTTAAGTCTTGGAGAGCTTGTAATGCCTTTTACATAGCGGTTTCTTCAATTAGCCAGGCGTTGGAGCTCTCGTCAACTGACCTTTTCACCAATAGCGACGCCATCTTGAATTTGTAATGCATTGTGGTCTATCTAGGGTAACAAGCTCAATTAAAAAGGTGATTGCGTAGTGTTGAGACACAATGATGTAAATTTATCTTTATAAATACTTTCGTGGCAACAATGTCTAAATATAATCGTTGTCATATTGGTAAAAGCAACAATTCTCGGATGTATAAGGACAGATTCATGACAAATGTATCCTTATACGTCCAAGTATTGTTACTTTCACTAATATTACAACGTTCACATTCAGACATTGTTGCCACGACAGTATTTATAAAGATAAATTTACCTCATTGTGTCTTAACACTAAGCAATCACCTTTTTAATTGAGCTTGTTACCCTGGATAGACAACAATGCAATGCGAATTCAAGATGGCGCCGCTATTGGTGAAAAGGTCCATTAGTCATGGGTTATTTTCCTGGCGGTTTCTTTGAAGGAGGTAAGTTCCGTCTTTCTAACTTGTGAGCAAAACTCTCCCGACAAATGGGACACCTCGTTCTATTATTAAACAAGATGAAAAAAACAGTGATGTTTTCAGTATTTGGACGTGCGTATTTTGTCTATTGTGCGTCTCATGTGCGTCTATTTTGTATATCGTGCGTCTAATATGCGTCTATTTTGTATATTGTGCGTCTCATGTGCGTCTATTTTGTATATTGTGTGTCTCATGTGCGTCTATTTTGTCTAATGCGCGTCTATTATACGTCTAATCTGAATCTATTTTGTTAACTGCGCGTCCATATTGTCGACTTGTGTCTGATTGTCCGTGCACGTTTGTCACAGCAAATGGTAGTTTGTATGTGTGTTGATTATGTATAAATGGTTACAGAAGGATACAATGTAGAAAGTGGGTGCGCACTTACATTCCGCTACGAATCATTTGGGTAGCACATTCTTTATGAACTTTATGAGAGCATGGCAGAATCTGACAACCTGTGAAGGCATCCTGTACAACAAAACACGAACGTCATGCAAAACAATGTATAGTAAGTTATATTATGATGATGATGATGATGACGATGATGATGATAACCATGACGACAGTGATGATGATGGTGGTTGTGGTGATGATAATGACAATTGGCCATGATGATAATGATGACAAATAACGATAACAATAATAATGATGATGACAATGATGATGATTACATGATTACAATACTAATGATGACGACGATAACAATGATCATGACAAGAATAATGATGACAATAATGATCATGACAATGGTGATGATTACAATAATAATGATGATACTAATGACAATGATGATTACAATAATAATAATAATAATAATAATAATAATAATAATAATAATGATACTGACAATGAAGATGATGACGGCAATCAATAACGACAACGATGTAATGATGATCACAGTAGTGATAACATAAGATGATAGTGGTAAATAATAAAGATTTATTAACCGAGTGTGAGGTCTGTACGGGAAATATTCGCCTGAGGTTTTCGTACAGACCGAGCGACGAAGGAGCGAGGTTTGTGCGATAAAATCGAGGGTAAATACTTTCCCGTACAGACCAAGCAAACGAGGTTAATAAGGAATTTATTACACGGCTATTTGGTTCATTTTATTTTTAAATTTCGAGCGTTGTTTTCGTCTTCGGAGTATGCTGTATAATTATAATAGTCATCGTAATCCTAATCCTAATAATAGTTCCAATCATAATGATAGTCATAATTATAATTACATAATTATAACTAGAAGTTTTTATCAAAAGTGAAGTGCTGCGAGTTGCTACCATTTACTATTTAGTATTTCGTCCGAAGCATTTTCAATTAAAGAGCTTAAGCATGCGACGTTTATCATGGACGTCACGCGTATAAAATCGAGACATTAAAGAGTGATGACGTCAGCACTCTTGCTTGAAGTGAAGAACGGCAATCTATGCAGTTTTAGGTTGTTGATTTGCAGCAATAACGGCTGTTGCCATCTTTAATGCCTGGCGCTGATCGGTAGACATTGCGTATACCGAAGATCATCGCCCACGAAATCCTAAGAATCGAGTTTGTGAACGCATATAAACTCGGCCCAGACCTCGTCAAGATTATAGTCATAATCTTAATTATACTTGATTATAAGATTAAACCATCCAACGTCACAACAGTGATTAAAACTGACTTACAGAGTTAGTTCAACTTACCTCCAGACAGATGCAACATTCGTCATGAGCTGATCCAGCTCGACATTTGTGATTTCCTCGCAGTTGAACATCGAGGCACACTCCACACACATCGCAATGGAAAGAACGATCACTATGAATCCTAGATGAACAGAAAATAGGAACGTTAATATTGTTAATTAAGAAATGGTTTGCCGTGCTCCATCGAGTTATGGGAACACGCACGGAAGCCAACAAGAAACGCCGTTATATTATATCTATGTTATAAGATCATACATATAAACAGTGAAATCAAACTAGTGCGCTGCGTAGGCAGTGTTGAAACACAAATCGAAATGTAGTAAGGTTTGACGAAGGGCCTTCGCTCGAAACGTTAGACTCCTACGTTCTCTGTTTCGGCAGTATATCTAACCTTACTATATTTCGATTGTTGTTTCTACACTGCCTACGCAGCACGCTACTTTTATTTCACTATTTGGATTAAATATATATAGGTATTTGGGAGAATTCAAAAGTTTATGTAAACCCGAGCTGTAGCCGAGGGTTTACACAAGTACTTTTGAATTCTCCCAAACTCACTCGAGTGTTTGCATCAGGTTATATAAACACGGGGCATCCATTTTCTATTTTATGAAATAAGACTAAGAAATGTGCTGTGAACAAACAACCGTGTTTGCATAGCCTGATATAAACACGGTAATTGACCAATCACAGCGTGCGTAAGATGGAACTATTATATATTACATATATTATATATTACTTAAAATGGGTTTTAGCCTGTTCAGTCGTGCCCTGACAAGTATATGAAATAAATCTATATATATATATATATATATATATATATATATATATATATATATATATATATATATATATATATATATATATATATATACCTCTACATACTTTAAGTTTACATACATACGCTTTTACATTACAGTCTGAATGTAGACACGACCGGTCGGCTTACAATATGGCCATCTATCTTGAATCCTCCTTTTGGTATATGTTATTTAGCCACGACAGGGATGCTGCATGGTTGGGTAGGTTTAAATATGCTGTGTATATAGGCGCTCGAAACGTTAGACCACTCACTTTCTCTGTTTCGGCAGTATTAACCTACTATACCATATTTCGACAGTATATATGTATATGTATATATATATATATATATATATATATATATATATATATATATATATAATTTATTGCTTAAACCAGTATATACTAGCCCATTTCAAAACAGCAAAGCGAGGGAAAGGTGCTAAACTGCCGATATTTCAAGCAACAAAATACTCAAACCGGGCGTTTTAAGAGGCTATCTCCCTAAAAACCGACCAACGGTTTTTGAAGGCAAAAATGAATTTCCTTTGTTTTTCGCCGATTATTTACCTTTACCTCACTTACTATTAAACCGCTATAAAAATTGCCACTTGATAATTTGTTCTTCATTTTTGACACATTTTTTATGCTTCCGCTGGAACGGCTAAGATTCGAGCGGAAATGAGAGCTGACAATACCTCGAAATGATCTTGTTATTTCTCCACCAATTTAGATTTGAATTTCAAATTTTTTTCTTGCAGTGCAATATATAGACCTTGTATTTCATCTGGGTTGAAGGATACAAGCTCTTTGTTTTGTTTTGTATCAGATATGGTCTCTTTCTTTTGACTTACTTTTTAAATTCGCTTACGGCACCTGATTAGTCAAGTTTTATAAATTAAGATTTCTCTGAAGTGGCACCTAGCCTGGAAATGTCGTGTGTATTTCGTCGTAATATAATACCGTAAGTTTAGTAATCTTTAAAAACACTTGTCGGCAAACGTATTTTTTAAGCGCACGAACCGCTCAAAGTTAAGCTATTGTTTCACTTTGTTTACATTGTCAGAACCGGAAATGCCTTGCGCTTTGCAGATAAGGCCGTTCTCGTTTCTCAATTATTACATAAAAACAACTTCTTTTTATTTGAACTTATCCCTAGAAAGCGAACGGGGCATAATTTATAGGTCTATTCGGTTTTTAGGGTAAAAATGATTAAATATTCTATAGCCGATTCTTCATATATACTCATATACAATAGGAGCAGACATGTCGCAGCCTCCTAAGTGACACTTAAATAATTATAATTCATGAGCAACTGAAAGTTTATCATTTTCTCTGTTTATTTCGGTGTACTGTTCATATTTTTATAGCATGAAAAGGTGGCAGCATCTTATACTCTGGAAGAATCGATTAAACGTCTTAAGAATTTTTTAGACTTCACGAACAAATTAAATCGCTTTTAAGGCCTGGTTCATACGTGGGTGGCATTTAATTCAGACGAATTTAATTCATAGTTAAAGTCGACGTAAACTCGAATTTGTTTCATGCGACGAATTTAATTCAGTGACGAGCAAGAAAAATCCCGCTAGATCGCGCCAAAAACGTCCAATACGCATGTGAAGTAAACAAAAATCTGATCACTGCCTCAACAAATATGTTATCATAATTTATGCATTTAATTCGATGCGACGATACAGCGACGTCTGAAACGAACACGCATTCCAGACGTTGTATCCTTCTCACCGTGACGGATACAACGTCTCAGACGAATTCAACTCTTCAGTCGAATTTAATTCGTTTCATACGTCGCTGTATCGTCCCATTTAATTAATTAATTGATTGAGTTAAATTCGTCTGAATTAAATGCGACGATACAGCGACGTATGAAACGAATTAAATTCGACTGAAGAGTTGAATTCGCCTGAGACGTTGTATCCGTCACGGTGAGAAGGATACAACGTCTGAAATGCGTGTTCGTTTCAGACGTCGCTGTATCGTCGCATCGAATTAAATGCATAAATTATGATAACATATTTTTTGAGGCAGTGATCAGATTTTTGTTTACTTCACATGCGTATTGGACGTTTTTGGCGCGATCTAGCGGGATTTTTCTTGCTCGTCACTGAATTAAATTCGTCGCATGAAACAAATTCGAGTTTACGTCGACTTTAACTATGAATTAAATTCGTCTGAATTAAATGCCACCCACGTATGAACCAGGCCTTAAAAGCGATTTAATTTGTTCGTGAAGTCTAAAAAATTCTTAAGACGTTTAATCGATTCTTCCAGAGTATAAGATGCTGCCACCTTTTCATGCTATAAAAATATGAACAGTACACCGAAATAAACAGAGAAAATGATAAACTTTCAGTTGCTCATGAATTATAATTATTTAAGTGTCACTTAGGAGGCTGCGACATGTCTGCTCCTATTGTATATGAGTATATATGAAGAATCGGCTATAGAATATTTAATCATTTTTACCCTAAAAACCGAATAGACCTATAAATTATGCCCCGTTCGTTTTCTAGGGATAAGTTCAATATTGAGAAACGAGAACGGCCTTATCTGCAAAGCGTAAGGCATTTCCGGTTTTGACAATGTAAACAAAGTGAAACAATAGCTTAACTTTGAGCGGTTCGTGCGCTTACAAAATACGTTTGCCGACAAGTGTTTTTAAAGATTACTAAACTTACGGTATTATATTACGACGAAATACACACGACATTTCCAGGCTAGGTGCCACTTCAGAGAAATCTTAATTTATAAAACTTGATTAATCAGGTGCCGTAAGCGAATTTAAAAAGTAAGTCAAAAGAAAGAGACCATATCTGATACAAAACAAACAAAGAGCTTGTATCCTTCAACCCAGATGAAACACAAGGTCTATATATTGTACTGCAAGAAAAAAATTTGAAATTCAATCTAAATTGGTGGAGAAATAACAAGATCATTTCGAGGTATTGTCAGCTCTCATTTCCGCTCGAATCTTAGCCGTTCCAGCCGAAGCATAAAAAATATGTCAAAAATGAAGAACAAATTATCAAGTGGCAATTTTTATAGCGGTTTAATAGTAAGTGAGGTAAAGGTAAATAATGGGAAAAAAACAAAGGAAATTCATTTTTGCCTTCAAAAGTCGTTGGTCGGTTTTTAGGGAGATAGCCTCTTAAGAGAGTATAAAGATACTTTTGAGTTTTGTACATGAAAACAAGTTAAGAGGGACTAATTTATATGCACATAAAAGAATATTTACTCCACGACCATTTATGAATATGATGTATATTCATTAAGCGGAAAAACAACACTTCCTCTTTTCTGGAGTTTCAGCTAGTTCTTGAGTTTCACATGATTAAGAACCAGGGAAACCATCATTCATTATTCATTGGGCAAGTACCTGTAATGCTAGAGCGCCAAAAGTCTTACTCGAAGAAAGAACACCGATCAAAGAATAAACTGAACGTGGTTTATAAGGTATACATATAATCATTTTAGAACTTATATAATCATACAACTATACTTGTATCTTGTACGTAAATTACTTTAATTCAAGGTTAATATTAGAAGGAATCCATCATTCATTAGCAAGCACATGCATGTATTTCTAGAGTGCTAAAAATCTTACTTGAAGAAAGAACATCGATCAAAGTATAGACTGAACGTGGTTTATAAGGTACATATATTCATTTTAGAACTTATATATAATCATACAACTACTTGTGTCTTGTTGTACGTAAATTGCTTTTAATTATTAATGCCGTTCACATGAAGCGAGCCGGTTAACTATATAAGGGTAGAGTTATCTAAATATAGAAAATCACATGATTAATAACCATCATTCATTATTCATTGCCGAGCATATGTATTGCTGGGAGCGCGAAATTGCTGGAAGCGCGGAAACTCCTACTCGAAGAAAGAACGCCGATCAAAGTACTGTATATACTGAACGTCGTTTATAAGGTACACATATAAAATCATACTGGGACTTATATATTATAATCATACAACTACTGGTGTCTTGTTTGGTAGTGTTGTTCACACAAGGTGAGTTAACAATATAACAGGGCAGCAAACAAGGAAGAGTTGTCTAAGAGCTGATAGAGGCAACTTTTGAAACCGTAGACACTCGAGGACCTCACTGATGGTCAAACACATCGTTACCCTTAGTCCCAGCTCACGCCAGCGAAAGGAAAACATGCAGGAAACTCTGACTCAAAGAACGAGATTGCATTTATGAAGATCATAAATAAAATGAACTTCATGTATAATCTCTGTAAGTGTATATCCTTCTCGTGCCGAAAGGGACGAACTTCTAAAAGTCAGAACAACTGCTAATTTTACAAAATAGGGGTTTTTTTGCGGCAAGAACTTTTTCGAACTTCTATTACAAGTTTATAATAGAAGCTGTAAAATTATTATTTTAAAGAAACAAATAGAAATAGAAACCTCAGCAAAATGCGAGTTTTCTGCCATTATGTTGCATTTAAAACTTGAATCTTTCGCTAATGGTTATGACTTATGGTCTATCACCAATACTTATTAGAAAGTGATTAGCATACTTAACCACATGTTGTAGCAGTAATCATATATTAACAACTGCATCGCTTTGTGGGTAATTGGTGCCTGGGTCATCCAGGGGCTTCCACTTCCAAAGCCAGCCCCTAGATACAATACCGCTTTCATGGCTGGCCAATCCCCGCAACCCAGCCATGAGCCCCCACACCAGACCGAGGCACCCGTCACACTGACTAGGTCAGTGGAAAAAAAATAAAAATAATAATACTAATAAATAAATGAAAAATAATTAAAAAAAAAAAAAGAAGAAAAATGATCCAGTACAACCCCAATTCAACACGCCACGCTAGAGGTAATCCCACAACCTGAGAACACACGTTTGCGCATGCGCTAGAAACCGATGACCTTGCCAACCGCCATGCTTGTATGGCTACCACCACGCTAACCGCTCTTTGTTGTTAACTTACTTAAATTGCATTTAACTGCATTAAAATATAGAAAATTTCTAACCTGCATATACCACACTTCTCGCAATGATATGGATTGTCGTCTGTCCCTGTTAAATGTTTGCATATTGCGCAAAAATATCTGGCGAATCTCTTGTGACAATTATTGCAGAATTGAGACTGGGAACTGAACTAAATAAAGAAGAATACAAGACAATAGGATAAGTTGTACGTATACATGTAGTGCATGTGGTACGTTTGCGAGCTTGGTGTAATGGAACAGACGTTTGATGGACGTTCAATCAAGCTCAATATTACCTACATTACAATCCTACATGCTTGTAGAACTAGAAAATATATTTTTAATATTCTAAAAGTTTTCTTGTTGAATCCTCACAGCATAAGAACAATGTTTTTAGTATAATGAAGCAATCATCCAATAGCAGTGTTTGGGTTCATTCACTCAACCTTGTTATTGAAATAAGAGAAAAACAAAACAAAAGGTTTGTGGATGGTAAGGACCATCTCAACATAAAATCACGTGCACAGCTCATTATATGCATGCACTTTGAAGTTTGCCTATTTCCAAGCCATATCCTGATTGACTCTTTATGCTATAGACGTAGCCTCGAACTACTTGGCGCCTTCTTACATAGCAAGAAAAAACAAACTATCTTTGTTACCTGTTGTTCTCTTCCACAACTCACACATTTCAAAAACTTCGTATCACGTGATTTCAATTTCTTTTGACCGCATTTACTTTCGTTGTTATGACAACGGTGACATGGCCAGTATTTGTCACAACAATCAAACTTGACTAAACAACGTCTCTTATAATGACTGCATAACCATTCACTATCGTCATCATCGTCATCAGAGTCAGAGTCATCATTAGGAGCCTGGGTTTTAGAATTGTTGTTTTTTGCTGAGTCAGCACGTTGAAATTTAGACAACTTTCTTCCATTGCTTCCCATGTCAACTTGCGAGCGTGCACGGTTTGTTGTGGAGCCGTTTGAAGTGGCATTTTTTGAGCCTAGTGTCGGAATAAAAGAAAATAAAAATTAATAGAGGTTTCTATAATCAATAGATTTAATGAGAAGTCAAATCTAGGCGTAATAATGAATTTTGGTAAAATACAAAACTTTAAAAGCTTTTTCTTCAACGCTGAGCATTAAAGTCAATGATAATCTTGTCTCAGATTGGAGAGTAATATAAATGTAGAGTGTTTTGTAGACATGCAGTGTGTTACGATGTATAGAAAATCTTAAAGATAGTGAACTGCTGAGATTTTAGAGAACGAAATACTGACGTTTCAAGCCAAAGTCCTTCATCAGAGTAAATCATGGAGTAATATATAAAAGTAGAGTGTTGTGTAGGCAATGTGTTACGATGTATAGAAAATCTTAAAGATGGTGAACTGCTGAGATTTTAGAGAATGAAATACTGACGTTTAAGCCGAAGTTCTTCGTCAGAGTAAATCATGGAGTAATATAAAAGTAGAGTGCTGTGTAGACAGTGTGTTGTGATGTAGAGAAAATCTTAAAGATGGTGAACTGCTGAGATTTTAGAGAATGAAATACTGACGTTTTAATCCAGAGTTCTTCATCAGAGTAAATCATGGAGTAATATAAAAGTAGAGTGCTGTGTAGGAAGTGTGTTACGATGTAGAGAAAATGTTAAAGGTGGTTAACTGGTGAGATTTTAGAGAACGAAATACTGACGTTTTGAGCCAAAGTCCTTCATCAGAGTAAATCATAGTGTGTTAATGAAATACTGACGTTTAAACCGAACTTCTTCGTCAGAGTGAATCATGGAGTAATATAAAAGTAGAGCGCTATGTAGGCAGTGTGTTACGATGTAGAGAAAATCTTAAATATTGTATAGTCTTACCAGGAGCATTCGTTACTAGTTGTCCACGCACTGGCTGATGGGTAGTTCCTCCACTTACTTCCGTTCTACGGTTGCTAGGCGTCACCACGGCTGACGTATCAGGTCGCCTGGATTGAGGCGGGACATAAGATTCCTCGACTTCGCTAGTTCTCGCTTGACTGTGGAGTGAATGTTTACCAGAAGTGAGAACACTTGATTGGAGTGAAGTTCGAGAACTTGCCGTTGCTCTCTGAGATGCAGCAGTTACTCCAGGACTGTTTCAAAAAAAAACGAAAAAAGAGATAAAAATAGTAAAATTAAACCAGTTACATAAAGGTGTTACAAGGGCCTTCTGTTGGCTACTGTCTGTCTGTTAAAGGTTACTGCTAAGTCTGCCAAGTTGTTTACGATTGACAACTTTTGTGGATAGCTTTGAACTAAGAGAAAAAGGAAACTGTATGAGGTCACCACATGGAGTGGTATCTCCCCGTCACCTCAGTCATAGAAAACTTGCCTGATTTACACCTTAAACCAGAGTAGCACTATACACAATGTCTTATCCATTACCTGGCCATAGTTACTCACAAAAACTATTTACGAATACTCACGTGCTTCCCTGATTGTTCCGCCTAGGATTTCCCTCACTGGTGTTGCGTAAGTAAGAGTAGTCACCAATGATAAAGCAATCAATCATATGCACTAGATCAAATCTCAAAATTTTCTCAAAGAATTCTCTCAGCTTTTCCAAATTAACGGCACTGATCACGCCCCTTCGATCCAGTTCCACAAAAACGTCATCAACACTCGCTGTGACGTTGACTGATAATATACTAGTAGCCCACTCCTTCAACTTGATCACATCGGCTGAGAGTAGCATCCGAGTTATTCTTAGCAGCAGTAGTTTGTAGTTGAAATATAAGCCTCTTTCAACGGTTGTAGTTGGGATGTTAGCTAAGCTGATTGTATCTCTGCGGTTTGCTTCTGCTTGTGATTCTTGCACAGCAACTGCCGCCCCGTTACTTCCAGAATTTTCTTCAGTGGCTTCGTTATTGGCCGTAAGATGCTCGTCACGTTCCGTTACTGCTTCGGCTCCTCGGATTCTTGTCGGTGCCTCAGGCGAGGGTGGCATCTCAGAAGTTTGAGAAGAACTCGAAGTGACTTCCACTGGACTAGAATGAGCTGTTCCACGGGCCTTCATTTCTTTGACCAGCGTGTCTCTCTCAACTAACGCACGTCCGAGGTCGGCTAAGGTAACATGGATGTCTTCTTCTTTGTTTTGTAATTTTCTTTCCAAAGCACTGGTTTTGTCTTTTAAAGCCTCGTTCTCTTTACGCAAATTACGCAGCTGTTGTTTGTAATATATTTCCATGCTTTTAAAAGACTTCTCAGCTTCGACATTTTTTTCTTTAGACCTGCGTAATTCCTCTTCCAGTCGACTTACGGTTAGTTCTAAGTCGTTCATCTTAAGCTGAAATTTTTCTTCTTGTTCTTTCGATGTCTGCGTCTCAGTGCTTTTAACTCCAATCACTTCTTTCGCTCGTAATTTTCTTTTAGATTCATCGAACTTATCTTCCAAACTACGCACTGTTTCCTTCAACTGCATTATCTCACATTCCATTTCTTCCACTTCTTTTGTTTTCTTTGCGGTCAAAGGTAATTTCGTTTCGTGTTTTCCTCTGTCCAAAGATGGAATATCATGCTCCCTGGAGGATGTTCCGTCCAAAAGTCTAGCACTATGCCCTCCTGAAGACGAAATCGATTGGTCTGATTTAACTTCGTGTGTTTGGTCCAAAGATTGAATGTCTTGCTCTGCTGAGGACAAAGTTCCTTGGTCTGACGTGATTTCGTGTATTGTGTCCGAAGATTCAATATCTTGCTCTGCTGAGGACAAAGTTCCTTGGTCTGACGTGATTTCGTGTATTGTGTCCAAAGGTGGAATATCATGCTCTGCTGAGGACGAAGTTCTTTGGTCTGATTTAACTTCATGTATTTGATCCAAAGATTGAATATCTTGCTCTGCTGAGGATGAAGTCCCTTGATATGATGTCACTTCGTGTATTTGGTCCAAAGATTGAATATCGTGCTCTGCTGAAGACGAACTCCCTTGGTCTGATGTAATTTCGTGTATTTGGTCCAAAGATGGAATATTATTGTCCCTGGAAGATGTTCCGTCCAAACGTCTAGCACGATGCTCTTCTGAGGACGATGTTCCTTGTTCTGATGGTTTAAAATATGCTACCAAAGTTCGATAAAGCTTACAGTCTTCCACTTTGCGCATGGTCGAAGCAGCCTCATTGTCAGGCAGCATCAAGTGTGTTTTAGTCTCCCATAGTACACTCTTGTTGGATTTTTGTGATTTTTCTACTGCTCGTTTACTCTTCTTTTTCTTCTTAGATATGCTGCGTCGGTTAACAATCTTTAGCCCTAAGTCGAACTTACTCATAATATCTTCCAGTGTGTTCATTATCATCATAGCTTTGGATTCACCACATTGAGTAAGGTCTTGGACTATTATATAAGCGGGAGATACGTTATAATAAAAATGAATTATAGCTGGAGCAGGATGGGTCACTAACGAAGTCCATTTGCTTCCTTTTATCTTGGATAGTTTTACAGTAGAAAAGTAATTTGCAATAAGGTGTTTATGAAATATTTCAAGACTTTGGTATTGTTCTTCGCTCATGTAGTCTAAAGCTTTAATCACTGTGCTGTATTTGTGGTCTCCAGTTTTGGGCAAGTCTTGCTCATCGTCATCCAAACGTCTTTCGCCTAAAAAGAAAACTGCTATTAGCAAATGTATAATAATCACACGCTATTAAACAATTTCCAACTGTAAGAACCTCAAACAACAGAGGTTTTTTGCTCCCTCCCACGAAATACGAAGGATTTTGAGTAAGTCTTAAAAATAGATTCTTCTTTAAAAAAATGTCAGCACAAAATTAGGTATTAATAGTTCTGACCATTTTCGTTTGTTTTTGTATCTACTACGCATGCGAGTAGATACTATGTCGGCATGCAAGGTTTTCCGACGTTAGTTGAGTAACAATAGAATATTCTTCGGGACCAATCAAATTTCAGAAGGTTTTTCCGATCACGTCCCGAATCCGTCCGAGCACTCGCAGTAGATAGATGTTCGCCCAAGCGCGCCTATTTTTTATTAAGTCGGTTATCTGGAGGTAAAAACCTCATGAAAATAGACATCGTCTTCGGATTATGCCTCGATATTTATTTCAAGTTCAACTTACAAACCTCCTAACAAGAATATTGTCTGATGAATATTTATAATCGCCCTTGGTCTTTACCATAGTTAGTGGAGGTGGGTGGTTTGGAACCTCCATTGTCTTTCAAGATTATGCAATGGTCATGTTGATGAGTTCAATAGTTCATGTTGGAGGAAGGCAATTGGTTGAAGAAAGGAAATTCTATAGACCACTTTCATAATGGCCACCACTTTAAATATTCTTTTATGTGCATCTAAATAAGCCTTCCTAGCCTCGTTATGAAGCAAAGATTCTTTTGAATTGCAGACACACAAACGAGGCCAGAAAGGCTTATTAAGATGCACATAAAAGAATATTCAAATTAGTTATTATTATGAAAGTGGTCTATGGACACGTGACAACGAAGGACTACATTAATTAAACCGGAACGTTGCTATTGGATGACTGCTTCATTATACAGAAAATACAATACGTTCAGTGAAATTAGACAAATTGAACAAAAGCATGTAACGATGACTTTTGCCGAGTTTCCAAACCATTCCCCTCCACTAACTATGGTTTCGGTAACTGATTTGTTTTCCTTATGAATTATTAATGAGTTTGAGAAAGTTGATTATAAAATAACATTTAGACCCTGTTTACACGATGCCGGTACAATTTGAAAACGGAACAAAATCATGCCTGATGTTGTTCCATTTTCAAATTGTACTGGCATCGTGTAAACGGGGTCTTAGAAAACGCACGCGGTGATTGGCGGAAAGCGTGTTTCTATATAACTGTTTACAAAATAAGGTGCCCTCTACGCACGCTCTGATTGGCTGGGCTCCGTGCTTTTATAAGAGAACAGAGATCATGAATGGCGTAGAATGGCGTCAGCAGGCCGGAAAAGCCCGCCAAATTCCCAAACTACCTCACTTTTAATTTGATTTTTCCTCTTCTTATTTTATAAAACAAATAAAACATATCGCTCCTGTGCATATGTACGCTTATAAAGGTACATTTGACGTCATTTGAACACGAAAGAAGTGTAACTCAACTTCTTTCGTGTTCAAATGACGTCAAACGTGCCTTTATAAGAGTACATATGCACGGAGCTTTATGTTTTATTTGTTAAATATAAACATAGCAAAAGTGCCCACGCCATCCAATACGCCATTATTCGCCATAAAAGCTACACCATACGCCATCCAGTACGCCATTTTGAACAGTAAGGAGAATTACGCGTTCATGCTATGATTATTTTATTTTCAATGAGTTATTTAAAAAAGAAATAGAAAACATTTTCCTTGTTTACATATAGTTATACAAAACACTCGTGAATGTTTGGGAGAACTCGAAATTACGTGGAAACACTCGCCCTGCGGGACCGTTCCCATAAACGTCCACTCGTGTTTCTATAACTGTATGTAGTAAACACGGAAATGGTTGCTCCCCATTTCTTCTCCCTAAACTTTTAACCTTCATTTAAAGTACGCGTACGTGGATATTGATCCTGATAGTTGTCTGCCTGATCTTGAAGACACAAGGATAGTAACTGTTTTTGCAGTATCTGAACTGCTGAATCTGAATCTTTCATTTTCTCAATCAGTTTGTGTAGTCCAGCTTTAACAACATTAGCAGAAAAAGCTTGCAGGGAAGACGGAGTTGTTGGGTTCATTGTCGATAGCGTCGTAGAAAAATGAAATTTCACTGGATTATCTAGAAAAATACAATAATTAATTATTTGAAAGTTTGCATGGCGATAATAGTATTCAAGATAAGTTCTGTGGAAACACCACGTGTATCATCTAAACTGTTCTCTCTAGAGGTCCAGTAAGGACCATCCCTCCTTGGTCCAGTGTTACTACAGGAGGAAACCAGAGTAAACTAAACTAACTTTATTTATACTGAATAGCTCTATCAGTCATGTCTAAAGGTCCAGAAAGAACCATTCCTCATTGGTCCAGTGTTACTACAGAAGGAAACCAGAGTAAACTAAACTAACTTTATTTATACTAGATAGCTCTATCAGTCATATCTAGAGGTCCAGTAAGGACCATCCCTCATTGATCCAGTGTTACTACAGGAGGAAACCAGAGCAAAGTAAACTAACTTTATTTATACTGGATAACCCTATCAGTTATATCTAAACTGTTCTCTCTAGAGATCCAGTAAGGATCATCCCTACAGAAGGAAACTAGAGTAAACTAAACTAACTTATTTATACTGGATCTACCATCTACATAATGTTCGACGAATTAGAAAGTATTTAACCTTTGATGATAGGAAATGCATAGTACAGTCAGTTATAACGTCACGAATAGATTATTGTAATAGTCTTCTGGCTGGAGTCTCAGCAACTCAGCTAAATAAGCTGCAGCGGTTACAAAACACAGCAGCTCGCCTTGTCTGTAATGTTGCTAAGTATGATCATATCACCCCTACACTTGTTAAATTGCACTGGCTCCCTGTTAAGTATAGGGTAAATTTTAAGATAGCTATGCTTGTACATAAGTGCATATATGGCAATGCCCCTGAATATTTGAAGGATCTCATTCAGGTTAAAAGGAAATCGAGTTATAACCTCAGATCAAACGGGAGTGTATTATTAGTGGATTGTATAGTGCAAGATCCAAGAAGACCCTTGGAGGCAGAGCTTTCAAAATAGTAGCCCCGAAAGTATGGAATATTTTACCAGAGGACATGAGAGATCATGATTATTTTAATGTTTTTAAGAAACAATTGAAGACATATTATTTTAGCTTAGCGTATTAAATTGTAATATAACATAAGTCGTATTTTAGGTATTTTATATTTGTATTATTGAATGTACTGCGCATTTGATCATATATTAGCATGTTAATTTGCGCATTATAAATATTAAATATTATTATTTTGGATAACACTGTTGCAAAACTGTTGTAACGAGGAAGGGTTGGCTTGAAAAGGCAAGAATTAACCAATTGTAGCGTGCCACTATTGAACAAGACAATTAACCCACATTGATACAGAAATAGTAACTAAAATATTCTATGATCTGGTGTCTAAGTGTCACTCAATTGTTCATTTTGATAAATTGTTGAAAAGCTATTGTGAACTGTTGGGAAACTTAAAGCCTTGAATATGTTGAAAGCCTTGAATGATGTATAGTTGCCGTGAAAACAATTTGACGTCATGTGGTGAAAATTACGTATATTCTATACTTATTAAAACGGTCTATGGCAATGAGGAATTTGAACACATGCTGGGGTAAAACAAAAGACGCCAATCAAGCAGACCAAAAGTTAGATTCTAAATGCGAGTAAAAAAATTCGGCAGTTCACTATCCTTTTGCTTCACTATATTCAAAACACAGTGCCTAGGCAGCACGTTACTTTTGTATACTACAACTAAAAGCCCGCTAGATTGTTTCGGTCATGGCAACATTACCCATGGTATTGTGTATAAAAATCTACGAGGATACAGCTTGGGTTGTAATTCATAGTCTACAGCATCAACTGTATGTATACTCAACACTTTGTCTTCGTGAACAGGTAAATGTTATGTACATGTTTGAACATTATGTTATGTGGTAACTTAAACAGAGTTGAATACAAGTTCTGTTCACAAAAACGTTTATTTGCACCTATTTTAAAAATTATTTACAAGGCAATAGTAAAGCAAATATTTCTATAAATTATACATGACAAAATTAAGGTGACCAAAATAACTATAAAGAACTAATCTAGTTGGACACCCAAGTCCAAGTTGGTTTATTTCACGCTAATCTAGTTGTTTTACATCGAGAAAATGTCGCAGTAACCAAAGATACTACTTTTTTAAGTAAATACTTGATCTTACTGATAATTAATTGTTCATTGTTAAGAGCAGCATCGAGCAGCACCAAAGAAAATTAAAGCAGTAGAAAATAAAACAGTTAAAACATTATTCCGAAAAACAACTGAAAACATAACCAAATTTACAGCACTTTCAGTCTGCAAGGCGAAGCATCCATATTCCAGTCAGTGCTTTGATTTTATTTGACAAGAAAGACTGGTAACTTAATACTGCGACGTACAGTTACAAAGGTCTTCAACGTGCCAAAGAACGTTTTCACATGTATTTTAATAATACTCTTCAATGACAAGGCTAAAACTTCAAATTTAAAACTTGTCTAATTCAAAACCGTTAGGTATGCTATAATCTGGCAGCGTGGCCATATCCGGTAGTGTTAATTAACATCAGCCTATAATAATACTAATAATAATTCCACTGCAGTCATTTGCATCTTTATAGTAAGATATATATTATAATAATACTAGCGAAGGAGGGGGTACATGTAAATGCATATGCACAACTGTCACAAACAATTCAGTGTATTACTATGAAAAAATAATGACACTAAATGACTAAAGAAACATGAATTCCTATATTGTTAATACGTGATCATAGGGTATACAGGTACATGTGCGACTTAGGTGCAATGTAAGAGACCTTTCATAAACGCTTGTCAAGCTCTAATACTGAGAAAATGTTTTGCGATCTGCATGAATTACTGGTCTTAAATATGCTAAACTATACGAACAGTACTGGCTGCAACTGACTGTACTTAAGTAAATACGCAGTACTCTAAAGATGGAGCGAAGTGGAGCGCAGACATGACGACAACTAATTCTATTCTATAAAATAAACGAAACTTAATCACCGATTCACTTGCAGCTTACTCAGTAAAACTACTTCATCGAGTCGTGTTTATATTCCCGCCAGAAATGGAGACGCATGACTTACACCAGTAGAATTCGATCCAGTTTTCTTGTCCCTCGGTCCCTCATAGTATATCTATTACTATATATGTCGTTGCTAGGCAAATGTATATTACAGTCTGAAAGCACTGTAATACTGCTATAATTTTCAGTGTAGTCAATTATCAACTGATAGATATAGTACACGACCTAACTATGATCGAAATATAGTAAGGTTCGATATACTGCCGAAACAGAGAACGTAAGTCTAACGTTTCGAGCGAAGGCTATTGTTTGTTTGCTCTTTATGTTTCTCTCTGACGAAGGGCCTTCGCTCGAAACGTTAGACTCCTACGTTCTCTGTTTCGGCAGTATATCTAACCTTACTATATTTCGATTGTTGTTTCTACACTGCCTACGCAGCACGCTACTTTTATCTAACTAATTATACATGCCTCAACATAAACCTTTCATAATATTCTTACTTGCTGTGTGTCGTTCTGGTACCTGCAGTATTGACTGCACAGAAAGAAGCGCCAAATTTGAATTCAACGGTTAAAACAAACTGTAGACTGAATGTGCTAGCGATTACGGTAGATCTGCCTAGTACGAACGAGTTTCCTCATTGGCTAGAAACTACATTGGTAATTACCAATTCGCTCCCACGCTCGTTACTGGTTAAGGCACTTGGGGTTGGGCCATCTAAACCAATCAGAAAGCTTCTTAGTATAAGTAGGCGATGACCTAGAATTCATTGAAGTTAGTCAACCTTAATGATTACGATGCATTCGTGTTCATCTCGTGCACCAAATGTCTTATAAATGCACTCTAACTGCACTGCGTGGAGTATTTAGGGGGTTTTTCATTGCATGTCCACAGTCCGCGTATTTACGCATTTTCATTATTCCCGAGAATCGGAAAAACGATGGTTACCGACGGTTCCCGAAGCCAGAGACGGAATTTTTACGTGTTTTCGTTATTCACAAAATTTGGAAAAGGCAAATGGGCGATGGTTGGGACTATATACGCGAAATAAATCGTACTGCAGAGAATGAAGGCAACGTATTCATTTGGTAGATTTTACAACAGCTTTGTAACGGCTGAAAGAATGCTTATATATAACAGTGGCATTCAAATGATCAAACACACGTCACGATAATTACACCATTAGAAGCTGCTAGATAGCATACTTCAAAACGCCCTATCTAAACCTTATTTACATGATAGAGGCCAAAAGCATCGGAATAAATCACCTTAATCTTTATACCTTTGATCTAATCCAATACTGTACAAAACTTACAACCACTTTATTACAATACCAAAACCACCGACTCGCCTTCACACCAAACATAACACTACATTTCTGACTTAAACTATAGTTGCTTTTTGCCCAAAAAGGAAGAAAAGTTGCTCAAATGAAGTCACCTACACGAGGAGAGTAGTACTGGATCCAAAAATAATCTTCTGATGTATGATAAATATAAATTCTGCCTCACTGGAAATACCATGTGCTGATAGTCATTTCACCGCTTCAAACCGCTCCAAACTCGTTCTCTGGCGAGCGCCAAACTGGTTAAGTTGCTCTTCCCTTTGCAGTCTAGCTTGGATCTTTCTTCTATACAGTCTGCTTTTATACAGACACGTATTTTCCTTTCTTTGCCAACAGTTTACTGGAAGGTATTTTTAAAGTGGAACTCAGAAATACATGTTAAAAGAACGTAAAGAATATGGCAGAAGGCCTTCGCTCGATTCAAACGTTTGACTCCTATGTTCTCGCTGTTTCGGCAGTATATCAAACCTTACTATATTTCGATTGTTGTTTCCACACTGCCTACGCAGCACGCTACTTTTATAACACGTAAGTTATCTACATGATGGTTTGTATCTTTGTTTTTCTTTCTTTTAGAAAACGCCACCATAAGACGATCGAAGAAGTATTTAGGGCTAAAATTCGTTGTCTCATAATTTGGTAAGTAACGCTTTAATACTCTTAAAAAGCTACAATTGTTTTGTGGTATTAAGAATTTTGAGCTGGGTTCTTATTTTTATTTATTACGCTTTCCGCCCAGAAAATCGATTGCCTTTCTAAGTAAGCTCTAGGCAGCTAATTTAGGTGTATTTACTCCCAGTATACAACCAACGGAATTTACTGAATTTACTGTAGATTACTGTCAGTATTGTACAGACAAGTGCCTTTAAAAAGGCAACATTGTATTCATAATGTTTGCTGCATACAAAACAATATATCTCTTATTACTCTTAATGAGCATTTAAGGGATTATTTACCAGAATACTGTACTACATAAGATCAATATTGCACACATCAATTAAATAATTAATTAATCAGGCTTTACCACTTAAGCTTTTACATTTATAGTACTGTACATAATTATATTATTTTATAAAGTATGTATGTGAACCAAATATTCATAAAGATAAGATAAAAACTCTATTTAAAGAGGGTAACACATTACAAAAGAACTGATAAAGTTGTGGCCCTCAAAGAAACACCAAGAAGTGTAACAGTATAACCAAAAACAGTTACCAATTACTGTAGGTGCACAAGAAAATTACCAATTACTGTAGGTACACAAGAAAATTGCCAATTACTGTAGGTACACAAGAAAATTGCCAATTACTGTAGGTACACAAGAAAATTACCAATTACTGTAGGTACACAAGAAAATTGCCAATTACTGTAGGTACACAAGAAAATTGCCAATTACTGTAGGTACACAAGAAAATTGCCAATTACTGTAGGTGCACAAGAAAATTACCAATTACTGTACAAATTGTCCTCCGTATCCTAGGAAGTTCTGGGTCGTAAAACATACATATATCAGTCCTAGAGTACAGTGCTGTCAAGTCTAATGCAGCACTATATAGTTTTTGAAGTCATTGAAAGCATTTGTCTTGCATACTGTAGTAGGCTGTTAGATGTAAAATGAATGCTGGTAGCTGGCTGGTCAAGTGGTGCCTAGCCTGTCAAAGTGTTTTTGATATATCTTCAGTTCCCAAACCAGCACAGATAGTGTAGTGTACATGCAGTCACTCAACAAAGTACTAAGACTTTTCCTGACAGACTCTGCACTCAGGCAACTCTGCAGATATTGTGAGAATCAGGCTCGTAGTAGCACAAGTACAAAGAAACACATGTATGTATGCTAATTTCAGTTTTCCCAGAGTTACCGTCCATAAGTTTCTATACTGTAGTTCTCAAGCATTTACCACTAACACTCACTGCATCTTTGTACTTCAGGTCACTTGGTTGGTCATAAATTGATAACCAACCATTATTTGCTACCCTGTAGAAGTATACAAATTTTGTACATATATACACAAATGTAGGAATGCTTTGGGCTTTAATGTTCACCTCACTGAAATGTACAATGGATTGACCACACCTGTAATCTCGTTCCTCACAGTGAGGTGGGAAAGCCTTTGGGAAAATTCTCTTCTCAATTCTAGTGGAGGCTAAAAGTAATGACACCTATACCAGATGTTGCCTTCCAATGCGCAATGAGAAACCCATAGAATTACGATTGGAAACCCATGTGAATGTAAACCCTTTACAATCCAATATGCATTGTTGATGTTGCTATAGGTTTC
The DNA here is from genome assembly GCA_964035015.1 of Corallium rubrum. NCBI lineage: Eukaryota > Metazoa > Cnidaria > Anthozoa > Scleralcyonacea > Coralliidae > Corallium > Corallium rubrum. The sequence continues at coordinate 7,310,169 of OZ036006.1, forward strand.
TGCAATATGCAAACAACACTATGAGTTGAATGTTCAGGGCCAGGATTTGTTGTATCTTCAGGATATATAAACATAAAGTAACTTAAAGAAAGGATTATTTAGTTGTTCGAACATCAAGTCTGCAACGTTGTGATGTCAGGATCCTGACTGTCTTGACAGTGAACACACTGCCCTAGAAGCATACGTGAGTGCACTCCTTGGTCATTTAGTTTTGATTTTTGGTCACGCATCAAAGCATTGAGGAAAGAAACAACCAAAACTATGGAGTCCAAAGCACTGTAATACCACCAGTTATCATCTGAAGATGATAAGAAATTTACCATACCAGTTGTTATATCCATAGCATAGAAATATTATACCTAGAATGCGTGCTCCTATCTCTCGTCAGTCAAAAAATTGTCGCCACAAAATGGCGGATTTATAAGGGCAAAAGGAACTCACCCCAGGACTTTTTAACAGTTTTTAACACGGCTGCGGTTGGTGATGTTGTGGAGTGATGGATGTATTTTAGCACTGAATTTCTTTGTTTTTTGTACCGGAAAACATGCTGGATTGGTGAATTTTATAAAGATGAAGTGCAATATCCTTCGCCAAAACATTTCGAACATTAAACTCTGGATGTAGACATGCAGCGACGATAGCGGCCTTTTAATACGAATGGTTTTAGTGTTTTTACTGTTTTACATTATATTTGAATGATCCCACTTGCCAATCTGTATGTGATTTATACTGAATGTGGAGGATTAATCCAGGAGACAGTAAGTGATTTTTCCCCTCTTTTTTCTCCAATCTAATAAGGATTTCTAGCTTGTGATTTTTGAAATATAAAATATGTTTATGCACCTGTCATACTTTTTATACATCAGTCTTTTCGACATTTATTTATATTGGCATATTAAATCCGTGTTTTTTTAAAGATTTTCTCCTAGTTTCCATTACGTATTTGATTATTTTATTTTATTTTAAACGGGCTTTGATGCAGACAATTTCTGAGTTTCAAGTTTAGCACTTTTTGTTGCTTTTTGTAATTGTGGTGAATTGATCGAAATATAATTTTGAACTTATAGTTTTTAGCACGTTTAATAAAGCAAGTGTCTTGCAAATTGTTTTATTTTATGCTAATGTGTATGTGGCTGATTTGTTGTCGTGCATATATCCAATTTATCCCTATGAAACGTCCTCCAATTCTTTATTTTGAGAAGCGATCATTGTTGTATATATATCCCACCCCTTGGCAAAATTCAAAATGGCGGATCTATAAGGGCAAAATAAAATTTAATTTGGACCCCTGTCACGTGACAGAGCACGCATTCTAGGTCTATTATTTCTATGATCCATAGTCACACTGAGGATGTGATATCTTCCATGACTTGCGTCTTAGAATAAGAATGTAGATGTAGGACATGGGGAGCATGGGTGGCGTGTGCTGTTAGGGCGCTGCCTCTCACCAATAGTTCAGCCCGGTTGAACGGGCTTAGTACTTGGATGGGTGACCATCAGGGAATAACCATGTTCTCGAGCTGGGGACTTATGTGAGTAGAGTTAGTTGGTCTCTCCTGTGCTCCGAGGGTTTTTCGCCGGGTTCTCCGGTTTTCCTCCCTCCGTAAAATCAACACCTAGGGCTTAGCTGAAATCCATGGTCTGAACTGTGTCGTATGGCGGCTGCTTAAAGTGCCTTTGATATGCCTCAACACGGCCACATTGAAAAATCCTTTAGTAGGAGTATTCTAAACAGTGTAATGTGCACATGAACATATTGAAATGTAATGTGCACAATATAAATTAAATAAATTACTAAATTACATCTGGTTTTCATTTGACCAGGGCCTCTGTTTTCCAGTTCACCGAGGAGGTCCTTGGTTTTGCTTGGGCTTTTTTTTGTTATTTTATCCCTTTTTTGGGTGTCACAATCTTGTTTATTTCCACTACTATTCATATACTTCAAGTGAGTTGTTAGCCGTGTTACTGAGTACATACTTCACACCAGTGAATATAATTATTTACAATCAAGACAGTTGTCAGCCACATCTGATCACTGTTAAACTACAACATCAGTCAGTCTATTTCAAAATCTACCAACAACGTGCAAGAACACTTTGATCAAAAGGCGAAGCTGTTCAACTTTTTGTCAAACTCCAAAAGTAAAAGGAGCAAAGAACTTACAACATGCCTCAACTCAGTCTACCACATTCAGCCTTTGATTCAGGCTCAGCATGCTTGCCAGTAGCCCGAGTGAACACCTGACCCAGGCACCTTGTTATATAAAAAACATCAACTGCATTCCAAGGATTCTTTTACACGAGTCCCACATATATGCAGTTGTGACTATGATTCACCTTTAACTATTTTTCTGTGTAACAAAGCCACAAGATAAAATTGAGTCAGTATCCAACATTGTCAAGTGGAACAATTGAGATGGCTGGAACATGGAAAGATGATGGTGACTGAGTGAACGAAAGCATGATAGGTGTGAAAAGAACAGATAAGCCAAGGATGGTATAAGTGGAGTGAGATGGGCCATGAGAAAGTATAGTTTGAGAAGTAAAGATGTGCATGCACAATGCACATGAGAATGAACTCATATATGGAGCTAGTGGCTAACTCCTAGATATATAAAGTGGGGAAAACTATAAAATAATTTATGCTGTTGTAGGGAGAAATGCCAAGAAGGAATCACAATAGAGACAGGGGGTATTACATGCTGCAACACATTTAGGCAAATATTTCCCAATGAATTAGATTTCAATAAAGTGGGTAGACTGGGGAGAGGCTTGAATCGCTCGATTGAGTGCCACATCATAACAACACATTGCGAGACAAGTTACTGGAGGGGTGTTACATGCACGGTGCAAGACTGAAACAAATTGGTGCAATCGTTGCAGAAAGTAGAACCTGATTCTACTTTGTGCAATGACTTTTGCAACTTGTCTCACAACGATTTTGACCATTGCACAACATGTTACACACCGCAATGGTATATGCAACTTGTCTCACAACGATCTTGATCATTACACAGCATGTTACACACTGCAATGGTTCATGCGACTTGTCTCACAATGATCTTGACCATTGCACAGCATGTTACACACTGCAATGTTTCATGCAACTTGTCTCACAACGGCGTTACAAGAGAAGTTGCATGAAAAATTGCAGTGTAACATGGCCTTTAGCCATTTTTACATTTTATCAGGTTTCCTGTGTGCTGGAATTATTTTAATGACTTCAGCATGAACAGTTTATCCTTTTTGTCTTCGTAGTCAAAATGGTGTTTTTAAACCCTGTGTAATAAATAGTTTACATGTAGCACTGACATTGCAGGGCTGCAGGCGGTAAAACGTTATACATGTATTATATATATGTAACTTCACTTAGGCTTATACATAATAAAGACTTTTACCTTGAATTACGAAACATTTTAATATACTCTTACCTGATAAACAAAACGGTAAAACTGTCAGGTGAACGGTGAGAAAAGCAGTTATTTCAAAGTTATATAACAATATAGGTCAAACCACAAGGGCCCTGGCTTCCTCGTGTATCCCCGTTATAGAAATTCGAGTTGAATGTTCTTACCTTGTTTCTGCTTTATATTTGTTGGAGTTTGTATTTTCCCGGGTCGAGTTACAACTATACTTCGGCGAGTTCCACTCACGGTCATTACTCTCCTCTCCTTACCAAAAGAAGGAAAGGCTGGTGACTTCCCAAGGCTATATTTCTGACCGCCCTCACTTGAAGCTCCATAAAATCCACAAAAATCGCTCGATCTCGCCAAAATTGCCATCAGGGCATTCGTTGAGAACTTAGCTTTCGATTCATGGCTCTTTCGATCCCAACGTTCATCTTCGCGCCGCGAAAAACGCTCATCTATCCGTATGCGTACTACGAACAGTCAAAGGATCAACCAGAACATAGTCCAGAAGTATAGTTGTCCGCATTTCTTCAATGCGCAGGCGCGATATTTACGCAATGCGTGAGGCGACATGCGAGTTGGACTTCTAGATCTGGTTGTACTGTATTACTACTCTGTGGTCCACCCGGGAAATGTCGGCCTCGCGATCCCGGCGCCATTTTGAAAGTAAGTGCCCCCGGGAAATTAGCCCTCTCGTCTTTGCGACCCTCGGGCTCCTGTATTCAATTACTCTTGGCCTTCTTGTGACCTTTTAATTAAATTTATATATATATATATATATATATATATATATATATATATATATATATATATATATATTTATATACAGTATATATATATTTATATATATATATACAGTATATAGTTAAAAGCTTCTAGGACAGCGTCGGCCATGGTTGAAATCCAAATATTACCAAGGGTTAAGTCACGTTGGCCTGAAAAAGAGAAAAATCTCCACGTTTCGAGCGAAGGCCCTTCGTCAGGAGAAATTAGTAAACAACTCACATAAGTAAACAACTCACAACACAAATTTCTCCTGACGAAGGGCCTTCGCTCGAAACGTCGAGAAGATTTTTCTCTGAGTATATATATATATATATATATTATATACAGTATATATATATATATATACAGTATATATATATATATATATATATAATTATTACCAGGGTTAAGTCACGTTGGCCTGAAAAACAGAGAAGATTTTTCTCTGTTTTTCAGGCCAACGTGACTTAACCCTGGTAATATTTGGATTTCAACCGTGGCCGACGCTGTCCTAGAAGCTTTTATATATATATATATATATATATACAACACGAGCGGCCGTGTTGTATTGAATATACAATCACGAGCCGAAGGCGAGTGATTGTATATTCAATACAACAAGGACGCGAGTGAAATGAATAAATAGTAAAATGACTTGTGAAATGAATAAATTGTAAAAATCCCTTTGGGATGTTGAGATGCTAATTAGTTACAAGCACTAGTGGTTGTATCAGAAGAGTATACATCCACTGGTGGTTGTAACTAATTAGCATCAATGGTTTTAGTTTGTATGGGGTTTACAGGGGTATACATGTGACGTAATTTCTGAAATTGGATTGGCTGCAAAACTCATGAATTAGTAATGAATTTCACAAAGTAAATTACTTATTTACTTAACTAACTATTATTTATATATATATAGATAACAATATAAAATTAATTAAAAGGTCACAAGACGACCAAGAGTAATTAACTACAGGAGTCCGGGGGCACTTACTTTCAATATGGTCGACTGGCGCATGCGCATAAAAACAATGCGTCACTTTTCCGCGAGTTGGACTTTTGTGTGGCCTGGTGTCACTTCCCGGCTTAGCAACCGCGTCATTGACAAACTTGCTCCCAACCGTGGGAAGCACACAGAATAGTAATACAACCAGAAGTCCAACTCAAGTGAAAACTTGTCCGCATTTCTTCAATGCGCAGGCGCGATATTTTACGCCATCCGACGCCATCCTGGCAAGTTCCCCCGGCAGTTTTAACCTTCTTTTGAAGGTCCAAACAGCCGGGGGAACTTGCCAGGATGGCGAGGAATCAAGATGCGCGAGGCGACATGCACAGTGCACTTTTCACAGATGAAAATTGCACTGTGCCGTTGCTAAGCCGGATACGCATACAGATAGAGCATTTTTGAAGCCAAAGTGTTTACATATGAGCGTTTTTCGCGGCGCCAAGATGAACGTTGGGATCGAAAGAGCCATGAATCGAAAGCTAAGTTCTCGACGAATGCCCTGATGGCAATTTTGGCGAGATCGAGCGATTTTTTGTGGATTTTATGGAGCTTCAAGTGAGGGCGGTCAGAAATATAGCCTTGGGAAGTCACCAGCTTTTCCATCTTCAAAGCCGGTTTTCCACTAGGCGATTTTTTTCGCGCGAATTAAGGGACTGTCTTTTGTTCGAATTCAATCGACTTTCTTTTGTTCGAACTCAACAGACTTCTGATTAGTTCCAGCTCAGAGCTCATGAGACAAAAGAAAAAGTCGCTTCGCGCGAAAAAAGTCGCCTAGTGGAAAACCGGCTCTAGTAAGGAGAATAAGGACCGTGAATGGAACTCGCCGAACTATAGTTGTAACTCGACCCGGGAAAACACAAACACCAACAAATACAAAGCAGAAACAAGGTAAGAACATTCATCTCGAATTTCTATGCATTTTGGTATATATTTCATTATTCGATTTGAATTCGTCCCAACCGTCAACATACAGAGCTAGTAGCCCGCCTCCCCCCGAAAGTGCTGACGTATGGTGTACGATTGGGCCGCCTGTGGTCAAACCGCCATGCATCTGATGTCCACATGCAAAATAAGCCCAATATTTGGATTGGGGCTAGGCCCTCTATCCTTCGCAGACGAGACACGCTTACATGAAATACCTACGTTATTTTGAACTTTGAACACGTGACGATGAAGGCCACACTGCTTCATTATACAGAAAAAACCCAATACCGTGAAGTTGCTAAAATTTCCATGAACTTAAACAAAAACAGAACAATGACTACTTTGGACGACTTTCCAAACATATATTAACATTTTGCCTCCAACTCTGCATGTCAAAAAACACCAAACAAATTTACTCATCACTTCAAGTGAAGACCTAGTCAACGTGATGTTCTACAGGATGGTTTTTCCGCACACAAGAGCTACTAGCTGAATTAACTGCCTCACGAGGCCATTTGCGCGGGAAGATTCTCTTGTGTGCGCGTTAGCTTTTCCTGAGAATTTTACCTCACAAGGTTGTGGGATCTCTATATAACAGATCAGACTGATCACTGGGTAACACGCAACAAACGTACTCCGTTGCACCATTAGCCAGGCTAGACAGCAACGTTGGTGCGTTGTTAAAAATCGTCGTTAAGAGTATAAGTGCCCCGTACGTCTTAAATTGTGAGGTTGCAAGACGTCTTCAACTGACAAGTGGTGTTTACCAGTTGATGGTTCGGTTTGTGTATAATATCATTTGAGAATTATTTATCATCAATATTATTTATTATCAGTACATATCACTTATAAATATATATCATATATCACATAGCCAATAAATAAATATACTAATCAGCGCGCATAGTATATGTTTCTCACAATTATTTTTCTCTTTTGTTTCAGTATTTTAGTCAAATAACTGAGATAAGAACACGTGGAACAATGAACGATCCCAACAAAGACAACACCAGAAAAAAACGAAGTCCTCCTACAGGATATTTGGAAAGACTTATCAGAATTCTGTGTTTCTGTTTGGTTTTGGAGGATTGGCAGGCTTCTCGCCAGTTCCTATCAACCACTCTTCCAAACGTTTTGACAAATGTCCCCAACGGAAGGGATTTATTACATTCATTCTACAACGAAGGACTTATCTGGAACGATAATTTTGAATTTTTAGCCTTTGTCCTGAACAATAGTGGACGCCAGGACCTCGCCTCTGTGACCGAGGCTTTACAAAACGGCGATTCCGGTCCTTTGGAAAACTTAGAACTTATATCTGCAATGCGAAATTGGAAAATTGTAGACGATCACGTAGTTCCCAGACGAGGTAGACAAGGTAACCATCTGAGGTCACCAGTAGAAAACAGCGAGTTCGCGAGCAGAAATGGTCAACAACCCCAACTGGACTTCGCTCTCCAAAGTGCCACAGATGCCTTCGTGAGAAATATCCCAAATAGAGAGCATAGTGGTACTACACCAGCGTCGCAAGGGAGAATGGCTCATGGAAATGCTACCTCGACAAGAAACCATAATTCTCAAGGTGCTACAGCACGGGTTGGAGAAAGCGCCGAGATGCCTTACGAGCACCGCAGTGAAAATCCTAGATCATGCCGCAGCTGTAGGAAATGTGGAGAGATTCAAAATGTACGTATTGTAAATATTTTCGTAAATTAAGTATTTTTTAATCTGATGGGTATTATAAAAACAGATGAGTGAAACAAGTTAGTATAACCAACGTTGCTGGAAAGGGAAAACGAGAAATCGGTCTGGTTATTCCAGCAAAATTCAAAAGATCTGGCAAAAAAGTACGGCAGATTGGCAAAAAAAAGCCAACTGGACGAGTGCCTTCAAGCTCGTGAAGAAAAAAAACACAAACTTTGAGAACCTACACGTGGAAAAAAGCATTCAAAAACTGCCCGGTTTTTACAGTTTTTCAGAGTGCTAACATCTTACGACAGCTTGTACAACAAGAACTAAAAATAAAAATACTTTACTAACTCTAGGCTGTAATACTTACATAACTATTTCAAGCGTGGATTTTATATCATCAATTTTAATCTTTCAGCTGACCGGAAATGTACTCCAGAACTTGAATACTATCTGCAAGCATCTCAGTATAGAACAGCGGTCTTACTTACAAACTGAGATCCATTTCCAGTATGGAGTCGAGCCTGACTTGCTTGGACCGATGTTCATGGAGCTCAGCCATCGTAGAAATACTGCGGGATGTTTAATCTGCTTCCTTCGCCGTGTCCTACTCTCAATTGGGCGCGTCGAATTGCTTCATGCCATAGATGGTGTGCTAGCAGGTGACAGCAGCTTTCTTACTGCACTGGAGCAAGGAAATCAAACCAACGAAAACCAGAGGAATATACAAAATTCTTCATCGGTAAGTAACACCCATTGCGCTATCTTTCCTTAGTTTAGTCATGCGTCGCTAAGTGCATGACCTTGCATATTAAACAAGACGCCCGCTAGGCGTGAACTCGGGCTACTGTGGGCTGGCGCCTTGCAAAATAATATAAAAACAGCAGTGCTGTTTGGAGTCAATGGTTGAATCTGATGCAACTTTCAGTCAATTGACTGTAGTAGTGCAATACCCATCATAGAGAAAATCATATAGGATAAATTTGTATAGTGGCCATACTGGTGTACCAAAACAATGAAATGGTGGGTATACTGGTGTACCAAAACATTGATTTGGCAGCCATACTGGTCTGCCAAAACATTGAAATGGTGGCCATTACTGGTGTACCAAACCATCTAAATGGTGGCCATACTGGTGTACCAAAACATTGAAATAGTGGACCCGATGTTTTGGCGACCTTTTACGAATCGGGTACATGTGTTTTTGAATAACCAGTGGTGCGATTCTTCGTATGGTTTCCTGAAAAAGCAGGCTATACTCTGTTTAGGCATTGACAGATGCATTTGCATAAACGCTGACAAAAAATGGAACAAAGAGTTTGGTTGCGTTTCCAGACACTTCAATTCTAGTGACAGCTACTACTGATGTATCAAGGATAAAGGACTGAGGGCTAATCATCCTTACTTGCAGCCAGTGGCTGAATTACGAAGGACGCAGATCAACGTGGCCATGTCGAGGCATATCAAAGGCGCTCCAGGCAGCCGCCATACGACACAGTTTAGACCAGGGATCACAGCTAAGATGTTAGGTGTTGATGTGTGTAGTGCTAAGTGCTTATGCTCAGCCTGTAAAGGATTTACAGTTTACCCTGACTACTTTCCATCTGAGCCTCAGTAGCTCAATGGTTAGAGCGTCTAACCAGTCATTAGAAGGTTGCAGGTTTGAACCCTGTCTCACGATCGGAAATGGCGGCTGTCGAGGCTCGCGAAATACGGGCTGACCCCTATTAGCTACGCATGCGTAGAACGAATATCTTGCGTGTAAACGTCATTAATACACGGCCGACAACTCACTTGAGCCAGCACGCATGTGGACTGCGAACTGCCCCATGAAAGCGGCCGATTTTCTATGCGATTTCCGATCGTGGGGGCTAAAAAATCTTTTCTGAGTAATTGAGCTTGACGAACGTCCACCAAACGTCTGTTAATTGTATATTGTCAAGTATATTCAAATGTTAATATATTTTGTGTACTTTCTCCACATAGTCTGATGTTGCTGGTATTAATCCGACGCTGGACACTTCAAGTGAAAGAACTTCTCATCGGTCTCCAAGGTTAGTTAGTATTGTATGTGTATATCACTATAAATTCATATCATATCATATCATATATCATATCATATCATATCATATATCATATCATATCATATCATATCAAGCTCATATCAAGTTGCGAATACAGCAATATTCAATATACAAATAACAACCGGGGACTGAGTCGAGTCAGGATTAGAGGCCGAATCAAAATTAAGATTAAGGTTAGAATTAGCGTTTAGGTTAGGAACTGGGTTGGAGTTTGGCCTTGGGTAAGGGTTCGAATTAACGATTATTGTTAATTTAAGAGTGTTTCACAATAGGCGAGTTTCAGGGTGTTGCGCGCGCATCATTTTTCAAAAAACCCGGCAAGCTTCCCTCAAAGTAAACATACTGTAGATACAGATTTTGGATGTTTAACATTGTTTTTTCACTAGGAGACCCCACCAATTCCTTTGCAAAACGATGCGCGCGCAATACCCTGAAATTCGCATATAAAAATTATTGGGAATTCTAGACGAGAAAATATATTACCAAGAAACAGTTGCATATTTCCTTTTGAGTTCTCCCTTTTGCTATCTCCTTTAGTCAAAGCAGGAACTTAGAGAATTCTAGTGTTACTCGACCAGCCTCGCAAGAAAGAGAGAGAATGGCTCATGGGAGTGTTGCTACAGCACGAATTGGAGAAAGCGCCGAGATGCCTTATGAGCACCGCAGTGAAAATCCTAGATCCTTCCGCAGGTGTAGCAAATGTGGAAAGATTCCAAATGTACGTATTGTAAATATTTTCGTAAATTAAGTATTTTTTAATCTGATGGGTTTTTACAGTTTTTGACTACTAACATCTTACGACAGCTTGTGCTACAAGAACTAAGAAAACGTTACTAACTCTAGGCTGTAATACCTATGTAACTATTTCAAGTGTGGATTTTATATCATCAATTTTAATCTTTCAGCCCAGAAGAAATTTACTCCAGAACTTGATAAATATCCTTTCAACACATTTGAATGAAGTACAGCGCTCGAAATTACAGAAGGAGATCCATTATTGCTATAGAGTAAAGCCTGACCCCCTTGAAGTAATGTTTACCCGGCTCATTCATCATAAACATATTGGACGTAGATGTTTAATCTGCTTCCTTCGTCGTGTCCTACCTTCTATCGGGAGAGCCGAATTGTTCCATGCCATAGAAGGTGTGCTAGCTGGTGACAGCAGCTTTCTTGCTGCACTGGAGCAAGGAAGACAAAACAATGGTAACCAGAGGAATAATATACCAAATTCGCCATCGGTAAGTAACACATATAGCGCTATCTTTCGTTAGTTCAGTCATGCGTCGATAAGTGACCTTGCATATTAAATGACCTACAATATTGCTTTAAAATTACGTCTTGAATACTGTATCTTTTGTTGAAGTGTATATGAAATGAAAATTAAGTGTATTTATTTATTTATTTATTTATTTAAAAAAACTCTTAAAATCATAAAGTAGCATGTTATACAGTTTTTCAAATCTCAATTCATTCTTAAGAAAATAGGATTTATTTGATATGCAAATAACCAACTGCATACGTCACATTGGTGATTTTACAATAAACTCATGCAGTGGGTTATTTGGATATCAAAAAAATCTTATTACTCGGGCTACCTATGGTAGGCTGAGTCTAGGTTTCGGCTCGCGGTTTTTCCTTTTTTGGATGTCACGATTTTGCATTTTTGCACTTTTTACTTCCGCTACTAATCATACTTCCGGTGAGTTGTTCATCACACTTCCGTGTGATGGAGTGAGGCCGTGAGGCATGTTGTAAGTTCTTTGCTCCTTTCGCTTTTGGAGTTGGACAAAACGATGAACAGTTTTGCCTTTTGATCAAGGTGTTCTTGCACGTTGTTGGTAGATTTCGAAACTGACTGACTGACTTTTTAGTTTAACAGTGATGTGGCTGACACAACTCCCTTGATGAAGAATGCACCACATTCACCCTTCGATTCAGGCTCCGCTCTCTTGGGCAAGGGTGAATATTTGAATTGAATTTGAATTTATTCAATTTGCCACTTAACGTGTGGCAGGAGAGAGGAACAGAACTTTCGTCCCAATTGACATCAAACTCCTATGCGTAGGCAACTAAGACCCAGGTGTTGATTTTACGGAGGGAGGAAAACCGGAGAACCCGACGAAAAACCCTCGGAGCAAAGGAGAGACCAACTAAACTCTACTCACATAAGTCCCAAGCTGGCGGAGGACGGGGTTATTCCCAAACGGTCACCCATCCAAGTACTAACCCCATCCGACCAGGTTTAACTATTGGTGAGAGGCAGCGCCCTAACAGCACACGCCACCCGTGCTCCCCTTATATGGTGCGTACTTCACACAGATGAGCATGACTTGCCAAAACGTATACGTTAGCCTGAGTGAACGCCTGAACCAGGCGTCTTGTTATTTCAAGACTATGCATGAGTGAGATATGAAACTGTTTCAGGTACGCCTACCTTTGGATCCGAGTTTGTCACCAATCACAGTTACAAAATCGACCCGATGTTTTGGCGACCTTTTACGAATTGGGTACATGTGTTTTTGAATGACCAGTGGTGCGATTCTTCGTATCGTTTCCTGAAAAGCAGGCTATACTCTGTTTAGGCATTGACAGATGCATTTGCATAAACGCGGACAAAAACATGGAACAAAGAGTTTGGTTGCGTTTCGCTGTCTAGTCCTGAGTTCAGTTTCTCAAATACGGCAGTGGACACATACACACATTGTGTACCTATTTTTTAAGTATACCAAGTGCAGCATGCTGACTCAGATTTGATGCATTGCGTAATGTCTTGTCAATTTCAAGTCCTGTCGACAACTTTCAAGATTGAATGAAAAAAACGTCGTAACGCTTTAACTCCGCAAATGGACACCGCGGTCAAAAACAGCCTGTAAAGGCTTTACAGTTTACCCTGACTACTTAGAAGTACATGACTATGAATTTACAACCTTAGCGCTCCATCTGAGCCTCAGTGGCTCAATGGTTAGCTAGAGCGTCTAACTGGTCATTAGAAGGTTGCAGGTTCGAACCCTGTCTGGGTCTCTGAAATCTTTTCTGAGTAATTGAGCTTGACGAACGTCCACCAAACGTCTGTTAATTGTATATTGTCAAGTGAATTCAGGTGTTAATATATTTTGTGTACTTACTCCACATAGCCTGATGTTGTCGGTGTTAATCCGCCGCCGGACACTTCAAATGAAAGAACTTCTCATCGGTCTCCAAGGTTAGTTAGTATTGTATGTGTATATTACTATAAATTCATATCATATCATATCATATCATATCATATCATATCATATCATATCATATCATATCATATCACATCATATCATATCATATCATATCATATCATGCTCATATCAAGTTGCGAATACAGCAATATTCAATATACAAATAACAACCGGGGTCCGAGATTAGGGTCAGGATTAGAGGCCGAATCAAGATTAAGATTAAGATTAAGAGTAAGGTTAGAATTAGCGTTTAGGTTAGGAATTGGGTTGGAGTTTGGGTAAGGGTTCGAATTAACGATTATTGTTAATTTAAGAGTATTTCATAATAGGCGAGTTTCAGGGTGTTGCGCGCGCATCATTTTTCAAAAAACTGGCAAGCTCCACTCAAAGTAAACATACTGTTTAAAATCAACAAAGTATAGATACAGTTTCTGGATGTTTAACATTGTTATTCTGCTGTTGTTGGCTCGCTAGCAAGTCTGTTTGCCATTGCTTACTTTGTGGAGAGCCCACCAAGAAACAGTTGCATATTTCCTTTTGAGTTCTCCCTTTGCTATCTCCTTTAGTCAAAACAGGAGTATGTTAAGAAGATTGGAAAAATTCAAGAGAAATGTTGCAACTTCGAAAAAGGTGTCGTGACGTCATACATCACTGACCAATCACAGCATACGTAGAAGTCTATAAATAATTGGCTGCTTTATACGACCACTGAGTTACTATTGTAATTTCTAAGACAAAGCTATTAAATCTATATAACTAAAAATATTTTTCCCTGCAGTGAAAACGATGAACAAGCTCCATTCCACAGATATCGATCCAGATCACCTCAGGAGTGTTGTATCTGTTTGGAGACGTTTAACGTGAGTTTATAACTATATGCTATACGTGCTACACTCAGCATGCAAAATGTTGTTTCATGTTTATTTTAACAAGTGCACGGCGTATAACACGTCTATACATGTAGTAATAAATGTATATTTTAATATAGGATGTAAATGATTGCACAGACTGCGTGACCCTACCCTGTTCTCATAAAGTTCACAAGGGATGCCTGGTTCGTCACAAACTGTAAGTATAATTTAATTGTAAAATAATTATCTTAATTATCTTATCTTAATTATTATGAAATGTATTGAAATAACTCTCGCTATTACGGACTCCCACTATTACGGAATTGCGGACACTTCATGTGGTCCCCAACAAACATTTTAATTGTTCTACTCTCGTTACAACGGACACCTTGGACGTATTTTTCTCTTGACACATGAAATGAATGACTTTTTAATTTATCGAGTGACATATTTATGTTACTGATTCATGTTACCGTTGTATTTTTGGTTTTGGAATAAAAAAATATTTGAATACAAATTTTTGACTTGTACTGTGTACTTATGTATCACAGTAAACGTCGACTAGAAATTGAAATAAACTGGACATTTTAAAACAAAAAAGCAGTAATACATTGTAGTGACCTGAAATCGGGATATTTTCATCGCATCCTGCTATTGTGGACTCTCGTTATTACAGACACCAAATGACGGTCCCCAGGGTGTCCGCTATAACGAGAGTTGACTGTACTCTTAAAAATATAATTGTGCGTTCGTAAGTACAAGGTGCACATGCATCACCAACAAACACGAAATGTTCAAAAGCTATGGATGCTTTATTTGTTCTTTCTTCTTTTTGAATATAGGGAAAAGTGTCCCATTTGCAAAAAAAGCATGAGCAAAAAATGAGGAATGACTATCCAGGGTCTGCAGTAATTAATTGGCTGAGCTGTTGCTCTGCTAGTGTACTTGTTATGTATTTATTTATTTATTAAGTTTTGCCACAAGGTTCAATAAGAGTAGTAATTAATTAAAATTAATTACTCACAGTGAAAGTTAAGTTACAACATAAAATATAAAATAATAGAGACGTTAAGATACCCCAGGTTCGGTTTACGAGTACGGGTAATCTACCCGTACCCGTAGTCGTATGTACGGGTAGATCATGATCTACCACATAGATCATGATCTACCACGGGAAAACGGGTAGATTTTACGAGTAAACAAAAATGGCGGTACCCGTAAACTGAACCCGGGGTATCTTAAGGTCTCTATTGTGGCAGGGTTGCCGTTAGTTCTTATTCACTAATTATTAACTACTCAACCGAGAGTGAGATCTTTACGGTAAAATATTAAACCGAGGTCGTGCTGTATTGACCGAGCGATAGCGAGGTCAATACGCTCAAGACTGAGGTTTAATATTTTACCGTAAAGACCGAACGGTCGAGGTTATTAAGTAGTTTATTATATGGCACTTTTTATTTCAAAATCAATCTTGTATTTCTTGGTCTTCGCTTCCTTTAACTTCGTCAAAACACCGAACTAGCGTTATTTTCTGCCGTTTCTTTTTCTCGTCTGGATACTAGAATTTACTTTTATAATGTTCATCGTCGTCTATTTCGTCTACTTTCGCCGTTTTTCGGCAATAAAATAAGATTTTTTGTTTGTTTCCAATCGTAGGGCATTAACAATTTTCATAATGCCCGTGGGCATTACGGAGAAATCTCGCCCCTTCAGCAACCAATCACAGCGCGTGATTTTACCGGAAGTAATCAGTGCCATATAATAATAAGTCTTAAGGCTAGTTTCCACTCAGGAAAATTTTCCGCAGGATAGGAACGGACAGGAAAGTTTCATTTGTGTTAAAGTCATTAGTTCCGACCGAGAGCTCACAAGACAAAGAAAACGTTCCTGTCCGTTCTGGTCCTGCGGAAAATTTTCCTGAGTGGAAACTAGCCTTTAGACCCCGTTTACACGATGCCGGTACAATTTGAAAACGGAACAAAATCATGTCGCTATGCAAATACAGCATATAACATTCCGGTATCGTGTAAACGCAAGGCCTAAATGGCATGATTTTGCTCCGTTTTCAAATTGTACCAGCATCGTGTAAACGGGTCTTAATCATCAGTCGCCAGTCACCAACTACAAAATATCAACCACCAATTGCCAATAATTTATCCAACAATTATGTTAATGTTAACCGGATTATTGTTCGACTGTATGGCACGACTGTGGATCCATGCACCCTCACGAGTCAAGTTGGAAAGATTGAAAATCGAGCCATGAGGATAATTTAAAATCAGGAAAGACTAAAATGTGGGGTAAAAGACTTTTAGATCTACCAATGGTAAGAACTAAAATCGGACAGTTGAAGTTTAAGTACGCAGGAGCAAAAGACTGGAACTCACTGCCGAAGTAATATAAGAGAAATTACTTCTTGAGGGCCGGCCAAGGCTTCAAAATATTAATTTTGATGGCATTTTTTGTTACAAGCAGGCAACTATGTTAAATCATATCGGATAGTGTATACGTTGTTGGCAGTCGTGATTATTGATTTATATTCTAAAATTTCGAGCTTTTTGAAAGCACAATGTGATGGATGGGATATCTGTAAAGTGCTGCCTATTTACGTTTGTGTATTATTTGAATTACAAATTCAGAATGCTATCCAATCAGCGTAGCTCACAATTATACAAAAGCTCAGCTTTATAACAGTAGATAGATGGCGGTATCGGCAAATTACCAAAATAAAACGAAGTAATTTACGAATACGAGACTTTCCTGTAGCTACCAGATCTAATAAATTTCTGATTCTTGGCAAGCTTACCTTTTTGTGGCTTTTCTTCGAAGTATTATATATAGGTGTATTCAATCCATATTTCTTGTTTGTTTAAGATTACGAGTTAAACTAGAGAGACGCTGATTGGATAGCATTCTGAATTTAGCTAATTCAAATAAAACACAAACGTAAATAGGCAGCACTTTACAGATATCCCATCCATCACATTGTGCTTTCAAAAAGCTCGAAATTTTAGTATATAAATCAATAATTACGGCTGCCAACACCCCTCACCTTCAGAGTATACACTACTGATCCGATAGAGTTTCTTTATATTTAATTCTATCTGTTATTTTTGTTATAACTTGTATAGCATTTTTGCTATACAGAATTAGTATAGAATTAATCGTAGCAATAGACGAACCAGGCGGAAAGCGTAATCTTGTCAGGAATATTAAAGCCCAGCATATAATTTTAAAAAGCCCCATATTTAACTCATGTCTCTTTCAATATGGGGCTTTTTAAAATTATATGCTGGGCTTTAATATTCCTGACAAGATTATAGAATTAATATATAATTTTTGTAATATACATACATTACTATATGTTTTGTATACAATTATTCTAGCTCCAGGAATAGGATATTTTAGCACAGTATTTTTCCATTTTTCATATATTTGTATTTTAGTGAATGTGAAATGGACATAATTTGATTATATTGAAATGCTAAAATGCGCAATATAAGTATATTAAATATTATTTTGGCATGATTTGGCAGTTTTGCAATCAGAAGTTTACCTGTAAGTAAGTTGTAACCACTGTACATGCACTGTAGTTGTGATTTTTGCGTGATTTTTCATTGAATTTCGTCGGTAAATTTTGGAACAAACACCCCACAGTCGAAATGCCCTCGGTACACCACTGACGAAGAGACGAAAAGAGCCACATTAAAACTAGAAATTCTAAAAAATTACTATCGGGAGCCATTGTAAGAACAAAACTCCAGAGTTTAACGATACGATTAAAATAAACTTGTTGAAAAGTTTTAGTTTTGCAATATGGAGTTTGTAAAAGAGATCTTGTCCCTTGTCTTGTTTGACAAGAGACTGTAGGTGTGAAATGATCCACATTTCTGCCATTGGTATCAAACAAAGAACACTGTACAAGGTTTAGAAGCTTAGTTTTTGCATTTGCTGGTATTATTAAGCAGTAAAACGTGTTATTTCGTAGTTGTTTACTTTGCCCGTTAATCGATAAACTTGTCTACATCACAAAACTCGTAAAAATACAACAAAAACAGTCAATAACTTCATTATGAAACACTTTATGTACCTTTGATAGTAAAATATGTCTTTACAAAGCCTTGAAGTATGTTAGTTGACGATTTCGAACTGTATTTGCTTATATTTTCTTTCTGTTTCCTGGTGGTATTGTTTTATGGCTTTTCCAACTCCCTGCGTCCCCCGGTTAACTCTCACTATTCTTAAGCCCGCAAAGAGTACTGGACAGGGAGTAGTAAGATGGCGGATCTGGCTTCACAATTTTGACGGCTGGACAGAAAAGAAATGCGCTATATATATATATATATATATATATATATATATATTTGTATTTTCGTTATAGTGAAGCAATCATTCAACAGCAGCGTTTGGGTTCAATCACTCAATCATGTTATTGAAATATTAATAAGAGAAAAACAAAAGGTTTGTGCACGGCGAGGACCGTCTCAACATAAAATCACAATTTATTATAAGCGCTTTGAAGTTTGCAGACCATACCTTGACTGACTATCTATCTATCTATCTCGGTTAAACTTTTTTTACAAAGTTAACTGTACCTCTGTGAGAAGCTTTTATTAAAATCCAATCTTATACAAAAGATGGTCTTTGTAGTTCCTATAAAAATAATGAGATTTCCAATCATTTTTTGTCGTGTTTTGCAATAGACCATTTGCACGATGACGTGAGGTGGCATTGGGTGACTACAACTACCAGAATGCTTTGCCAACAATTTTGGAAATTGGCGCGTTTAGACATTGGCAATGAAAAATTAAGTTTGTCTCATTTGAAAGAACCTCGCCAAATGGTATAAGAAGACCTTTTGTAATTTTTACCGTATTTGTTTTGGTTTTGGAAATATTTCAACCAAAGACAGCGTGCTGTCCGCCATCTTGTTGTAATATTGGGTCTAATTAACTGATGAAACTACTCCGTGGGTGACCAAATTTCCACGGAAGGCTTTTTAAATGTTGTGGGTCAATTTAAAATGGAAATAGCGCAACAAAAAATCGAGTTTCTAGCTCATGTCACAAGTTTAGCAAGATAAAATTTCACTTTACCCTGGTTATGTCGTCACATGCATAATTTTGCATATCGAAAATAATTCCAAGATGGTGGACAGCACGCTGTCTTTAGTCAAAATATTTCTAAAACCAAAACAGATATGGAAAAATTGTAAAAGGTCTTCTTATACCACTTGACGAGTTCTTTCAAATGAGACAAACTTAATTTTTATTGCGAATACCCTTTAACACTACAAAGACAACGTTTGCAAATTTTACTCTGCTATTTTTATTCGGCATAGTAAAAACAACTGATTATTAAGTTATATAAGATAGTACAGACTACTGTATAGTATTCTGCATGTATTCTGCTTTCAAGCTCATTGTATTTTGCTTGTGACATGATCAATATGAGGTAAGCGTACTTATGATGTCGTCGTCGTCAACAACAGCAGTTCTCAGCTTCCACTAACCGGTCAAAACTGGAATATTTACACACGTTAGAAGCTTGGCTTGAATTGGCGGTACCGAAAAAGATGGCAGTGGTACATTTAACCACAATGCTTTGCGACCTCAAATCAGCTCAAATAACAACTAAACATTGTTTATCATGCTAAGATGGAACTTCATTCCTACAAAAGTTGATCGTTTTAAAACCATATCTTCCAATAGCGTATCGTCGAGCGGCTATTCATAGCTCAAAATGCGGACAAACAAACCAAAATTGAATTTCAAATTATTGCAAATGAGCCATTATCTATTGTTCGGATTGCAAGAATTGTGGGTAAAAGTGGACAAATTTAAATAATGACGTCATCACGACGGAGCGCTGCAAGAAACAATATTTACTGCACGCAAAGGATTGTGGTTAACGTCTCTTCCGGTACGGTCAACTGCCTGGCGATCTTTCTAATCCCGAACGAAATAGACTACGCAGAATTTGAGAATAACTGTTCGAGGTATTAAGGTAAGATAGTTATAGTATCCCAAGAGTGTTATAGTATGCTGGATATTTGCTGGTATTGTTGAATAATGATTACACATTGACTGTTCTATCTTCCCTCGTGTCGGAACGTATAATTGAAAACATAGCCTCGCTTTAGCTTTGACAACATTTTAGAACACTACACAAGGTTGACTCAAGCTTGCTTCACTAACTATCTCGTCCAAAGAGATCCCTTTAGTCAGACTAATTCAAAAGACGCTACAAATAACAGAGTTAAAATACCACGGACCATTCGTTACTTGGGAAAACCCCTTTAATACTTTATTATAATAGATCGCCGCTCGCAACAAATTTAAAGTGCCCGTAACCTCAAAATCAATTTCAGCTCATCGAATATATATCTTTATTTATAGTCTCTTAGTGTAAACATTTTTCAATTTGGGTAAATTGTCCGGTTTTTATGGCGTGTTGAATTTGGATTTTGTTGCCCCTGAGTGCCGTCGGATTTTTTTTATAACCGCGAGTCTGGGTATAAATTAGAATGTTTTTATACAGTGTACGCATGCGTAATTATACAAAAATTGACCCTAACCCCCGAGATAACGCGGGTGAAAGCGTTCACATGGAGGTAGATTAACTCTGGCCCTAGGGTTACCCTATCGCTCAGATCGAATTATCCCTATCCCCCGAGTTATCTCGGTCTCATGTGAACGGTTTACTTTCTTAACATGGAAATAAACTAACACCGAGATATCTCGGGGGATAGGGGTAACCCTACCCCCCGAGATAACTCGTCTAATGTGAACAGGCCCTTAGAGGCTGTTTATATGGAGGCCAGCCAGCCAGCCTGGGGACCCGGGCTGTTTTTTCCCCATGTAAACACAGCCAGCCCACCTAGCCAAGATCTCGCTTTGTGAGACCGAGATCTCGGTTACCCGGGCTGACCAAGCCGAGATCTCGCTCATGTAAACACAGCCAGCCCACCTAGCCAAGATCTCGCTTTGTAAGACCGAGATTTCGGTTACCCATGCAGGCTGTTTTTTCCCATGTAAATACAGCCAGCCCACCTAGCCAAGATCTCGCTTTGTAAGACCGAGATTTCGGTTACCCATGCAGGCTGTTTTTTCCCATGTAAATACAGCCAGCCCACCTAGCCAAGATCTCGCTTTGTGAGACCGAGATCTCGGTTACCCAGGCTGGTTTTTCCCATGTAAACACAGCCAGCCCACCTAGCCAAGATCTCGCTTTGTAAGACCGAGATTTCGGTTACCGGGGCAGGTTTTCCCATGTAAATACAGCCAGCCCACCTAGCCAAGATCTCGCTTTGTAAGACCGAAATCTCCGTTACCCGGGCTGACCAAGCCAAGATCTCGCTTTGTGAGACCGAGATCTCGGTTACCCAGGCTGGTTTTTCCCATGTAAACCCAGCCAGCCCACCTAGCCAAGATCTCGCTTTGTGAGACCGAGAACTCGGTTACCCGGGCTGACCAAGCCAAGATCTCGCTTTGTGAGACCGAGATCTCGGTCACCCAGGCTGATTTTTCCCCATGTAAACACGACTGACCATTAAAAGCTTCGTACATGCGACAAAATTTGTTTTTATCAGCTTTTCCCCCCCTACATATTAACAATTCACGAGTTCTGTTTGTTCATGTACAGTTCATATTTAAAACAATGAGACTTCGTGTCTTACCAGAACTGATAAATTACACAATTAGCACAACAAACAAGCCAGCCTGACTAGGCAAGCTAGCCCTTCTCATGT
Organism: Corallium rubrum; assembly: GCA_964035015.1. NCBI lineage: Eukaryota > Metazoa > Cnidaria > Anthozoa > Scleralcyonacea > Coralliidae > Corallium > Corallium rubrum. Next base: position 7,331,859 of record OZ036006.1, read on the forward strand.
AAACACAATAAAAATCATCTTCGGCAAAGCGAGCTATTGCCTCAATACAAACACCCTTATATAACAAAAAATATAAAAACTTATATAAGAACTGTGCTGTGTTTTTTTTTTTTTATTTTCCTGTCTTATAACTAAACGCAAAGTCGAATAACTTCAAAAGAAAAGAGATGGCATCGAGTTAAATCACTGGGCATTGAACTTGAACTTGGGCTTTCCCACATACGAAATTCTTAAACCTTGTTCCGCCTCGCTTGATAAACTAATAAATAGCTTTTCGTCTTCCACCAGACCTTTATATTTTTATTTTAATGTTCTAACATCCGGAGAAAGCAAACTGAGAATTTAAATAACAATGACATGTATCTATATAAACAGATAATTATTGCCCTTTAGGATATGATTATAAGTGCTTGGTTAAGCGATGCAATTGTATCTCTTAATTGTTATGACAAAACAAACACGTTGCTATACACTTTGCTTCCGCCAACATCAAGACACCGTCGCGACCGAACCAATTAGATCAATAAGAAATTGATTTTAACTCAGGGCTTTGGATTCAAACGTCAGTATCTCGTTCTCTAATATACCTCGACAGTTGACCAGCTTTAAGATTTTCTATGAATCGCAACACATTGCATAAACAACACTCTACTGTTATGATTTATTTTACGAAGGACTTTGCCTCTAAAATCTTAACAGTTCACGACCTTTAAGATTTTCTGTACATCGCAACACATTGCATACACAACACTCTACTGTTATGATTTACTCTGATGAAGGACTTTGGCTTGAAACGTCAGTATTTCGTTCTCTAAAATCTCAGCAGTTCACCATCTTTTAGATTTTCTATACATTATAACATACTGCCTGCACAACACTCTACTTTTATATTACTCCATGATTTACTCTGATGAAGGACTTTGGCTTGAAACGTTTCTTTGCAAGAAACAATACGCGAGCTTCACGGGTGTTGCGCGCGCATCATTTTTCAGAAAAACGGGCAAGCTCCACTCAAAGTAAACATACTGTTTAAAATAAACAAAGTATAGATACAGTTTCTGGATGTTTACCACTGTTATTCTGCTGTTGTTGGCTCACTAGCAAGTCTGTTTGCCATTGCTTACTTTGTGGAGAGCCCGCCAAGAGCCCACCAATTCCTTTGCAAAATGATGCGTGCGCAATATCGCCTATATTTACTGCACGCAAAGGATTGTGGTTACATGTACAAGTCGCCATCTTCTTCGGTATTAAAGGTCAATTGCCTTCAGTGCTGTTATCGGCGATCTTCCTAATTCTGAACGAAATAGATTACGCAGAATTTGAGAATAATTATTCGAGGTATTGTAAGGTAAGAAAGTTATAGTATCTCGAGAGTGTTATAGTATGCTGGATATTTGCTGGTCTTGTTGAATTATGATGACACATTGATCATTGTATGTCTTCTCTCGCGTCAGACATGTAGTTAAAAATATCGCCTCGCTTTAGCTTTGACAATACTTTAGAACACTACATGTTGACTTAAGACAGACTAATTAAAACGCTACAAATGGTAGAGTTAAGCAGCACAATCCTTTAGTAAAAAACTTGGGAAAACCCCCTGCACACATGATACACATTGCTGCCCGCAACATATTTAAAACATTTCGAAGCAGAATATGGTTTAGCTGAACAGAGTAAACAAACCAATCATTTGAATGAAAAAATAAGCATTTTTACAACTAACTGTATAAAACGAATTTCATTGTTTGGATTAAAAATAGTTATTATTCAATTGGATGTTTATCATTAGCGCGACCATTGCAACATAAGTACTTTTGCTTCTTGTACAAGAACTGTGCTGCTTTTTAATCTAGTTCCTATTTTAGAACTAAAAGCATAGTCGAATAACTTCAAAAGGAAAGAGACGGCATCGAGTTAATCACTGTGCTTTGTCTTTCCCGCATACGAAATTTTAACCACAACAAACTGAGAAATAGATTTTCAGACTTTTATATTGTTATTTTAAAATCCGGAAAAACCAAACTGAGAATTTAAATAACAATGGCATGTATCTAAATAAACAGATAATTATTGCCTTTTAGGATATGATTATAAGTGCTTGGTTAAGCGTTGCAATGTATCACTTAATTGTTATGACAAAACAAACATGTTGCTATACACTTTGCTTCCGCCACCATCAATAACAGTTCTTTTGAACTGACGTGACTACCCTGATTAAATAAAGTTTGATTTGATTTGATTTGAAGGCACCGTCGCAACCAATTAGATCAATATCAATAATTGGTTTCAAACGTCAGTGTTTCGTTCTCTAATATACCTCAACAGTTGACCATCTTTAAGATTTTCTATACATCGTAAGACACTGTCTACACAACACTCTACTTTTATATTACGCCATGACTTACTCTGATGAAGGACTTTGGCTTGAAACGTCAGTATTTCGTTCTCTAAAATCTCAGCAGTTCACCATCTTTAAGATTTTCTATACATCGTAACACACTGCCTACACAACACTCTACTTTTATATTACTCCATGATTTACTCTGATGAAGAACTTTGGCTTCAAACGTCAGTATTTCGTTCTCTAAAATCTCAGCAGTTCACCATCTTTAAGATTTTCTATACATCGTAACACACTGCCTGCACAACACTCCACTTTTATATTACTCCATGATTTACTCTGATGAAGGACTTTAGCTTAAAACGTCAGTATTTCATTCTCTAAAAGCTCAACCGTTCACCATCTTTAAGATTTTCTATACATCGTAACACACTGCCTGCACAACACTCTACTTTTATATTACTCCATGATTTACTCTGATAAAGGACTTTAGCTTAAAACGTCAGTATTTCGTTCTCTAAAATCTCAGCAGTTCACTATCTTTAAGATTTCCTATACATCCTAACACACTGCCTACACAACACTCTACTTTTATATTACTCCATGATTTACTCTGATGAAGAACTTTGGCTTGAAACGTCAATATTTCGTTCTCTAAAATCTCAGCAGTTTACCATCTTTAAGATTTTCTATACATCGTAACACACTGCCTACACAGCACTCTACTTTTATATTACTCCATGATTTACTCTGATGAAGGACTTTAGCTTCAAACGTTAATATTTCGTTCTTTAAAATCTCAGCAGTTCACTATACATTGTAACACACTGCTTATACATAACGCTCTTATCTATATCTACCTTTAGCATATCCTTTCCCCCAGGGGTGGCGCTAGAGGGGGGGCAGGGGGGGCTACAGCCCCCCTGTCGGGGAACCTTAGCCCCTCCGTCGGGGAAAATTATTACATTTGTCGGGGAACAAAGTCGAAGGAAAAAATGGCTTAAATTAAAAATTAAACTGGTAAAAGATCTTGTTTTTGTTAATGCGCAATAATAAACGCGTCGTATAACAACATATCTAATTTGAAAGTGAGAATATAGGAAATCTAGAAACCAATGCCGTAGTCATTTTGCGCAAAACTTACTAAAAAGCTAAGAAACAGTTAAATATTAATAAGTTTGTAATCGGATATTCGAATTACACTGTCAACTACAATGTGTTATTCAATTGAGTAGGCTAATATTTCATTCTCAATGACTCACTTCTCATGGCGAAAGCTGTTCGTGGTGTCTCTAATAATTATCTGCCCAAATTATAAATCGCTATACAAAACTTTAATTCATTATTAAGTATAATAACTATACTTGTTGTTGAATTGGCTAAGAATAGATTTATCTCCATATCAACCTAAAATAAATGCTATGCTACCTGTGTTGTTGCAATTATTCCCCTCTCAATACCTCTTGGCACTTTAGGCCATATTCCAGGGGGGTGTAGCTGAAGACCTTCAACATTAGCCCCCTTGTCGGGGACCTTAGTCCCTGCGTCGGGGAATTCCTGGCGCCACCCCTGCTTTCCCCACCTTAGACACAACCCATATATATATAAAAGTAGCGTGCTGCGTAGGTAGTGTAGAAACAACAATCGAAGTATAGTAAGGTTAGATATACTGCCGAAACAGAGAACGTAGGAGTCTAACGTTTCGAGCGAAGGCCCTTTCTCTCTGACGAAGGGCCTTCGCTCGAAACGTTAGACTCCTACGTTCTCTGTTTCGGCAGTATATCTACCCTTACTATATTTCGATTATATATATATATATATATATATATATATATATATATATATATATATATATATATACTGTACCTTTATAAGCTGTGCTTTAAGCAAAGCCTATATATACACAGCATATTTAAACCTACCCAACCATGCAGCATCCCTGTCGTGGCTAAATAACATATACCAAAACGAGGATTCAAGATAGATGGCCATATTATAAGCTGACCGGTCGTATCTACATTCAGACTGTAATGTAAAGGCGTATGTATGTAAATTTAAAGTATGTAGAGGTATATATATATACATATAGATTTATTTCATATACTTGTCAAGGCACGACTGAACAGGCTAAAACACGTTTTAAAGATTTGGAAGAGTTTATTGGTATAAATTTATACATGCTTTGTCTCACAGCTGTTTTTGGGTTCTCAAATTTCAACCACTTGACCTGTTGCTTGATATTTTATTTCCGATGTTAATGCGCAGGCAAAATAAAATGAAATCGACTTGTATATTAAACTTAGCAGAACACAAGCGTACGGCATTTTCCAACACGAACCGATGATGAAGGGCTTCGCTCGAAACGTCAGTTTTCCGTTAGCAAAAACCTTGGATGCAGTTTACCATCTTTTCACTTTGCTCTATCTAAAACACTGCCCACACAACACTCTACATTTTACTCTGATGAAGGACTCTACTTGAAACGTCAGTATTTCGTTATAAAACTATTCTCAACAGTTTACCATCTAATATCCAATATCCTGTAACTATTGACCTTGGCAGTTGCCTTTAACCTTGTTATAGTCACATACATTACCCCCCCCCTGACACACGATAATTATCATGTTTAAATCACGTGATCATTTGAGATATTCTTAAATAGTAATTCCATGTATTCCAACCATTCTAAGCCTAAGGTGTCAAATTTAAACGCTTCGGCTAGAAATTACCTATCAAAACCTAACGTTCATACATGCATCAATAGAATTGCACTTTTATGATCCTAAGTATTAAATACTCAGTGACATAAACCACATCGTCTGCTGGACTATTAAGAATGTCAAAATGCATAGTATTCGACAGACTTCACATGCAGGAAGTAATGTACACACAACTGATAAAAGACGAGAGTTCCAGAATGATACAGCAGGTTTTCAATGTTCTGGTAAATCACAGACGAATTCCAAGAGACCGGATGTAAGATTTATGGCGGGTGTACACACTACATTATACCATGCACACCAGACACAAGGCCAGACATATAAATCTATGTACAGATTGTACACTTAATTAGTTAACGTGGTAGTCAGACCAACATATCTGCCATCAGAAAGATTTGCCTGTGCAAATGTACTACAATCATAACAATTATAAAGTATACTCACAACAATTTTCAAGGATTACTCCTCGGTCTTCAACGTTCAGCGAACACAGCGGTTTGCATCAAAAGTTAACCGTTTTGAAATTGGTGCAAACGACTGTATGAATATGAGCGGGCTTTTCAAATTTTGTTTAAACAATAAATCACAGCACGATACTAACTCCTGATTGGTCCAGTCACAATTTCAAACTTAATTAATTTTATTTATACTGGATAAGCCTATTAAGTCAAATCTAAACCAAGGAGGTCAAGAAGACACCATCCCTCATTGGTCCAGCACTCCAGTGTTACAACAGGCCGGAAACCAGGGTAAACCAAACCATAAACTAACTTTATTTATATAAAGGAGCGTGGTGCGTAGGCAGTGTTGAAACAATCGAAATATAGTAAGGTTTGATATACTGCTGAAACAGAGAACGTAGGCGTCTAACGTTTCGAGCAAAGGCCCTTCGTCAGAGAAACGTGATAACCTTACTATATTTCGATTGTAATTTTATTTCTACTGGATAACTCTATCAGTCATATCTAAACTGTTCTTCCTAGCGGTCCAGTAAGAACCACCTCTCATTGATGTTACTACAGAAGGGAAAAACTGTCATCAGTCATATCTAAGCTGGCCTCCCTAATAAACTTAATAGTAACCATACTATCATTCGACCTTCAGCTCCCAACTTGACCTGTAGCTCAGTTGGTAGAGCATCGGGCTAGTAAACCGAAGGTTGTGGGTTCGAATCCCAGTCAGGCCAAGTAGTCATTCAATAATCATTCGAAATATCAAATAGCCTAAGTACTATCATTCGACCTTCAGCTCCCAACTTGACCTGTAGCTCAGTTGGTAGAGCATCGGACTAGTAAACCGAAGGTCGCGGGTTCGAATCCCAGCCGGGCCAAGTGGAGTTTTCTCTACTTGTCCGAAACACCTTATTATTACGTTGTACAATGTAAATATTAGCGTCACACGAAAGAAGAACAACCAATCAAGTTATTTCCTCATATCATGTGATCATTGCGCACGCGTTGAGCATGTTGAGAAGTGAGAGCCATGTCAGTCAGCTCAAGTACTTCAACAACTTTGATCTTTCCTATGTCCTAAATGAATGTTCACTATAGTTCAGAAGGTTTTCAGGTAAGCAAATTGAACTTAAAGTATTTCTCAATAGAGGTAATTATGTTGAAAATAATAATTTTGAGCGCATATTTAAGTGTGTTTACTTTACAATAGCGAACTAAGCTTTGTTATTGTTATTCTAACGTAATTCTTTATACTTTAGAAAACAGTAATTTCTAAGGTTACGAATAGTTATTAAAACACTCGGTCGAAAATCACAATTTAATATCAACTCTTTTATTTATAAATGTACAAATATATATATAGAACCTAATCAAGTGATTAAAACTGGAAAAACCAGTTTTGTAAGTAAACAGTAAAAATCACTGTCACGTGTCCGATCACGATTTCAACACGCGCACACATATTCCACAACAAATTACCCTGATCGGATAAAATAACTGACGAATATTTTATCCTGTGGGGTAATTTTTTGTTTTCCATGTTTTCATAACTGATATTTCATTTCAAGCTAAATTTTGTATTTCATAAAAAATTATTCGAGGGAGGCAAAAAGATTGACATAGCTGAGTGGGGGTATTCGACGTGTCACAGATTATTATAAGTATTATTTACAGAAAGAGTGGCCGTTTTGTATCGGGGTTCTCAGTTCTGTAACTAGGTATATTATACTTCTTCACCTACATAAAATATCACTGTAACCATCAGTCCATCACAACCAGTAGCATTCCTGATGACTACAATTTAGTCGAAATGTCGAATCATTAATAAATTGTTCACCATTTTTGGAGTTCCCGTTGCTTTGTATTTCATTAATTTGGGGATTTCCCCTAGGATGTCTTGAAATTCTGGTTTGTCAGGTTTCCTTAATGTTTATCGCTTCAACTGTAAGATTATATAAGGCAGCAGAATTACAGGTTTAGATCAGTATACATGCAAACGATACAAAAGAACACTTTCCTCAGCTTGAAAGAATATTAACTACGTTGAAGCAAGCTAAAGGTTAGCAAAATGCAGGACGAACGTATGGTTTCCATATGATCGCTGCGATCGCCACGCCATGTCCATTCTTTTAGGACCTTTTAGGGATGATCCGATATAATCGGAAATTAATAGAAGTCGAGAATCGGCAACTTTCAGTCGATCGGTTATCGGCCGATTACATCGACACATGTCCCTATTAAAACTCGCTCAGAAGAAACCTCTTATCTACTCGGGTTTTCTATAATCGGAATAGACACGAACAGTCAGCTTACAATAATATAGCAGTCATAGAGTGAGTCCAAAGTTTAACACTTTGAAGCCCTTTGGTATCCCACAGGGAAGTATTCTAGGCCCATTATACTGTTCACTTATATGTATTAAATAAAAGCCTGGTTTCCATATAACCCTACGATCGCTCAAAAATGAACTTATATACGACCGCGATATCTCAGCGATCGTTGCGTTTTCATTGCCAGAAATACGCGACATCTGATTGCGCAACACCCGCTGCGCTGCCCTTGTGACTGATCGAATTTACAAAATTTGCATATGATCAAATAGGGGAAGCGCGTATTTATTTGAACTAAATGAAGAAATTGCCACGTTTCTTGAAATGCGAAGATAGAAGCTTGGAAGGTTAACGTTAAAGAATACTGTGGACCAGAAATTATCATATATTTGCAAATTTTCGGTTGTCGTTCAGAAAATCTATAAAATGCTGTTTGTTCTCTGCTTTCTCACGAAAGCCAGACAAGGAGCAGCGGGATATCGGGAATTTAGGAAATATTCCGAATACTCATGCGCTATATCATTTCGAAATATGCGACATCCGATTGCGCAACACCCCGTCGCGGGTCAATGTGGCTCGCGTATTTGTTTGAAATAGACAAAGAAGATGTGCTGTTTCTCGAAATGCGAAATCAGATCTTGTTAAGGTTAATGTTGAAGAATATCATGGACTAAAAATTGAGCCCTATTGGCAAATTTTCGGTTGTCCCTCAGAAAATATAAAAATCGTGTTGGTTCTCTATGGTTAGTTACATATTTAAAACCGCTCGTGAAGTCGTATAAACATCCACAAAATCAAACATGCGAAATCGGTTCATGCAAGTACAATGTCTGAGGTTGCTGGTTTAAGTAATAGCTAGCCTGCGTAGCTGGCGGTGTTTCGAAATAGCTCGTCATGTTTACGTAGGTCTACCGCGACCGGCGTGTGCAGTTGTAAGCGTATATTTGTAAGCATTGCAAAATATTATAAAAACCGGATATTCCAACACGATTCCAGAACAAGATTCGAAAACACATCATCGACAGGTAAAGCTATTCAAAAGAAAGAACTCGCAATGGCATGACCTGTACGTGTGAGGAAGTTCTGAAGATATTATATTAAGGACTAGCGCGCACACGTACGCAAAAGCATATAAATCATAAGGAAAAAACAAAAAGGATCGTCATAGTCATATATAGTCATAATATCATAATTAAAGTCAAGAGCAGAACAAGACCAAACAAAGAAAAATTCTCGTTCTTTTAATAAAGCATATTGGTTGTCGATAAAATGCACTGCACTGTGGGAACCTCAGAAATGACGCATGAAAATTAGTCGATCAGGTGTCTCGACTCTCGACATAGAAAAAAAATAGGCATGTCCAGACATGCATGTATCTACTGCGTTCAATCATGCCTTAAGCTACAATGGTAAAAACAATGCTGTAATTACTGTATGTACTTGTAGTGACCTTGTATTCAGAGCTGAACAAGATTTTTGTCAAGATTGTCAATGCTAGCCATAAAGCCATCAAAGCACAGGAGGCTGAGCACTAACAGCTCTACTCATATCTGGCACAGAAGCATGAGTCCATGCAGATATGTGCATGGTCACCCATTCAAATACTAACTCAATCAAATTGGTCCTCGTGGTGAGAGGCAGTGTGATCATAGCTTAACTATTAAAGCTATGGTACTATTTAAAAGTATGGTTGTTGTAAAGTTTAGTAGACCAATCAAATTTTAATACAGTACATCAATAACAGCTCACAAAATTTGACTAATAAAGTATTTAAATAACTTTGTTACAACAATTTGTCAAATAATTATAATGCAATCCAGTTGGTATCTGAAGTATGACTGCTGTAAAGTTTAGAAATAATGAAGTTGTGAAAGAAGATCTCCAGCAATTGTCATCAAAATTATGAAAGCAACTATACATTAATTGTTCTTCAAGATCGAGTAGACATATACTGTATATGCATGCATGCAGTAAAAGGTAGAATAAATGTTTGACATAAATTTTTGCATGACATTGAAAACTGCAGCATACAATTTAATTTAATACCCCATTATTATTCATTATAAATATAAAGGCTTGCCGTTTCGCACTCTCCACATAGCCTGTTACTGACATTTGACTATTATATTGTGCAATATGTTATTTAATAGCATATTAATAATTTCGCTCGTGGACTACCACAGGTTTTGCACATTGTTGCTTGATCATGAAGCTAGTTTTGTTTTCTTGGAAGAAAATTTCATTTCTGTTCAGCAATGCACAGCCTTGTCAGTTTACAAAGCTCGATCAGACTGCTGAATACATGTAAACATGTTGGTCATATAAATTGCCTCGTCTGAATATGAAATTGTCCAAAGACTATTTTAAAGAGGCTTTCAAAAACGTATCATTATTCCGACAACGTCTATATTACATCACATTTAAAAATTGACTACAATTCATACTTAAAATACTTACTAAGCTTGTAAAAACTTCTTCTCACTCTCGAGCCTTTAATAACTCCATGCCGCCATAGCATTGACTTACATGAAGTACTTCGTTTACAATTTTGGCTTCGGCGGTTTGTGTAAGTCAATCGTTGAATTCTATGTTTTGATTGGCTCCGAAGGCATTCTATTGTTAACTTCTTAACTTAACAACGCGACAACAATATATCACAGTATATTATATCGCAGTAGATACAAAAAATAGGCACGCAAATGCGTACATGCGTCTACGTTTAAGTCTATAGCTAGACTAGGCATACGACCCAATTTTCCTTGTACTTGCGAGAATTTCCAAACACATAACGCACTAGTATAGTAAGTAAATTCACATCATAAGCACTGGGAAGAATAATAGGCCTTATGGTTAAGATAATCATCAGTAGACTGACAGACAGTGTAATAAATTAATATAAGATTGGAGCAAACAATAAATATACTAAAACAGGAAATGGCCAATTTAATTTGATAAAATAAATACACAAGAATTTTACAGAATCTTTGTTGATATTTGATGAGTTTAGGATGGACTATTAAGAATATCAAAATGCATGGTGTTCAAAATGTAGACTTCACAGGAAGTAATGTACATACAACTGATAGAAGAAGATGAGAGTCAGCAGCAGAGTTCCCAAGTGATACAACAGTGGTTTTCAATGTTCTGGTAAATCACAAACGAATTCCAAGAGACCGGATGTACGATTTATGGCGGGTGTCCTGTATTTATACACATACAAATGCACACTACGTACTACTTAGACCGTACACACACAAATGGCCAGTCATGAATCTGTGTACAGATTGTGCTCTTAATTAGTTAACGTGGTAGTCAGACCAACATATCTGCCATCAGAAAGATTTGCCTGTGCAAATGTACTACTCACATAACAATTATAAAGTATACTCAGTGGCGGTAGTATATGTAGTAGAATATGTTAACGAAACAAAAGCGTGCGCAGAACGGAGTCATAGACGAACTATGCATAGGCTGATCAAATTCTGATATTTATTTATTTTAAAAGAAATATGTGGATTTCACTCGCTTAGCGAATAAATTTTACATTGTCATTGGCGTGTTAATTAAACCACCTTGCAATTCCATTCACAAATGTAGATAATCATCTAGCATATTTTCTCTGAAAGGTTGTTTTTTATGCTTAAACACGGAGCGAGCGTATAAAAGGGAGCCCCCCCCCCGGCTACGCACTGACAGTTTGAAATGTCAACAGTCAAGTCAACAACGAGTCAGTGAGCTGGTGAAGTTTTGAGAATTATCTTTTATTTATAACCTTTTTACCTTTCAATACACCAGGTAAATTGTAAAGAGAAACATAAGAGTCTTAGATAAAAACAATTCTGAAGTGATTAAATTTGTTTGGTCAAATAATTTGTAAAATATTTATGACCTTGCTTTCAAACGATGTTTGAAGGTCACGTTGAGCTGCTTTGTCTTTCGCCGTTTTTTAAAATAGAGTTCCACATAAAAGACAAGACTTTGATATTTAACTAAAACAGCCCATTTAAACGAAGACAATAAATAGTTTATTATATTAACTTTGCAAGTCAACATTACCAGAAATTTGGGTCATTTGTGCCGCTGCTCTCGGTCAGCGGCTATATTCGCCTAATAATATAATTATGTATTCTAGAATTTCTAATGAGTGTGATTCTACTGTATTCTAGTGTTTCTCATTATTCAGGTCATTGAGTTCTTTAGAATTCGCCTAAATCGTGCACGATAAGGACTGTGAAATCAAGCAAGTTCAAACGCTTTTGGAAGTACTATGCTAAAGACAAATGAGTACTTTTATGTGCTCTCGAAGTAGACTGACTCATGCCGAATGCAACGCGAGTCGGGCACTTCGCATCGCTCGTAAGGTTGTTGGTCAATTTGGCCAATTTCTAGAACCTGTTTGCAAAGATTACTATGGATAACACTATGGATAGTGGCGCTTTCAGTGCAAAAATAAGACGAGCTAGGGAAGTACTTTGTCGTCGAAGTAAGCAAAAGTTTTTTAGTTATAACTGTTCCTTAGTCCATGCTGAAGTCAACTGGAGTCGGGCAAAGAAGAAATATGTAACCGTTTAAGCAAAATTTGAATTATTATGTGCTCTCCTTATTATTTACTGTTGAGAATCTCCATTATTATGGTCCTTAATACGCACGCGCGCCACCGTCTTGTCCCAAATTTCTGGTAATGATATATCACAAATTGAGAACTTTTTAGTAGTCATTTGTCTGGCTTTCCAGACAACATGTACGGCCGGTCGTGCAAAAACGAAGTTGTCGTCGTTGGAAAGTGAGATGAATATGTTCAGACATCTACATGGAGATATTCATTATCAACCTTCTTGGTGTATATAAAAGGGTCTTATAATTACAAGGATGGAAGATATGAATGAATAAGCAAAGAATACAGACATCTGCATTCAACAAGAAAAATGGTGAGACGCTTGGTCTTTTTCGTACGCTTTTTCCTCACCTTAGTTTTGTTTCGACGTATTGGAAGCGTAATTTTTCCGTCTTTCTACTCAAAATAATGTGTTACACTTGAAAAAGACAAATGCGACGTTTGGAAAGCGGCAAGTTTAATTTAAAAACAGTAAACAAGTCTCACAAAAGCTCCACTCTTCAGTCTTAGCCAAAGTTCCTCTGTAAGGCCGGAAGTAATTTTAGCTGTGTGGACCAATCAGATGCGTTTGGGCGGGATTGGCTGAGTACCTCAGCCAGTACTTATGCAGTCGCTCCGTGTTTAACATGTGATTTATAACAAAATGCACCATTAAAATAGTGTTTTGAAAACCTAAAATTTTTTACAAAATGTGTTCTCAGAATGCTGCAAATGCCATTTCAGAGATCCAAATTTTAAAAATTTTCCGGGGGGCATGCTCCCGCACCCCCCTCCCCTAGAAGGCTCGTGCCTTCCCCACTCGCCCCCCCCCCCCCCCCCCCCCCCAATATTTGGTCAAGTGTCCGCCACTGAGTATACTCACAACAATTTGCAAGGCTCATACTTGATCTTAAGCGATTGTGAATATGAGCGGGCTATTCTAATATTGTTTAACTGACCAATAGACGACAGCACGATACTAACTTCTGATTGGTCAAATTGCAATTTCAAAATTATATTTACACTAGATAAGCCTATTAGTCATATCTAAACTGTTCTTCCTAGAGGTCCAGTAAGGACCATTCCTCATTGATCCACTGTTACTACAGGAGGAAACCAGAGTAAACTAACTTTATTTATACCGGATAACTCTATTAGTTATATCTAAACTGTTCTCCCTACAAGCCAGACTATAGCTACGCGCTACATAATTAATAACTTTGGATTTTTCTTCTGTACATGCCATCTCTATCTAGCCGGGACCTGCCGGGTACTGGGTGCATACGATCTATAGTGCCCAACTGGCCTTCATCTCTCTCCTCCGCAGAGGCTAAATTTCGGAGATTGGAGGTTTCGGGGGTCGTCGGAGATGCTCGGAGGCGTCAGCTGGACATAAGTACAATCATGGAAATTAATTCGTAGACTATCTAATAATTTCCCGAATGTTCCCCCCTCCCCCCTATACAATGTTGATGTGTGCGTGAAATCACATCCAGAGGTTTATGTTATGATCAACATTGTGTTTGGGGGGAAGGGGGGACTATTTCAAACTATTTTGGCAGTAAATATTTAAATCTTTAACAACTGGCCTTCAACAATGCTAAAAGGACATGCTTTTCATAAGAAGTCTACGTATATTATTTCCATGATTGTCCATAAAAACATGGCACTTAGTCAATTTTCGCTATCCAGCAAAGGTTGTCAACTATAGTTTCTCGCTCCCTTTTCGACTAGAGTTACTCTGTTTGTACCCTTGTACAAAAATGCAAGTATGTATTCTTTCCCGCGGGGGGTTGTTAAACAGGGGGCTGACTTGAGGCAAATAATTTTGACTGTTTTTCTTAAGTTGTGACCTATGGTTTGTCTATGGTTGAAGTATTTCCAAAATTTACATGCACATCTAAATAGTAAAGGTATATTTTATGCAGTACCCTAGCTTGTGCGACTAATTTCAAGCCAAGGTGGCGTTGGATTAAGTTGGTTTGAGCAGGCCACGTAAATGAATATCATTAAAAAATTGAATTTTATATTAAAATGTATTGGCATGATTAACCTGCTTAGTTGAAATGAACTGATTTCAGTTAAGAAAGTTTGACTTGTTTGTTGTGTCAGTGATGCTTGTTATTATCATCTTAAGCAAAGCTTCCAAGACATCCAGTATGAGAAAAGGATGATGCTATAAAGCATGTCAGTTTGATTGCTGATGTATACCTTGCTCAGTATTGTCGTCGCATTTGCTTCTATTTTCTTCTTTGACGAATCTTAAGCTCTGTTGATAATTGTTACCATGCATTCTTCGAGAATATTTTTAATCCTTTTTTTAAAGATGATGAATAAAATTTCCCATGAGCATTCTGCCCAAATTAGAGCTGCATACCAGCTTTCAAACGTTGGAGGTAAGAAGCTGTTGCAAATGTTTCCGCAGTATTCCAAGGCAGCAATATATAAGCATGCTAAAAAGCCATTAAATGGTGAGCCTGTCTTTGATAAAAGGAAGATGAACAAGGGCAGACCAAAGAAGTTATCTATCCAAGACGAGAGGAGTATAATTCGTACTATTCCAAAACTCCGAGAAGAATTAGGAAATTTTACCTCAAAACGTTTTCAGTTGGAAAGTGGTGTCACACATGTTAGTAACAGGACTATCAGAAATATATTAAATAAAGAGGGATACCATTATCTAAGATCAAGAAAAAAAGGCTTACTGCATGCAGCTGATCTCAAAGCTAGAAAAAAGTTTTGCCAAAAAGTCCGACGTAAAAAGTTAACTCAAGATTTCTGGAATAAAGGCATTTCATTGTATTTGGACGGTAAAGGTTTTGAATATAACAGCAATCCACATGATCAAGCTCGAGCACCTCGTGCTCGACAATGGAGAAAACGCGGGGAGGGATTGAAGTTTAGGTGCACGGCAAAGGGTAAAAAAGAAGGCAGTACCAATGTAAATTTTATGGTAGCCATCGCCTATGGCAAGGGCGTTGTTCTCTGTGAACAGTGGGAGGGGACAATCATGGGTGAGAAATTTGCTGCAATTGTGAAGCGTTTTTTCAGGAAAGCTTTCCGAAACTCGGCAAATCCAAAGGGCAAGCTTTTCTTAATGGATGGGTGCCCACGCCAAAACTCAAGAGCAGCAATGCGTGCTATAGAGAAAGTAGGTGCAAAGGTTTTCAAAATACCGGCTCGAAGTCCAGATTTCAACCCAATAGAGAACTTTTTTAACAGTGTCACTATGAAGTTGAACAATGATGCTATCGAGAAACAAATTACGAGAGAGAGTATTCACGAATTTTCCCTGCGTGTTAAGGAAACTCTGCAGAGTTTCAGTTCCGAAGAGATAGACAGAATAATTGACAGTATGGATAAAAGAATAATTGCAGTTGTTAAAGGACATGGTCAAAGAACCAAATATTAATTACTAGGGCAAGTTGCTTTCAATCAGTGACTTAAACATTAATGTTTAGTAACAGAATAATGTCTCAATAATTTCAACAGTCAAAATCTTACAAATTATAGTGTATACATACAAATAATATCCTACGATGTAATATCAACATAATTTATATACATATTGGACATGTTACTACATGTTACTGCACATGTTACTGTATATGTTACTATAAATATAGTATATTTTACTATATATTTCAACATGTTACTACATGTTACTGCTACTTTTTTATAAAAGTATATATGTACTTTTATAAAAAAAGTAGCAGCAACATGTGGTAACACGTTGAAGTAACATGTTACCACATGTTACTGCTACTTTTTTATAAAAGTATATATATATATAGTTTTATAAAAATGTAGCAGTAACATGTAGTAACATGCCAAGTGTATAGTAAAATCTGCTATATTTATAGTAACATGTGCAGTAACAGGGTTGGAAAAGGTGTTGAATAGCAGCTCGAGGGGTTTAAACAGAAAAGTTTTGCCACAGTTTGTCGCGCCGACTATCATGACATTCCTGTATTTTCCTCTTCCGAGCATTAGCAAATCTCGTACGGCAGCAGCGAACAAGATTGGATGCACTTTGTTATTAACTAAAACTTCTTCAGCGCACCTCAGCCATAGTCCATCACAGTTCTCAACACAATTACCAGCAGCTGCTTCGCGTATTATCTCCATTCGTGATGCTTTCTGTCGATTCAAAACTGCAGCCGCTTCCTTCATTCTCCAGGTTTGTTGAATGAGCTCATCAAGGCTTTTCGATGAACGGGAAAGGACATAGTGTGCCAGGTCTTTCTTACCCTCTTCTTCCTGAACATTGGCAATTGCGAGTAAAGACGTTTGGTCTTTTATATCGTGCTTTTGAATAAATTCAGACACATCTATGTTTGAGAGCCTTTTCAGCTTTTCCCCCTATACAATGTTGATGTGTGCGTGAAATCACATCCAGAGGTTTATGTTATGATCAACATTGTGT
Organism: Corallium rubrum; assembly: GCA_964035015.1. Lineage (NCBI taxonomy): Eukaryota > Metazoa > Cnidaria > Anthozoa > Scleralcyonacea > Coralliidae > Corallium > Corallium rubrum. Next base: position 7,348,722 of record OZ036006.1, read on the forward strand.
TTGGGGGGAAGGGGGGACTATTTCAAACTATTTTGGCAGTGAATATTAAAATCTTTAACAACTGGCCTTCAACAATGCTAAAAGGACATGCTTTTCATAAGAAGTCTACGTATATTATTTCCATGATTGTAGTGCGGGCGAAACTAGTCCAACGGAAAATTACATTTAGCCTCTGCCAGATTTCTGTCGGTTTCTTGCACAAGATGTCGGTTTCTTGCATGACTTGCTAATTCACGGATAACTAAGCCATCCACGTCTGTATTAGTAACATTATGACATGTTTATAATATGTCTTTCTTGTAAAAAAGACAAAATATACTCAGTTTTTTGCCGTTGAATATATCAGACGAAGACTGACGAACCAGAGGATAACATAATTATATCGGCCGACATGTAGTTCACATTGAAACAACGAACTTCCTAGTTTGTCCACACATTCAATTAACTGTGGTCGTGTAACCTTCTGCTATATTCGACATGTTTTCTACAACCCACAGTTCCAAAAGTTATTGATACCCCCCTGATGCCGCCATATTGACACAGAAATCTGGCAGAGGTTCTTTTTTCGCTTTCTTTCGCTCTCCACCCGCACTCCTTATGTCCAGCTGACGATTTCGACGCATCTCCGACGATCCCTGACATAGCCGATCTCCGAAAGAACCTCTGCGGAGGAGAGAGGGCCTTCATAGCAAACGAGATTTATCCGGGAGGGTGCTACAACCCGGGAAATAATCAAAGCCGAGAAAACTCTGGTAACGAACAGTCGAACACGTTCACGTAACACCATTGCCAAATGTTTTGCGCATGCGCGACGTCCGAACTCGCATCTCAAAAAAAGAGCGGAAAAACACTGAAATATTTGGACTGGTCCGAGAGTCCACACAAAAATTAAAATTATAAGCATACTAAGTTAGCTAATAAGTTAGCTAATTTGTACATGGCTTCTTTGTCAATATTGTAACATATTCTGAAATGACCCCTTCGTAATTTTCATTACCCTTTTTTAAAACACAAATGAATAGTGGAGTCTTTACTTAGTCTTCGCTGTCTGGTTCTTGTTGCCACGGCTAGTTCCCACTTCTCTTGCAATGTTTACTCTAGCGAATTTACGCATGCGCAAACGTTTGCTGTTCGTTCACGTGGTTTACGTCATTCATAATAAAGTGAGATCTGAAATAGTCCAAACCACAGAATAGTAAGACAACCAGAAGTCCGACTCGAGTGAAAACTTGTCCGCATTTCTTCAATACGCATGCGCGATATTTTACGCCATCCTACGCCATCCTACGCAATGTCCCACGCCATCCTACGCAATCCTGGCAAGTTCCCCCGGCAGTTTTAACCTTCTTTTGAAGGTCCAAACTGCCGGGGGAACTTGCCAGGATGGCGTAGGGTGGCGTAGGATGGCGTAGGATGGCGAGGAATCAAGATGCGCGAGGCGACATGCGCGAGGACATAAACTTCAAAGGTTCCGACGCGAGTCGGACTTCTGGTTGTCTTACTATTCTGTGTCCAAACTATTCGACACGGTAACAAACGAAAAATCCATAAGAAGTGGAAAATCGTAAGTAAATATTTTACGAAGACATTTTTCACATATGCCTATGTACCCATTCTCTTCTAATTTTCCTTTTTACCAGTAAGTTGTACTTCTTAAAGGCCATTACGCGTAACAAGATCAAGCACTTGTTGTAGACAAAAGTGAACATCTAATACGTAAACATTAAACCGTAATAAAACTCTTAGACTCAACAAACATTTACTCAGCAGGCATTTCATTAGAAGCCGACAACCGGCAAACTCCGGCAGATACTTTCAAGATCACAGCCGCCTACTTTTAGAATTTCATATACGAATTTATATGTTCACTTGATGAGTTCAGCCGTCTACTTGTGAGTCTGCTACTTTCAAAATTAATGAAACCTCTGATTAATTTACTCCTATCGCCGTTGGTTCAAAACCTTTTGAAAATGGTATTACAACTATAATTATGACTAATGTTTATTGAGGCAATATTTTAATATGTATAATTATTTATGATATGTATGTATGTATGTATGATATACATGTACTATGTGTTTAATATAATGTATATAAGCAAACAAACTGCATATTCAAATTTACACAACTTAAATTTTTAAGTGAGGTTCACAACCTTTGCCCAAATATACAAGATATGATTTTAGGTTGTGAAATTTCTTCACCAATCACCATAGTCTTGTACATTTTCTCTTCTTCAGCATACATGAGTGATAACATACTGTAGTTGACCGGGGAAACACCCACCCCCTCACTAGGTGTTTTAATTTTCACCAAAAGAAGGGAGTGGATGCTTACACAGGCATGGGGACATTTTGGGTGCTACATGAGCAGGGAACCAATGAACAAAAATTTAAAATGTAACAAACGAAGACTGAAGAAGACTCACACATTAAAATTATCAAAAAATAATTGCTTAAAACACAAAAAATTTCATTGCCTCGAGCAAGTCGAGCAAGTTCTCTGCGAAGTTTTTCTGGTCAACTATCGTAATGTGTTGTACTCTTATTATCATGCATACTTTTCTCTTTAAAAAAAGTTAAAATTATTTAAATGTTGGTGAACTAATTCTGTAATATTGCTAGTCAATACATGGATCGCGAATGTCGACTGCGCATCAGAATGACGCGTTCTGAGTCGGAATAAAACTTAATTAACTTTATAACATCAGGCTAAAGCTGCAGTTTTCATTTGCATTTTCATTTACATTTCTGAACTCATTGTACTGAATTCCTCAGCCTAATGTTATACATTGAAATAAGTTTTATCCCGACTCAGAATGCATCATTCTGATGTGCAGTCGACATTCACAATCCATGTATCAATCCATTCCTGTCTGAGCCAAATCTACAAGTTTTTGAAGTAAAGTTAGCATTCTATTTAAATATGGCTGTTTGTGTAATAATTATGTGTCACAAGTGTCACAGATTATTACAGTATATGACTATGCTTGAAGATTTGCAAGACAGTATTTATTATCAAGACCCAAGGTATTCTTTTGCAACTCACAATCAATAACTCTCCTTAAATCAGAGAGTTTGATTTGTACCATGTGACAGTGGCATTTTTTTATGAATAGTCCCAAATTTCAAAATTCAAATACAGTAGAACCTGAGTTTTATAACCACCCCTGTTGCCAGGTAAACGTGGTCGTAAATGACAGGTGGTTGTACATGGCAGGTAGTGATGTGATGTTGTAGCAGCCATTTTGGCAGCACTGCAGCAATTCTTTATATAAACATGGTTTCAAGGTTAAGAAAATGGCAATTTATAAAGATTTACAAGGGAAAGGAAAGGCAAGAACACTTCAAAGAAGTGCAGTCTTGATTTATTAATGTTAATATGTTATTTGGTTATTAAAATAAAAGAAATTTGACATTTGTTTGTTTAATATCATGGCCTTAAAGCAATGTTCTCCACATCAAAATAGTCTCCTACTGACGTTCACTTCAGTTTTTGCGCTGTGTTTTTGTTACGTTTGATTCAATTTTTGCACTGGTTTGGTCTTGTTAAAAGCTCTTGGCTTTATTTTCAATCTTCCAGTAGTACCTCCTTTCTGAGTTAAAAAGCTGTTGTAAAATATACAAACTTGTCATGGTAAATGATCGTCAAGATCAACTTGTCTAAAGTTAACAAATATTACTCATGGTTTTGGATTGTTCAGTCATTGTATTAACTCTCAAACATCAACTAAAAAAGTATTTAACTCTGACAACAAATGTTCACACAGATTTTCATCAAATAATGCTCAAAAGAGAAGCAAAACAAGACCAAAATGTAGTAACACGGCCATTGCACAACACTTTCAGATTCTTGTTTTCGCTTTCTTGTTTTTGCATGTGATCACATTCGTTTACTACGAAAATCAGGTATTTCTTTAATGTATTTCAGCAGTTTTACATTGAGTTGGTCACTCATAACAGGGGTCGCAAAACTCAGATGTCACTGTAATCTGTATTTGAAAACAAAAGGTACGCTATGCGTACATGTATCTGCGCCAAATCTTGTAATAAGATCTTAAACGATCTTACAACATCTTATAAGATTTTAGCGACATCTAATAAGATAACAAACGTATTGGGATATATCTTCACTGCAGTTGAGCCGGATACCGCGTGTTTAAAGTATACCCCTGAATCGTCTGTAGGTTTGTGCCATTCACGAAACTTCTACAGTTAGATAGAGCGTTAAATTCTGTACAACATATGTGAATTAGAGAACATGGTATAGAATAACAATGGAGAAAAGGCTATTTGAACTGACATGAGCGCAAATATCAAATTGCATTATTACGCTATTTACTTGATGGCGTACGGGCGAACGTGGTCATATTTAAAGTAAATCAATCGTCTGTACATTTGTGCTATTTGGGAAACTTGTACGGTTAGATAGAGCGTTAAATTCTGTACAACAATGAACATATGTGAATTAGAGAACATGGTATAGAATAACAACGGAGAAAAGTCTATTTGAACTGACATGAGCGCAAATATCAAATTGCATTATTACGCTATTTACTTGGCGTACGGTCAAACACGGTCATATTTAAAGTAACTCAATCGTCTGTAGGTTTGTGCCATTTGGGAAACTTGCACGGTTAGATAGAGCGTTAAATTCTGTACAACATATGTGAATTAGAAAAATTGTATAGAATTGCAACGGAGAAAAATATATTTGAACTGAGATGAGCGCAAATATCAAATTGAATTATTACGCTATTTACTTGGCGTACGGTCGAACGCGGTCATATTTAAAGTAAATCAATCGTCTGTAGGTTTGTGCCATTTGGGAAACTTGTACGGTTAGATAGAGCGTTAAATTCTGTACAACATATGTGAATTAGAGAACATGGTATAGAATAACAACGGAGAAAAGGCTATTTGAACTGACATGAGCGCAAATATCAAATTGCATTATTACGCTATTTACTTGGCGTACGGTCAAACGCAATCATTTTAAAGTATCCCTGAATCATACTACTCCAATCATACAGCATTGCAATTGACTTTCTTCGAAAATAATGTTGTTCTTCGTCTCACTCCGTAGTTCATACAACATGGTGAGGAAATATAAACAGCTACACTACTGCACACATTACATGTCAGCGGTTACACCAAAAAGTTAACACACACACACAAACAAACACACAACACGATAGCAATATATCTGCGCATTGCGCAGATACAAAAACTGATAATAATCGATATATCGCATCAGCCTATGAGTTAGACAATAATCTACTGACTCATGACAGTACCTGTGAGATAATAATGCACATACAGCAAATCATTCAAATTTCAATGCAGAGATCTAAAATGTAAAACAAGACACATTAAATTGATGTACAACATAATTTATAACAAAAGGTATGCTATGCGTACATGTATCTGCACCAAATCTTGTAATAAGATCTTAAGAAAAATCTTATATGATTTTTCTTACACGATCTTACAAGATCTTATAAGATTTTAGCGACATCTTATAAGATAACAGCCATATTGGGATAAATCTTCATTGCAGATGAGCCGGATACTGCGTGTTTGAAGTATACCCCTGAATTGTCTGTAGGTTTGTGCCATTCACGAAACTTCTACAGTTAGATAGAGTGTTAAATTCTGTACAACATATGTGAATTAGAAAACATGGTATATAATAGCAACAGAGAAAAGGCTATTTGAACTGACATGAGCGCAAATATCAAATTGCATTATTACGCTATTTAATTTCATATTTAAAGTAAATCCCTGAATCGTCTGTAGGTTTGTACCATTTGGGAAACTTGCACAGTTAGATAGAGCCTTAAATTCTGTACAACGTATGTGAATTAGAACAAATTGTATAGAATAGCAATGGAGAAAAATCTATTTGAACTGAGATGAGCACAAATACCAAATTGCATATTTATAATTATGCTATCACTTGGCATATGGTCAAACACAATCATTTTAAAGTATCCCTGAATCGTCTGTAGGTTTGTGCCATTCACAAAACTCATACAGTTAGGCAGAACGTTAAATTATGTATAAGATATATGAATTTGAAAAAATCATATAAAATAGAAACCTGAAAATCATAGTATTTTAGTCCAAAATGTTGTCATATTGGAGGACTTCGTGATACGGCGGACAAAATATTGTAAACACGATCGGATTAAAAATACTTGTTTCCATTGTTCAAACTGACAGCTCATAGGTGACACCAAAAAATACTGAGCTTTGATTGGCCCTGATGTAATCGTTGTGCATTGGTTAGAGTTACACAACAGCACATACTACAGGTCCGTGTGTTACACAAAAAAGTTAACAGACATACAAAAACACACACACACACACACACACACACACACACACACACACACACACACACACACACAACATGATAGCAATATATCTGCTGTGCAGATACAAAAATGCATCAAGATAAACTTAAAGTGCAAATGAAATGAAAATTAAGTCAGTGTTATTTGAAAGAACACTTAAAATGATAGAGTAACATTTTTTGCAGTTTTTTATTTCCTTGCTTCATTCTTGAGATATTTCAGTTTGTTTGATATGCAAATTAAACATTTTAAAGTCATGACATGCATAATGAGTTATCGAAAAAAGTTATATAGCTTTGCTATTATCAAACCAAATTAATTCAAAGGAAGCATGTGGGTGTGTTTCACCCAGAACACTAAACATGTAGATTTTCAGGTAATTATATTTGACAATATCAAAGATACATAACTTTTCTCGATAACTCATTATGCACGTCATGATGTCAAAATGTTTAATTTGCATATCAAACAAACTGAAATATCTCAAGAACGAAGCAAGGAAACGAAAAACTGCAAAAGATGTTACTCTATCATTTTAAGTGTTCTTTCAAATAAGACAGACTTAATTTTCGTTTCATTTGCACTTTAATGTAAGAGTCGAAATACAAACTATCCATGGCAAACTTTGAGAGTGAATAGCTCAAAAACTATATGTCAGATTCTGTTGAAATTTTCAGTGAATGCTCCTGCCATGCTCCTCTGTTCATTGCAACAAAAATGTGCCAACAAGGGTTTTACTTCAGACACATTAAGGTATTAAAAAAGGCCAGTCTAAACTCAAGCTGGACTGACTTTAGGTCTGATGCAGTGGTCTTACTGTTGATCATTTTCATAAGCCCAGCCTGACCTGCTAGACCGGGCTAAAGTTTTAAGGCCAGCCCAACTCCAGGACACTGCGAGTCAGAGCTCCTTTCCAACCTACGCAAGCTTCGGGGGAAAGTGGGCTCTGGCAACAAACTCGATATTTCTTTTTGAGCATGCATGAACAGTTGCCAAGATACTATTTTTGGCCCAGGCTCTAACGCATCACTTCCTATTTTCCTGCTTACGTGTGTTCGTAAACTAGAACTTGTTTGACTTGAAGCTTGCGTAGGTCAGAAAGGGGCTCTGACTTGCAGGGTAACTCCAGGCCAGCTTTCCATATAACAGTATTTATACAGTACAGTACAGTGAAGCCTCGCTATAATGTGGTAGTTGGGGGTCCTTAGTGGGGACTGCGTTATAAATGAAGCATGTAATTGCAAGGTATAGCCAAATATCTCGTTCCCAGTGCTCTTCCCACTCAGTTCTGATGCCAGAAGCACTTTCTGTTCAATTCTAACAATCCAAATCACAACTGAAGTCCACTCAAGACTTCAACAAAATGGAATTGAAATAAGACTTTTGAGCATGGTTTTCATTTATCACAATGATTGCACTGCCATGTTGTTTTATCTCGTAATGATCACGATTATTCAGGATGATCAACAATCATCAGCTGAGCTAACCACCTCACAAGGCTTTTGCTGAGCAAGATTCTCTTGCATGTGCATTGCTTTTCCTGAGAATTTTACCTCGCAAGACTGTGATAAATATTTATTATGTTTAATATCAGAGAATCTTGCTGAGCAAACAGCCTTACGAGGCAGGCTTTAGGTTCCATTATTTAATGTCTTTAATACAGAATTGTCCATATTTGCCCAAAGATCATAAAAATCAAATCACTTCTACATTTTTATCTTGTGCTCATTTTTCACTGGCTGTATCTCCCTATTTGACATTAAATTTTGCCTGGCCATTGCGCAGAAAAGGCTTCTTCAGCAAATTCCAGCAAGTAAGTTACGTATTACACAAACATTTAAATGACGCCATTTCAACAGAGAAAACTTTACAAATCTAAAACTTTGGGCGTAAATAAGGGGTCAAACACTAAGAAACTACCGTAGTAGCAGGGATAATTCTTCTGTACATGCAGACTGCAGTCAAGAAGATTTTACCTATCTTCCAAGATGGAAGACGTGGGCGACCTACTGTATAAATAACCGAAAAGGTCAATCGAAAGGTCTCGTTTTTTTTAATAACCTTTGACTTGTAGACCCCCTAGAATTCTAAAAGAATAGACACTACAGAAATGACCTTTGAAACACCCAATAACTGACAATTTAACCAACAAATAAGAAATTTCAGAGATTCTGCTTTCAGATATATGGGTATATTGCTTTGCATGCCAAATTTGCCAACACTAATTTTGACCGTTTATCACTCTCGTTGAGAATCCCGAGAGAAAAGCTATTCCTATTAACTAAAGAAATACTTGAAGTTCAATTTGCTTACCTGAAAAACCTTCGGAACTAGTAAACATTTATTTAAAATTAAAAAACACATAGGAAAGACCAAAGTGCTTGAAATACTTGAGCTGACAACAACGCGTACGCGATCACATGATATGGGAAATAACTTGATTGGTTAATAAAACAATAGGCCCCAGGCAGCGAAGCTTTTCACACGCACGATTTACTCGCGCTGTGGCCACTTGCCACATGTATTTTGTTCACAAATTACGTGCATTTTGTATAGGTGTATACTGAAATGTATTTTTACGCCTACCAATTTCTTTTATTTTTGTAACTTTATTAATTATTTTCTTTTACTAGATTTTCCGCCACTAATACACCTAATACTGGTGTATATCTTACCTTACTATATTTCGATTGTTGCACCTAATACTGCAATCGATAATCTCACATGTGTCGATTATCATGAAATATCCATTAGCGTAAACTGCTCTATTTTTGTGGGGCTATAGGACTATTTTTTTATATATAATAAACAGAACAATACATATATCTTATTAAAGGCTTCCAGGACAGCGTCGGCCACGGTTGAAATCCAAATATTACCAGGGTTAAGTCACGTTGGCCTGAAAAACAGAGAAAAATCTTCTCGACGTTTCGAGCGAAGGCCCTTCGTCAGGAGAAATTAGTAAACAACTCACATGTGGTCACGCGTATTTATAGCAGAGCTACAATGGGAATCACGTGAACACATGTAAGCCAATAAAAACAAAGTAAACAAATAAATTAATATGTAATTTTAGCCTTCTCTTTCATTTAGCTCACTCCACCACCATATTCCACACCTTTTCCTTAACCTTTTTCTGATGATTTAAATAGTAATTTATAACCTGTTTCTTTGCCTATTTGCAAGTAGCTGACACAAATTGGGTCAGCACCTGCACACAGGCTAAAATTACATATTAATTTATTTGTTTACTTTGTTTTTATTGGCTTACGTGTTCACGTGATTCCCATTGTAGCTCTGCTATAAATACGCGTGACCACATGTGAGTTGTTTACTAATTTCTCCTGACGAAGGGCCTTCGCTCGAAACGTCGAGAAGATTTTTCTCTGTTTTTCAGGCCAACGTGACTTAACCCTGGTAATATTTGGATTTCAACCGTGGCCGACGCTGTCCTAGAAGCCTTTAATAAGATATATGTATTGTTCTGTTTATTATATATAAAAAAATAGTCCTATTGCCCCACAAAAATAGAGCAGTTTACGCTAATGGATATTTCATAATAATGGACACATGTAAGATTATCGATTGCAGTATTAGGTGCAACAATCGAAATATAGTAAGGTAAGATATACACCAGTATTAGGTGTATTAGTGGCGGAAAATCTAGTAAAAGAAAATAATTAATAAAGTTACAAAAATAAAAGAAATTCAGTGCCGTAGCAAGGTCTCAAAAAGTGGGGGGGCGGGCAGTAGTGGCAACTAGTGACCGCATTTGTAGGGGGTCCTCCCCCGGAAATTTTTGAAATCTAGAACCTCGGAAACACCATTTGCAGCAATTTGAGCGAACTTTTTCATCTAATTCTACAGCGAGTATAGTTGAAATTTTACTGTAAAAAGGAAGAAATTATCGCACCAACGTACCCTGGCGCGCGAGTCCGATCTTCGTGTTGGCTAAGCTGAGCCCACGATTCAATAAGCGGCTATTTCAGGATAAAACTTGGTGTAACAGGTGGGAAAATTGTCTGAGCATGCGCGAAAACCGTGATATAAACAAGCTTGCGGGGGACTGGGACGGCAATATGGCGGCTTTTAAGCTGTAAATAATCCGAAGAGTTTTTTGGTAATTCTACTTCTTTTTAGATATTTTATTAAAAACGAAATACTGAATAAGAAACATACTATGTTCTACCATACAATAAAAAAGAGAAAAACCCATAATAAATAGTTTTTGGTTATAATACACATAATATTAAAGCTCAGGGAAGTACGACTTGGCAGTTGCTCGTGTTTTATAAACTCAATAATACAATTTATAACTAGCTTGTGTCTGGCCTTTTTGGTGGTTATGTCAAAGGTTCAGTAGAAAATGAAAAGAACAACTCACAGCAAAAATAAGGAGTTATTGTCACATCTTCATATCACTGCCAATTTAAATTACAACAGAGTCTCATATTACAACACATGAGTAACATTCCAACTTTTTTTAACATTAATAAGCAATAAGACTATATATAAACATTTAAACATAGGTACATGTAGCAGAATATATGTAAATTAAATAAACTTGAATCCTTTCAGTATCTTCACTCAACGTTGTTGGTCAACCTTTGCTTGAACACACTTATTTAAATCTAGCAATTTCAAAATAAGCATGTACATGTATATAAATATATACAGCATATTAAACACTTCACTCTTTTAACTTTTTCTTTAGCCATAAATATAGCTAATATAGTATCTAAAAAGAGAAAAAGAACACAAAGATTTGCATGATAACAATGCAATATTATTTTTGGTAGCAGTTATTCTGTTCAATATTCCAAATCCAAAATGGCGGCATCAAGTGACTCAAATTCAAAGCGTGAAATTCAAGTGTTTACGATTTTTTGAAGCTCAGAAACTGGTACAATGTTAACAATTAGGATCAAAAGCATACTTTGAAAGACAAAAAAATTGGTGGCATGGGCGAAAATTTTAATTTATTGGCTTTCGTCGCTTTTTATAGCTGTCAAAATTGTGTACCGAAAATGAGCAAACTTTAGAGTTCGCGTAGGCTTCGGAAATGCAGTTGATTCTTAAACAGACTGGTTTTAGTCATACTGCAAGAACCTGTAAGCAGTTGTAAAGTTTCATTTAGACGATTAACAAACAATATACGGTAATTCAAGCACATTTCCTAAGCCGACTGTTATCGCAATTTCCTATGGACAGGCGAAAGGGCACAAGATTCAGTTCGTTTTCGATTTTCCCGGACGTTGTCATTTATTTCAGTGGATGGAGCAAAGAACTATGGATAGTTTAAGAGAATAAAATTTGGGTGGCAAAGGGCTAAATTTTTTACTATGGCTCGTTCAAAAGCACTGATTTTAACTGTGTTTAGGATATTAAGCAAATAGGAGATAAATTTACACCGTCAAGTGGGCTTCAATATTAACAATTCACACAGTATTTTTAACGATAAACATATGATCTAGATACTTCAACTCACCTTTTAGTAGTATTTTGCTGTTTAAACAGTTTGTCGACACAAACAAAATGGACATCGAAACGAAAAATCCTGTTTGTTGCATATTCTCCTCGAATAATCCAAGGTTTCCATAACTCCGATCATAGGAATATATAGCTCACATGAAAGTCATCACAACCAGTTTTAAATCGCCGAGGTTTCTCTTCTTCAGCGTACCAAATATTTCAGTTAACAAAACATAGTAGCAAAGGCAAACAAAATGCTCGGTCTTCTTAAGAGAACTTGTTTTGAAATCACAAATACTCAAGTCAGGAGGACCTTATACTTGGCACTGGTAAAATCACAGCTTTCTTATGCAACCGAGATCTGGAGCCCCAGGAGTACAAGTCTTATAAAAAAGATCGAAGGTGTTCAGAGGAGAGCGACATTGTGCCGGATTTTAAAAAAAAGCGCGGGGAATTGTCCTATGTAGAACGTTTGAGGCTTCTAAACATCATCCCACTTGTATACGACAGAGAAATCAAAGACCTCGTTTTTTATTATAAATGCAAGCATAATATTACAAATCTGGACATTTCAAAGTATGCTCCAATTACTGTAAGCAGGACACGTACAGGCTCCTCCTCTCTTCTAAAAACGCATTACTGTAAAACTAGCACTTTTCATGGCTCATATTTTGTAAGAATTGTAAAACTGTGGAATTACGTACTTAACTCTGCTTCTTCTAACTCCTTTGATACTCTTTCCACCTTCAAAACTTACCTGCATAAAACCTATTTTAATTTAACCATTACTAACTTTAATCCTGACATATTAAGTTCACAGTCATTAACTACAGTTGAATGTATTGTATAACCTTTTTCTATTTATTCTTTTTTTTGTTCTATTTTTCTTTTTTATTGTATTTGGTGTGTTTTCGTTTTGTTGTTTTGTTTTGTTTTGTTTTGTTTTGTTTTGTACTTGTATATGTTGTGTTTTTGTTGTTTTGTTTTGTTTTGTTTGTTGTTTGTTTTCTTGTTGGGTTTTTTTTATTTTTTATTTATTCTCTTTTCTGTTCTACTTTTAATCTTCCTACTCTCATTCTATTATATTTATTTGTCTACTTTCCTTGTTTCTCCGTTTTAAAACTAGATTTAAGATTAGATGGTGAGCACCTTGCATGGGACTCGGTCCCGTTTGTGCTTTACCAGATTTTGGCACATTATATTTTATTTATAATTCGTTTTTATGTCACTTCGTATCAGTCATCTTTCAATTTTAATTTTTATACATGTATAATTAGCCTGTCTACTTCTTGTCTGTACAAATGTATGTATGTAAATATAAATTTATTTATTGCCAAAATAAAGCTGTTAAATCTAAAATCATTCAAACCTGAACGAACCTCATTTCGAACAAAAATGAAGAAACAGAGCAAATGCGCCCGCGATATTTGGTCAGTTAAGACAATTTTCCCACCTGTTACTTGGTGTACCATTATTATAAAGTCTGCACGAAGTTATTTTTCGTATTTTCCAAATCACAACGTCAATTTTCAAGTTACATTAAAGTTAATCGGTTCAGTTTCACTTTAATTTAACAAATAAACTCATTTTTAGGAATTTTTCTCAGAAAAATTGGGGGGGGGGGGGCCCCCCAGCTGCCCCCGCCTGCTACGGCACTGAAATTGGTAGGCGTAAAAATACATTTCAGTGTACACCTATACAAAATGCACGTAATTTGTGAACAAAATACATGTGGCAAGTGGCCACAGCGCGAGTAAATCGTGCGTGTGAAAAGCTTCGCTGCCTGGGGCCTATTGTTTTATTAACCAATCAAGTTATTTCCTCATATCATGTGATCGCGTACGCGTTGTTGTCAGCTCAAGTATTTCAAGCACTTTGGTCTTTCCTATGTGTTTTTTAATTTTAAATAAATGTTTACTAGTTCCGAAGGTTTTTCAGGTAAGCAAATTGAACTTCAAGTATTTCTTTAGTTAATTGGAATAGCTTTTCTCTCAGGATTCTCAACGAGAGTGATATGCCAAGCACAATATACTCTGCGCCATGTCTGAAAGTAGAATCTCTGAAATTTCTTATTTGTTGGTTAAATTGTCAGTTATTGGGTGTTTCAAAGGTCATTTCTGTAGTGTCTATTCTTTTAGAATTCTAGGGGGTCTACAAGTCAAAGGTTATTAAAAAAAACGAGACCTTTCGATTGACCTTTTCGGTTATTTATACAGTAGGTCGCCAGGTAAAATCTTCTCGACTGCAGTCTGCATGTACAGAAGAATTATCCCTGCTACTACGGTAGTTTCTTAGTGTTTGACCCCTTATTATACAACTGCATTATAAACTGTCCAAATAACGCTAAAAATGAGTACAAATATACAGCGATATTTGGATAGTTAGTTATTTGGATAGTAGAAAACTTGTAGAAAACCGGTTTGACAGATTTTGTTAGCCAATCAAATTTATCACTCAGGAACTACTTCATGTATGCTTATTATTTTGTCCTGGTTTTGTCTTGGTGCAAGTCACGCTACTTCTCTGGCCTTTTTAGAGTTTTCTTTTTCCATAAGAATTTGTTGATCAGAGCAGTTGTATAATAAATCTCTTATAAGATGTTTTGGTGTGTAGTATCGCTGTATATTTTTACTCGTTGTTTGTATTTTGACTCGCCCTGCGGGCTCGTCAAAATACAGCACAACTCGTAAAAATATACAGCGATACTACACACCAAAACATCTAATAAGATATAATTATTTACGCCCAAAGTTTTAGATTTGTAAAGTTTTCTCTGTTGAAATCGCGTCATTTAAATGTTTGTGTAATACGTAACTTACTTGCTGGAATTTGCTGAAGAAGCCTTTTCTGCGCAATGGCCAGGCAAAATTTAATGTCAAATAGGGAGATACAGCCAGTGAAAAATGAGCACAAGATAAAAATGTAGAAGTGATTTGATTTTTATGATCTTTGGGCAAATATGGACAATTCTGTATTAAAGACATTAAATAATGGAACCTAAAGCCTGCCTGTTTGCTCAGCAAGATTCTCTGATATTAAACATAATAAATATTTATCACAGTCTTGCGAGGTAAAATTCTCAGGAAAAGCAATGCACATGCAAGAGAATCTTGCTCAGCAAAAAGCCTTGTGAGGTGGTTAGCTCAGCTGATGATTGTTGATCATCCTTAAATCATCGATTTTCTTTTTCAGAAGCGATTCTCTTTCATTTAGCTCACTCCAAATTTATTTGTTTACTTTGTTTTTATTGGCTTACATGTGTTCACGTGATTCCCATTGTAGCTCTGCTATAAGTACGCGTGACCACATGTGAGTTGTTTACTAATTTCTCCTGATGAAGGGCCTTCGCTCGAAACGTCGAGAAGATTTTTCTCTGTTTTTCAGGCCAACGTGACTTAACCCTGGTAATATATCTTATTATATATTGTTTTGGTGTGTAGTATATCGCTGTATATTTTTACGAGTTGTGCCGTATTTTGACGAGCCCATAGGGCGAGTCAAAATACAAACGAGTATATTATTATGCATATTATCGAGCATAATATTATGCATATTATCGTTAAAGTGATATGATAAATACAGTCAAAGTTAATGAATAAATAAACAAATAAATAAGTAAGTAAATAAGTAACTAACTAAATAAATAAATAAATAAAGCAGGGCTTCAAATTTGCGGTATCCCGATATCCCGGCGATACCAGATTTTAAATTTGGATACTGGAAATCACAAGCTCAGTATCCCGAGGGATACTGAAAAAAATTCTGTCCACGACTGATATTTCTGGACGCTTCGAAATTCAAAATAAGAAGCATTTATCTACATGTACTAGGCCACGCGCAGGCTATAATCTTCATGCATTAATTATCTTCAGCCCAGCCAATCAGTGCGTGACTATTAAACTAGCCTTGAAGTGATTGGCTGAAGTTAATTACCATAGTAACATATACATTTCACCGTTTCACCATAGAGATCATATATAAACTAGAGGGGGCATTGGGGATAAATCAGGTAACCAATTGAAGGCTGCCATCTTGGATAAATTGGTTGGCAAAACAATGATGCCCGGATGAAATTTCTTGGTTCCAGGCCTTTTTTCTGTATCCGAAGCTAATTTTACATTTCTTGTTTATCTCGCCACATTTGTTTATGGAAAAAGAAGGTGGAAAACTCACGAACTACGTATTGTTAAAATACATCGTGTACGTATGTTGTCACAAATTTCATAAGCTTTTGTTTCATATATAGTTGAAGTTTCTTCGTTATCTGTAGCGTTTTAAAACGTTCAAAATGTTCACACCTTTGTTCGACAAATGATGAGAAATGGCACCTGGTTTGTTGTTTTTCCATAATTTTGCCAGAACTAAAGCTATAAGTTAAGGTAGTATAAAACTTCTGATATGTTTAAAAACAAAGCTTCATGATTTAAATTAGCTTTAAATTCATACCTAAAGTATTCCAAAAGTTATAGATAAAAGCAAACACCAAAACTGCAAAAGACAAAACAAACTGCTTCCCACATTGACCAACTTCACCCAGGCCAGATCAAAATGACAAACATTTTCACAATTTTAAAACACTTCTGGTTCAGATAAGAACTTAAAAGTTCTACCAGAAATTGCATTTTACAATATGTTCTGTTTGATATATTGCTCAGGGTTGTGCGATAAGTATTTTAAAAACAATAGCCAAAATTCTAAGCACTTGTGATAAGTCCATTTCTCATCATTTGACGAACAAAGGTGTGAACATTTTGAACGTTTTAAAACGCTACAGATAACGAAGAAACTTCAGCTATATATGAAACAAAAGCTTATGAAATTTGTGACAACATACGTACACGATGTATTTTAACAATACGTAGTTCGTGAGTTTTCCACCTTCTTTTTCCATAAACAAATATGGCGAGATAAACAAGAAATGTAAAATTAGCTTCGGATACAGAAAAAAGGCCTGGAACCAAGAAATTTCATCCAGGCATCATTGTTTTGCCAACCAATTTATCCAAGATGGCAGCCTTCAATTGGTTACCTGTGGTTGGCTGAAATTAGGATTGGGTGCCCCCTCTAGTATTTATATGATCTCTATGCATTTCACGCCACGCTGTCAATGGAAATAGCTCGTCTTGACGCACTCATATTCAAAATATGTTGGCAAAATGTTAAGATACGTTATACAAACTGAGCGAACAAAAAAATCTACTGAGACACAGCAAATATTAACTGATGAACAAGTTGAAGAAAGACCACATATTGAAATAAATTATCAATTGCAGACAGCAACTGTACAGCCTATACACGAAGATAAACAAAGTGAAAGGCGATCGAGTTTGACTGAGCAGGAAAGGCGCACTCAAGAAAGTGCCAAAGCCAAGCAAAAGTATGAAGAAACAAAGCGTTGTCGAAAATTTTAAGTGGCTTGGACAAAAATCCTTTCCATGGGTAACGCACGTGAACGAGAAGATGTTTTGCACTACCTGCATAAACAATCGTAGCTATTGCGACAAGGAGTCAAACTTCGTGAAGAATGGCTGTAGAAATTTTCACATAAAAGCACTGCAAACACATGGTCAAAGCGAAGGACATAAACGATGTGTAGAACACAAGAAAGCCATCACTGCCACGCTAGGAACAAATCCTGCCGGGAAAGCCTTACAGGCATTGAATAAACAAAACTTTGACAAGATGAGGTCGGTGTTTCGAATAGCTCATGCTATCGCTAAGAAAGGGCGGCCGTTTTCAGATTATACCTGGAGCGTCGATCCAGGAAGAGAACAATACAAAAATAATTTACTATCCAAATGTGGAATACTAGATTTTCTGGGTGGATACCAGATTTTAAGTTGCTAGTATCCCGTTGGATACTGCTGAAAAATTCAAATTTGAAGCCCTGTAAAGCATCCTTTTCTATACATGACCAATCTACAGGAGAGCTCAAGGCTATAGTAAATGGCTATCAGCCTTATAAACAAAATTTGAAACTAACTATTGTGTTTTTGTAGATAATCCTGTGAAATTTCATTTTTCTACGACGCTATCAACAATGAACCCAACAACTCCGTCTTCCCTGCAAGCTTTTTCTGCTAATGCTGTTAAAGCTGGACTACACAAACTGATTGAGAAAATGAAAGATACAGATTCAACAGTTCAGATACTGCAAAAACAGTTACTATCCTTGTGTCTTCAAGATCAGGCAGACAACTATCAAGATCAATATCCACGTACGTACTTTAAAAAAAGCTTATCAAATCATTAATAATTCATGACGAAAATTCAAAAGAAACGAATTTTTAATCAGCATCTTTAAATACGGATAAAACATCCATCAATGCTTTGTGAAAGTTAATAGGCACTAGTGGTTCAAATTCAGCTTTTTCTGAGTTAAAATGATCTTATTTAACCTTTTCTACGACTCTTAAACAAAGTGTTCATCATTTACACTTACAATTTGATAACAGTGGCAGATACAAGATTTTTGCAAGGGGGTGACTATAAGGTGCTCAGTTGTTTCTTTCAGAATATTTAACAAGGGTGCGGGGGGGGGGGGGGGGGGCAAAACAGGCAATACTTACTACGTGGAGGCAGGGGAGTGTCGAAGATGCGACAAACTTCCAGGGAGTTCGGGGGTGTACTCCCCCGGAAAAATTTTGAATTTTAGAGTCTCTGAAATAGCATTTCCTGCATTTTGAGGGGGATTTCAAAGAGTTTTGAAGGATATAAATTACCAAACAAAATACCCAAATATATGAATACACCATATGTCGTCACTGTTGTGGACTCATGGGGATATATTTTATACGTTTATGTTCCAAAATTACTATGTATATTCAGATTTCAGATTGAGAATTTGAGATTGTATACAATATGTCTATATAATCATGTTTCTTACTGTTTTAAAATTGGGGTTTCAAATTTACAAGATATTAGCGTGTCATGATGTCCAATCTTATTGCAAAGGAGAGGCCATAGCTACGGCTTGTATCAATAAGCATTGTTATACAATATAATCTATGCACGTTTTACACACGAGTGACTGTTGCAATTTCTATAAACAGCTGCTAGTGTATCGCTGTATAATCCTGTATTGCTTGGGACAGGGAAGGGGGGTGACTAGTCACCCAGTCACCCCTCCCCCCTGTATCTGCCCCTGGATAAGTAAGTTTAAATATTCGCGTCCGATCTTTATGGGCGTCTACAAATGCCGTTAATGCCCATAAAGATCGGCCGCTCATAGTTTAACTGTTACTTAAAAACTTAGGAAGAAGTTGTTTTGTTATATACCAAAGACTTTCATTTGCCAAAGATGAAATCCTATTGGTCAAATCATGATCACGTGTTGTTCAACAAACTCAATGTTTCTTTCTGCCGAGGGAAACATTGCACTGTTTCCCTCTGACGTGTGCAATGTTTCCCTCTGACGTCAGCTTAATCATGCGTTGTTCACGTGAATACACAATGATTATTGCATCAGATCAAGAACTTTGGATTTTTCGGAACATTTTGAAAACAAGAGCTGTTTCGATCTTGTTTGCTATGAAATAATCCATTTTCCAAAGGAACGAATATCTATACACACCTTCAAAGAAGGTCTGAAGAAAACCTGGATAAATTTAAAGCCGTTCTTTGTACTTGTTGAGTCTGGTGTATTTGTTTAGTTGAATTGAAATTATTTATGAAGACAAAGTCAAAGTGTTTTGGTAAGTCTTTTTGCCTTTTGCAAGTTTCGAGTCAACTTGGTATTTTGTATTTTAAAAGTCTTTGGTATATAACAAAACGCTTGTTGACTTTTGCCCCGGGAAACATCGAGTTTTACGGTCCCTCAGGCTTCAATGTCACACTCGGGCTAAAGCCCTCGGGTGACATTGAAGCCTTCGGGTCCGTAAAACTCGATGTTTCCCTCGGCGCCAGTCAACAAGTGTATAATGTAATATTCATATATTATGTAATGTTTTGTGATTTTAAAATAAAATCATAAAAACATACATAAAATAAAAACATACAAAACAAAACATTACAGGGAGTGTTTTGCCAGGGGTTACAAACATGAGAGGACAATGAAAATCACGAGACCGTTAACCAAGTATTCAACTTTCTCAAACTTATTAATAATTCATGAGGAAAACATAATGGCAATCAGTTACTGAGACGTTGTTGTGAAATGTGGTAATAAACGCCCATAAATTAAGACAAGTTTTACCTCAAATTTCTCTTTAAATAAATACTGATTTGTTTGAGATGCTATATCATACACTCGAAAACCGTTCATTATCTAATTTTATGAAAATTCCTCGAAGTGTGTTACAATACTTGGCTGAAATGAGATAATAAACGGTTTCTCGTGTATGATATGTAATGTTACGTAAAAACAGAGCCTTACTGATCAGGGCCTGTTCACATGAGACCGACTTACCTCGGGGGGGGGGGGGTGTAGGGATAACTCGGGGGTAGGGATAACTCGGGTGCTAGGGTCAAAGTTGACCCTGTTTCACATGATAACACGCAACTACCAGTTGTCCCCCGAGATAACCCTAGCTTTCACGTGAATAAAAGAACGCGCCAGTAAAGGCCCGATCAAACGAGGATGAGAGTTGATGAGAATCGATGGGAGTTGCAACTCTCGGTCGCGTTTGACCACCAACTCTCATCGACTCTCATGCACTCTTATCAACTCTCATCAACTTTGAGCTGGTTCAAATTTTAATGAGAATTGATGAGAGTTTAGTACTTTGTTTAGTCTCCCTGCTACGCGCGGTAAACCTTACAACTCTCGTCAACTCTCATCAACTCTCATCCTCGTTTGACCGGGGCTTAATGTCAACAATTAAACGCACGCAAATGGCACGTGAACAAGAATAGTGCGTATAAATTAGAATGTTTTTATACAGTGTACGCATGCGTAATTATACAAAAGTTGCCCCTAACCCCCGAGATAACTCGGGTAAAAGCGTTCACATGGAGGTAGGGATAACTCTGGCCCTAGGGTTACCCTATCGCTCAGACCGAGTTATCCCTATCACCCGAGTTATCTCGGTCTAATGTAAACGGTTTACTTTTTTAAAGGGATAACCCTAACCCCCGGCCCCGAGATGACTCGCCTCGTGTAACAGGCCCTCAGGGCGAGGTCTTTAGGTAAAATATTAAACCGAGGTCTTGCTGTATTGACCGAGCGATAGCGAGGTTAATACGTTCAAGACCGAAGTTTGATATTTTACCGTATTAAAAGACCTCACTCGGTTATTACATAGTTTATTATATGGCACTTTTTATTACAAAATCAATCTTGTATTTCTTGGTCTTCGCTTCCTTTAACTTCGTCAAAACACCGAACTAGCGTTATTTTCTGTTGTTTCTTTCTCGTCTGGATACTAGAATTTACTTTTCATCGTTTTTCGGCAATAAAAGTTTCTTATTAGATTTTTTGTTTGTTTCCAATCGCAGGGCGGTTAACAATTTTCATAATGCCCGCGGGCATTACGGATAAATCTCGCCACGTCAGCAACCAATCAGAGTGCGTGATTCATTTTTGTGCTATGGAATTATTACTATTTTTTTAAAATAAGAACCTATTTTTAAGGCTTCTTTTTAGGCGAAAGACATTCAGATGACTTACCCAAAACTGGAGACCACAAGTACAGCACTGTGATAAAAGCTTTAGACTACATGAGCGAGGAACAATACCAAAGTCTTGAAACATTTCATAAACACCTTACTGCAAATTACTTTCCTACTGTAAAACTATCCAAGATAAAAGGAAGCAAATGGACCTCGTTAGTGACCCATCCTGCTCCAGCTTTAATTCATTTTTATTATAACGTATCTCCCGCTTATATAATAGTCCAAGACCTTACTCAATGTGGCGAATCCAAAGCTATGATGATCGTGAACACCGTGGAAGATATTATGAGTAAGTTCGACTTAGGGCTAAAGATTGTTAACCGACGCAGCATATCTAAGAAGAAAAAGAAGAGTAAACGAGGACTAGAAAAATCACAAAAATCCAACAAGAGTGTACTATGGGAGACAAAAACACACTTGATGCTGCCTGACAATGATGCTGCTTCGACCATGCGCAAAGTGGAAGACTGTAAGCTTTATCGAACTTTGGTAGCATGCTTTAAATCACCAGAACAAGGAACATCGTCCTCAGAAGAGCAAAGTGCTCGACGTTTGGACGGAACATCTTCCAGGGACAATCATATTCCATCTTTGGACCAAATACACGAAATTACATCAGACCAAGGGAGTTCGTCTTCAGCAGAGCAAGATATTCAATCTTTGGATCAAATACATGAAGTTAAATCAGACCAAAGAACTTCGTCCTCAGCAGAGCATGATATTCCACCTTTGGACACAATACACGAAATCACGTCAGACCAAAGAACTTTGTCCTCAGCAGAGCATGATATTCCACCTTTGGACACAATACACGAAATCACGTCAGACCAAGGAACTTTGTCCTCAGCAGAGCAAGATATTGAATCTTCGGACACAATACACGAAATCACGTCAGACCAAGGAACTTTGTCCTCAGCAGAGCAAGACATTCAATCTTTGGACCAAACACACGAAGTTAAATCAGACCAATCGATTTCGTCTTCAGGAGAGCATAGTGCTAGACTTTTGGACGGAACATCCTCCAGGGAGCATGATATTCCATCTTTGGACAGAGGAAAACACGAAACGAAATTACCTTTGACCGCAAAGAAAACAAAAGAAGTGGAAGAAATGGAATGTGAGATAATGCAGTTGAAGGAAACAGTGCGTAGTTTGGAAGATAAGTTCGATGAATCTAAAAGAAAATTACGAGCGAAAGAAGTGATTGGAGTTAAAAGCACTGAGACGCAGACATCGAAAGAACAAGAAGAAAAATTTCAGCTTAAGATGAACGACTTAGAACTAACCGTAAGTCGACTGGAAGAGGAATTACGCAGGTCTAAAGAAAAAAATGTCGAAGCTGAGAAGTCTTTTAAAAGCATGGAAATATATTACAAACAACAGCTGCGTAATTTGCGTAAAGAGAACGAGGCTTTAAAAGACAAAACCAGTGCTTTGGAAAGAAAATTACAAAACAAAGAAGAAGACATCCATGTTACCTTAGCCGACCTCGGACGTGCGTTAGTTGAGAGAGACACGCTGGTCAAAGAAATGAAGGCCCGTGGAACAGCTCATTCTAGTCCAGTGGAAGTCACTTCGAGTTCTTCTCAAACTTCTGAGATGCCACCCTCGCCTGAGGCACCGACAAGAATCCGAGGAGCCGAAGCAGTAACGGAACGTGACGAGCATCTTACGGCCAATAACGAAGTCACTGAAGAAAATTCTGGAAGTAACGGGGCGGCAGTTGCTGTGCAAGAATCACAAGCAGAAGCAAACCGCAGAGATACAATCAGCTTAGCTAACATCCCAACTACAACCGTTGAAAGAGGCTTATATTTCAACTACAAACTACTGCTGCTAAGAATAACTCGGATGCTACTCTCAGCCGATGTGATCAAGTTGAAGGAGTGGGCTACTAGTATATTATCAGTCAACGTCACAGCGAGTGTTGATGACGTTTTTGTGGAACTGGATCGAAGGGGCGTGATCAGTGCCGTTAATTTGGAAAAGCTGAGAGAATTCTTTGAGAAAATTTTGAGGTTTGATCTAGTGTATATGATTGATTGCTTTATCATTGGTGACTACTCTTACTTACGCAACACCAGTGAGGGAAATCCTAGACGGAACAATCAGGGAAGCACGTGAGTATTCGTAAACAGTTTTTGTGAGTAACTATGGCCACGTAATGGATAAGACATTGTGTATAGTGCTACTCTGGATTAAGGTGTAAATCAGTCAAGTTTTCTATGACAGAGGTGACGGGGAGATACCACTCCATGTGGTGACCTCATACGGTTTCCTTTTTCTCTTATTTTTTCTCTTATTTCAAAGACCTACCCACAAAAGTTGTCCATCGTAAACAACTTGGCAGACTTAGCAGTAACCTTTAGCAGACAGACAGTAGCCAACAGAAGGCCCTTGTAACACCTTTATCTAACTGATTTAATTTTACTATTTTTATCTCTTTTTTCGTTTCTTTTTCAAACAGTCCTCGAGCAACTGATCCATCTCAGAGAGCAACGGCAAGTTCTCGAACTTCACTCCAATCAAGTGTTCTCACTTCTGGTAAACATTCACTCCACAGTCAAGCCAGAACTAGCGAAGTTGAGGACTCTTATGTCCCGCCTCAATCCAGGCGACCTGATACGTCAGCCGTGACGCCTAGCAACCGTAGAACGGAAGTAAGTGAAGGAACTACCCATCAGCCAGTGCGTGGACAACTAGTAACGAATGCTCCTGGTAAGACTATACAATATTTAAGATTTTCTCTACATCCTAACACACTGCCTACATACCGCTCTACTTTTATATTACTCCATGATTTACTGTGATGAAGAACTTCGGCTTAAATGTCAGTATTTCGTTCTCTAAAATCTCAGCAGTTCACCACCTTTAAGGTTTTCTCTACATCGTAACACACTGTCTACACAACACTCTACTTTTATATTACTCCATGATTTGCTCTGATGAAGGACTTTAGTTTAAAACGTCAGTATTTCGTTCTCTAAAATCAGCAGTTCACCGTCTTTTAAGATTTTCTATACATCATAACACACTGTCTACACAACACTCTACGTTTATATTACTCTGATGAAGGACTTTGGTTTAAAACGTCAGTATTTCGTTCTCTAAAATCTCAGCAGTTCACCATCTTTAAGATTTTCTATACATCGTAACACACTGTCTACACAACACTCTACTTTTATATTACTCCATGATTTACTCTGATGAAGGACTTTGGCTTGAAACGTCAGTATTTCGTTCTCTAAAATCTCAGCAGTTCACCATCTTTAAGATTTTCTCTACATCATAACACACTGCCTACACCAACACTCTACTTTTATATTACTCCATGATTTACTCTTATGAAGGACTTTGGCTCAAAACGTCAGTATTTCATTCTCTAAAATCTCAGCAGCTCGACTATCTTCAAGATTTTCTATACATCATAACACACTGTCTACACAACACTCTACTTTTATATTACTCCTCAATCTGAGACAAGTATGGTGGCCGAAGGGTGCCATAACAATTTTTTAATCGTATTGCTTATATTAGATACATTATATTTGAATTTTTAATGTTTTTTATTTAATATGAATTATTATTTAATTATTTTTTTTATATATATATTTTCAATTTATTTATTTCTTATTCTTTATTTATTTTTTGTTTTATAATTTTTATTTTTTTATTTTTTATTATTTTTTTAATTTTTTTAAATTTTATTTTATATATTTTTTTTATATTATTTATTTATTTTTTATTTTATTTTTATTACATTTTTTTAAAATCAAACCGTGGCCTAGGAGTGCCATAGACCATCAGGCCATTTGGGCACCCATGACTGCAGTCTCAATATGGGTCAGCGGTCGTAAATATAAAAAAATTCAGACGCACACGTCAGCACGTGTTTTGTTGTCAGTTGCCTTTGATAAACATGCTATAAAATGTCAAAGCGCAAGCAAGAAAATCAAGCCAAATGGACCGGTTTCAAACAAGCCACAGCGAAAAAGCAAACAGGAACAAAAACGGAAACCAACAAAGCAACCACGATTACGGAATACCTGACCGTGCAGCGCTTGTCGTCTACCGTCGAGGGGAAATGCCAGAAGTATTTGCGAATAGGGCCACTGACAATGGTTCCTTTTGGTGAGGAATTAACGTTGAATATCGTTAAAGCGGCGTGCAAGAAGCATTTTAAAATACAAAGTTCTATGGAATGCGATTTACTGGCAGGTGAACGAGGACCTTCATTCACTGACATTTGTCAAATTAAGAATTGGAAGGTTTCTTCACATTCGCTTTATTGAAGGCGTCATTGTTTTGGAGACAAGTCTGAAGACAGAAAAGGCTCGCTTTCCTCAGCAGTTTTTTCGCATACTGCTTCAAAGAGGAATGACGCAGATCCCGTTTCTCAACGCGCTATAAAGTCAAGAATGCCTGCATGCGTTCCAATGTCAACAATGCCTGCATCCGTTTCATTGTCAACGATGCTAAAGTTGGGAAAGATCATTGCGCCAAGCAAAGAGATGGTTACAATATACTTGGAGGAATTTTCGGTGGACAAAAGATCCTGGCTTGATCCTTTTGAAACACGGCTTTCCATATCAAAGGAAAAATTTGCTAGTTGTGGATTTCGTGATGCGTTCCAGGTAACCGCTTTATCTGGCCTGAAAGGAAAGTATGTTTTAAAGAAATGTAGACCGGATCAAGTTTCGAACATTGAAGAATTGTTCGGCTCCCTGGAGATCCACACACGAAAAGCTGTGCAAATGCACTGTTTAGCGCGAAATTTCGCCAAGGCTTTGCAAAACGAATGCCCTTCTGAATACGGCGAAACCTTCCAATACAACAAAGTATTCTATGGGAAACTCGGAAGCGAATTTGTAACGGTGGAAAAGTTTATTGAAGGTGACTTCGTAAAGTACATCAACAACACTGGTGCCGTTACTTTGCAAGATGACAGCGAGATAGTTTTAAAGGCGGAAACCTTTGTCCATTACACCTACGTCAAGTCATCTAAGAAACTAATGGTTTTAGATATCCAAGGGGCGGGATACAACGTTTGTGATCCGGAAGTTTCCAGTGCAAACCTAAAAGCGGATGATGAAGACCAGCTTCTTTTCTGTTCTGGCAATCTGTCAACTTCTGCAATTGACACTTTCATTTCAAGTCATATATGCAACCAGTTTTGCAAACAATTAAAGCTAGATGATAGCTTATAAAAGTTACGAAGACTACATTTACTTTTAGGTTTGGGTTTTATAATTTGGGCCTCGATTTGGCCTATAATATTGCAATATTTATCTGCACCTCTCCTGTTGACAATAATTTCCTATTTTAAGCCAGTTTCCTGTTTCCTTTGAGTTTCTCCTGGGTGCAGTCTATTTGCAATAGTTCTGTTTTTCATTGTTTATTAGGCTTTTTATAAATAAGTGTATTGAAACACTAGATCGAAGTTTATACTATTTTACATATATACTAAGTAAAGTTTAAATAACAGGCATTATACCTATTGTTTAATCCTGTAGCTATTGTAAATATATATTAAAATAAAATGCATCAGAGCTTTTATGCAAACAGAGCTTTCTTTTGTTTTGTTTTCTCTGCCGCAAGGAGAGAACAAAAGCCATACTTGTGTGATGTGTCTCTTTTCATTGAGTATGATGTCCACTAGTTGAATGGATGTAAATGGTTTGTAATCAGTCTTAAAAGTGAAATGCAATCATTATGAATTTTAAGTTACACAAAATTGTGGCTAAAATTGCAAAATATGCAGTAAATTATGTTGTTGGATTTTTTAAACACTATAAATGTTTTTAACAGATTTTTAACACCTATACTCAACTTGCTATATCCTGGGACCATGTGTGGTGAGCACTACTTTATCATCAAAAGAAGTTGCTGATCACATCAGAA
Organism: Corallium rubrum; assembly: GCA_964035015.1. Lineage (NCBI taxonomy): Eukaryota > Metazoa > Cnidaria > Anthozoa > Scleralcyonacea > Coralliidae > Corallium > Corallium rubrum. Next base: position 7,376,065 of record OZ036006.1, read on the forward strand.
ACCAGGTAGCCAAACATTCAGTAGAATAGGAGGGGGGGCAATGCTTGAACCGACCCAGTGTACATCCTGGCTCCCAAAGGCCCTGCAAGTATGAGCTAGTACAGCATAGCCCTCTTGTCTCTCCCCTCGGGAAAGAAGAACAAAGGAAAAGAGAAACTCTGCTGCTTGCATGGTAAAAATCAAAAAATAAATCAAAGCAAAATAAATCAAAGCAAATTTTCATCAAAATGTTCCTTTAAAAACAAGTATGCATTAGATGCTTCACCAGGCTCAATGTCATCTGTATTAGGAACATGCATGCCTTTCACATTCTTGCCGAAAACCTTCTTCCAGAAAATGATCTGTGTCATCTAGAACACCTGACAGTTCAGCAACCTCTGTCAATTGTTCGTCACTTAAAGTGATGCCACATTTTTCTGCACCATACATACTGTTCAGGAAAATGGTAAATGTGATCGGGGATACCAGCACGAAGCTCTTTATTCCTTTGTTTACGCCCACGATGGTGATTCCAAACTGAATTTCTGAATAAATCCAGCTCTTTTTGCAGGACAGGGATGTAAATAAAGGCCAACAAATTCCTGATGAAGATCAATAAATAGTTGGTCACACAAAAATCACTAATTAATTATAGTCATAAAAACATACTTCAACATCAAGAATATGATACATGTACATATACACGGCATACATGTATATATTAGAAAGAAGGAAAATCCAAGCCAATGTACTATGCTGGCAAACAATTTTGTTGATGTACATGTAAATATTGTACAAATCATAAGCGTACAGGAGGGAGATGGCCCATATTAATAACCATTGATAAAAGCTAATCTGGAAGACTGGACCCTTTGTTTTAAAATGACACTACAGGTAATTTTGTAACTTTTAGTATTTTTTTGTTAGCATCCCAAAAAGTCAAATCTTGTGTCTGCATCTAGCCCATGTTGC
>OZ036006.1:7377215-7384715 GCA_964035015.1 Corallium rubrum
CTAGGTTTCGGCTCTGTTATTTTTTTTTTTTTGTGTCGACAAATTGCAATACTTGCGCAACGTTTCCCAAAAGCCTTTGCGACCCTGAAGCGTGATCAAATGATTTCATCATGGCTGATTTTCATGCATGAGTCGCGAGTTTTTTTCTTTTCCTGACGGCCTTTGGTTGTGTTGTTCGAAGTGAATTTGTGTTTTAATGATAAACACGCTCACAATGCTTACAATAGACTATAGTAGACCTGGGTTGGTCGGCGATCTCGATAACCGTACGCTGAAAATGTGTAGTACTCGATCAACTCTTGATCAATGTGTTCTCAATCAATTTTATACATGTGTTATTAAAATTCTACTGAAAAATGTTGCTCAGGTGCTGTAAATCAAAGAACAAAGAAAGTTGGTAAAACCAACTTGCAAGTGAAAGGTAAACATGCTATGTTTTACATCTTCATCGATTCGAGGTTGACATTTAGCCGAACTAGCTGACTTGTGTCTGTGAATGCTGTATCTGTATGTAAATGTATTGAGGTTTAAACTATATTAATATTTGTGGTTTGCTTCATTTTTGCTTGTATTGTTTATTATTGATTTATTGTACTGATGTCTTGCAAATAAAAGTCGATTCTATTCAACAGTTTATACAATACTTTCATCAAGTTATTGTTTGGGTACACCAATATGGCCACCATTTCAATGTTTAGGTACACCAGTATGGCTGCCATTTCATTGTTTTGGTAACACCAGTATGGCCACCATTTCATTGTTTTGTACACCAATATGGCCACTATTTCATTGTTTTAGTACACCAGTATGGCCACCATTTCATTGTTTTGGTACACCAATATGGCCACCATTTCATTGTTTCTGTACACCAATATGGCCACTATTTCATTGTTTTGGTACCCCAATATGGCCACCATTTCACTGTTTTGGTACACCAGTATTACCACTATTTCATTGTTTTGGTACCCCAATATGGCCACCATTTCACTGTTTTGGTACACCAGTATGGCCACTATTTCAATGTTTTGGTACACCAGTAATGGCCACCATTTCAATGTCAGACCAGTTGGCTGTGAAATCAATGTTTTGGTACACCAGTATACCCACCATGATTTTCTCTATGATGAATATTACACTACTACAGTCAATTGACTGAAAGTTGCATCAAATTCAACCATTAACTCCAAACAGCACTCCTGTTGTTCTATTATTTTGCAAGGCACCAGCCCACAGTAGCCCGAGTTCACGCCTAGCGGGCGTCTTGTTACACTATTTACTTGGCGTACGATCGAACGCGGTCATATTTAAAGTAAATCAATCGTCTGTAGGTTTGTGCCATTTTGGAAACTTGTACGATTAGATAGAGCGTTAAATTCTGTACAACATATGTAAATTAGAACAAATCGTATAGAATAGCAACGGAGAAAAATCTATTTGAACTGAGATGAGCGCAAATATCAAATTACATTATTAAGCTATCACTTGGCGTACGGTCAGACGCGATCATTTTAAAGTATCCCTGAATCATACTACTCCAATCATACAGCATTGCAATTCACTTTCTTCGAAAATAATGTTGTTCTTCGTCTCGCTCCCATACAACATGGCGAGGAATATAAAGTCACACTACTGCACACATTACAGGTCAGCGGTTACACCAAAAAAGTTAACACACACACAAACAAACACACAACACGATAGCAATATATCTGCGCGTTGCGCAGATACAAAAACTGCGCACGGAAGAAATTCCATGCGCACAGCCCGCCCATCGTCGTCTGTTTGGGTCTTCTGTGCAATCTATCAGTAGTAGTAGTACAACACAATCTGGTGGCATTTGGCACCGGGCACCGTTGCAATACATTCCGTTACCTCCCTCAGTCAATAACATTTGTGTAAGAGCAGATCGTACCCCATTGGGCTATTCCAATTTTTAACCTCTTTTTTTTTTACCACCCCCTTCGGAATTTCCGCTATTTTCTGATATAAATTTACCCCTCCCCTTGGAAATTCCAAGTAGACCCAACCCCCTCCCTTAGAAATTCCAAGTAGACTTAACCCCCCTCCCCTGGAAATTCCAAGTAGATTCAACCCCCTCCCCTGAAAATTCCAAGTAGACTCCATCCCCTCCCTTGGAAATTCCAAGTAGACTTAACCCCCCTCCCCTGGAAATTCCAAGTAGACTTAACCCCCCTCCCCTGGAAATTCCAAGTAGACTCCATCCCCTCCCTTGGAAATTCCAAGTAGACTTAACCCCCCTCCCCTGGAAATTCCAAGTAGACTTAACCCCCCTCCCCTGGAAATTCCAAGTAGACTTAACCCCCCTCCCCTGGAAATTCCAAGTAGACTTAACCCCCCTCCCCTGGAAATTCCAAGTAGACTTAACCCCCCTCCCCTGGAAATTCCAAGTAGATTCAATCCCCTCCCCTGGAAATTCCAAGTAGACTCCATCCCCTCCCCTGGAAATTCTAAGTAGATTCAACCCCCTCCTAGAAATTCCAAGTATACTCAACCCCTTCCCCCGGAAATTCCAACTGGATTCCTCAAAAACACACACCCCCTTTGGAATTTCCAAATTTCCAAGGTTCCTCAACAAGGGGGTGCGGATTAAAATTGGAATAGCCCATTTTCAAAATCTTGTTCCGCCATCTTGTGTGTAGAAAACGTGATCCGTGAGATCACTGCGTGGGAATTTGCAATGCACCATGGGATTGTTGTTGCCGAATGCCGAATATTTGTTGCCAAACGATGTTTTTGTCATTGAATGCTTTGTTATTGCCAACAAACGTCTTGTTGTTGCCATGAAATAGTTAGAACCGATAGCCAAATATTACACGATCGTTACCAAATGTGTTATTTAATTTTGACACACATCACCTGCCATATGATATACTGCCGAAGCATGGAACGTAGGAGTCTAACGTTTCTAGCGAAGGCCCTTCGTCAGAGAAAAACGTGACAAACGGCCTTCGCCCGAAACGTTAGACTCCTATACGTTCCCTCTTTCGGCAGTATATCCAACCTTTAAAATACTATATTTCAATATTTTAAAAACACTTCAGTATATTGCCATGACAGCAAAATCGTTTGAAATTTTTTACGAGATTTCTAAGTGCCATAGAAACGAGACACCTGAATAGTTATCACTGGTTCGATAACAAACAACTGGGAATTGTATTTATTCATTCTCTTTATGTTCGTCTTCAAGAATCGTCACACTGTTTTATTATATATGATCTTTGCCGCAATCTACATACTCCACAAGTACACTTAACAATTAGACGAGACCGAGTTTTCTATCAGAGCTGATAGTCAACGAGGCGAAACTATCTGCTCGTAGAAAACGAGGGCGAGTTGTCTTATTGTTTTAGTATCAACCACAAACAAATTTTTTTTAACGTAAATAAGTCTTATTAAAGATTGTTCCAAATTTTCAGATAGTTTTACCTTTTTGTCTGCAGAAGTCTCCCAATTGAGAAACAATCGCTCACAAAAAACGAGATTGTAATTACTTTGCTTTAAATTTAGTGTAGATATACTCCATAGGCATAAGCAAATTCATTTTCAATATTCGAAAATGTCAAACTGGGACGCTATGTTTAGCCTAGTTTCCAGGCCACTTGCAGCGTGAATATGTTGTGGCTTCTGATTGGTCAGGATAGGAATATTCTAGTATAAGGTAGTTTGTCATTGGATGACGCTACTAGTGGTCTATCACCAATAGACCACTAGTAGCTCAACCAATCAGAACGCCGAATTTGTAATAGACACTTAGCAAGTCTATATTTAATTCTCAGTAATTCGCTATCAAAACTATTCCCAACAGTTTACCATCTTTTCACTTTGCTCTATCTAAAACACTGCCTACACAACACTCTACATTTTACTCTGATGAAGGGCTCTGTTCGAAACGTCAGTATTTCGTTATCAAAACTATTCTCAGCAGGGTACCATCTTTTCACTTTGCTCTATCTAAAACACTGCCTACACAACACTCTACATTTTACTCTGATGAAGGGCTCTGCTTGAAACGTCAGTATTTCATTACCAAAACTAATATCGGTAATTTACCATCTTTTCATTTTGCTCTATCTAAAACACTGCCTACACAACACTCTAGTTTTATACACATTCTACAGACTGTTCCTTACTGTATCACTCTATAGTTTTCTTTTTATTCACTTTAAGATAAATTCAGAATTTTTCTTGCCAAAACATACTCAGCCGAATAATATACATGAATATAATCTCAGCATATAATAAATAATAAATATCACACTATAGCACTAGCAGAATGAAATGTATCGCATACAAAAGCAATCGACGATTGAATAAGGATATGTAATAGTGTATGCTACGTGGGCATAGAAATATATAAATGTATATAAAGTATTACAAACGTCTATAATGTTCCGGACGAAGGCACTCGTCATATTTCTCTGACGTGTCGCAACGCCTTCGCTCAAAACGTTAGTTCTTTACGAGTTTGTCGACATTAAATTAAGATTTTAATTTAAATAACCTTTTATTTAAATAACCTTACATTTAAATAACTTTTCACGTACAGTAGAACCTTGTTATCTCGAAAACCTCGGTCCGATCGCCGCTATATTTTGATCAAGAGTTGATTTCCCTTCGACATATTTCTTCACTGTTTTATTACTGTAAAATTGACCCCATTATCTCGAACCCCCGTTTTCGCCATAGCGGGGTTCCACTGTATTTAATCAAAATTAAAAATTTAAAGAAGCACACTTACCATACAAGCTACACATGTAAGCAGAAAGGTTTCAGTTTCACATAAAATATGCCTATAAAACAAAATAGAAACTTATCGATTTATATACGATATGCTAATTAAAATAACAAGGATATGACGCATGTATTTACTTGAAGTTTATAATAATTTAGTGCTCTTAAGGTTACATAATACCCTAGAAAGTAAAAAAATTCAGAAAATGATATTTTCACATAGTCTTACAAACTTGCCACACCCTATTCTTTTGTTTTTCGTCGGTTTTTAACTTCTCCGTAATAACCTCCAATTTAAAAGCAGGCGGTGGTATTTGATTTCTCCCGGGGAAATGCGGGGTTGAAGGTTATTACGGAAAAATAATAACCTAGTACCAGGTTATTACGCAAAAATAATAACCTGGGATAACTTTACGTTAAAAATTAGCATAATTAACAACACAATTGAATTTTCAAATCCCTAATTGCTCTTTTTCAAAAACAAACTATGTATTAGCTTGAATTTCTAATGTAGAAACCTCCGAAAAACAAAAGAATAGGGTGTGGCAAGTATATAAACAAGTTAAAGCCCTCGGGAGTCGGTTTTTATTTAACTGTAAAGACCTCGCGCTTCGCGCTCGGTCTTCACAGTTAAATAAAAACCTCTCCCTCGTGCTTTAACCTTTATGTAAAGCTTACTACCAGGTCTATCATCTGGCAAAAGTTTGATTTAAAAATATTGAAAATTGAATGAGTTATTGAGTAAAATGTTACCCAAGTCTCTATTGGTGGCGGGAAAGTCTGTTATTATCACAGTTGATTTCACATTACTTTACCACCGTGTGTTGCGAAGTTCATTGGGAAGTTCAGATATTCGTTCGGAAGTTCGGAATTACGTTGCCAAGGTTGAAAAATTATCCAATCAAATTGCGAGCTGTCGATCAAAACTTGTTATGATTGGATAATTTTTCAACCTTGGCAACGTAATTCCAAACTTCCGAACGAACTTCGGAACTTCCCAACGAACTTCGCAACACACGGCGGTAAAGTAATGTGAAATCAACTGTAACAGCAGATTAATGACAGCGCTCATTGGCACAGAATTCTGTATTATTAGTATAAAATTTTATCTTGTCGACAGAACTCGCGTATACAAGCTTGAAGCTTTCTCTGCTTTTTTCCTTTGTAAATGCCTAATGATAAGTCAAAGCTTGGTAAAAGGATAAAAGCTCTTTTGTAAGTCTCGGAAGAAATCAGTCACCGACAAGAAAGCTGCATTTTCAGAGTAGAAAAATGTTTATCTTTGAGTGATAAAGGCTCATTCTTCAAGCAGGAAAAGCAATGGCCAATTAAGCTTTTCCCAAACAACTCTTTCTGAGAGTTTCTCCCTCATATTTATAGAGAGCAGAGTCCTTGTTCTCTTCTGCCTCTTCGCAGATCTTGTGGCTTCATATTGCGGCGCTCGCATTGTTATAACATTGGGCAACAGTAGCCAAACCTTCACGGCTTATTTTCCAGCACATGAATTTTGAGTCACACACGTCGGGCGCGCGTTTTAACTAGCCTGCGTGCAGACTCATATTACACTTGACGTTAGTTATACATAGAGTCTGCGAATTAGAGGCAGATAGCTTGTTCTGTCACGTGGGTTTCCCCACAAAAGTGGGGAAAGCATGTGATTGGTCAATTACTAAATATGCATAATTAATATTATTTATGACAAAAGTTGTTTTCGAAGGAATTCGATCTTGGGAAACGTGCTCTTGATGTTGTAGTAAGTTACACATCATTTTACAGTGGCGGATTAAGGGGGGGGGGGGGGGGAGGACTGACTGGGCTACAGCGAATGCCCCAGGCCCCTACGTGCAGTGCAAGAAGGGGCCTGGGGGAACACGCTGCCAAACGTTTTGCGCATGCGCGACGTCCGAGCTCGTCCCAGGCTCGTCCTCAGAAAAAGAGCGGCAAAACACTGAAATATTTGGACTTGTCCAAGAGTCCGACACAAAAGTTAAAATTATAAGCATACTACCAAAAAGATAAGGTAGGTAATTTGTGCATGACTTCTTTGTCAATATTGTAACATATTCTGAATTTACCCCTTCGTAATTTTCTTTACCCTTTTTTTAAAACACAAATGAATAGTCGAGCCTTACTTAGTCTTCGCTGTCTGGTTGTTGTCGCCACGGCTAGTTCCCACTTCTCTTGCAATGTTTACTTTAGCAAATTCACGCATGCGCAAACGTTCGGCAGCGGTGTTGCCTGGGGGGCCCAATCAGAAATACAGCCAGGGGCCTCAGGAACCCTTAATCCACCTCTGTCATTTTACACATGAAATTGAGATCAGCTTGTTGCTAGCTGGTCTTGATGTTTCTGTATCAGTCCAATGGAAAACTATCAGACGTTCAGTGTTGGTTTTTCTGTGGGGATTCTGTGTCGGTGAATGCACAATATGAGCGGCTTGTGATGAAGAAATACGGCGAGCGCGATTGACGTTAATGTTCGATTGCAACTTGTAATATATATCCCGGTGTTCCTGCTTCGCGTTCCTTCTTTATCGCTGTGCAAAATATAAATATCGGAACGCTGTCTGGTCTGCCGCGGCAAATCATTGCGACGCTTCTGACGCTGCAATTTGAGAGCGGATACGTTTGAATGCGAGCCGTGCGGTTGAAAACCATCAGAGCAATTTAGCGGTTGCCGTCTCCGTAAACCAAACGTTTTGTCGAGGTTTTCGTTTGATACATCATCAAACGTCTGCCGTCCAATTCA
>OZ036006.1:7389715-7394715 GCA_964035015.1 Corallium rubrum
ATAGATAAATATATAAAGTGAAGAAAACTAGAATTATAAAGAAGAAAGGAGGATAAAACGAAGCACAGAAGTGATTTAAGATTGATGGACTCTCACCTGTTCTACATTATTTCTCGTGTATTCTGTTTTTAAATGTTCTAAAGTTGCTAGTTCATGACTCATTGCCTAAAGAAACGACAAGAACAACACACGTTTGGTCTAGACGTTAAATCAACCTTCACAGCTCAAAAAGGCGCAGGCAAGGATAGAACTTGCAACCTTCTAATGATCAATTAGAGACGCTCTGATCAGTCATTAGAAGATTGCAGATTCAATCCCTGTCTGAAGCTCAGAAACATTTTACTGAGTATTTGAGCTTTGGCTATAACAAAGTAGGAATACTGTCAGACAAATCTTTTGAGAAGTTGGAAGACTTGTGTAAAATATTAGATTAAAACTGTCCAATCTATTTGAAAGGTGTAGACGTTAACATTTCATGTGTTTTTGCTGTACAAACTGTCGTAAATATAGTAAGGTTAGATATACTGCCGAAACAGAGAACGTATAGGCCATTTTCAAAATCACATGATATGGTTCATACATAGCCTAGTTTCTAAGCCTTTCGTTTCCACCATGAGCTTGGCCGCGTAGTCGGTTTGGGTTCTTGGGAAGACTGGGGAGAGGCTGGAAACGAGAAGGCCTAGCAACATTCGTAAAAAGGTCCTGCCCAGAATCGTTCTGGCCCTTCGAGTGTCCCTGGGATCTAGCGTAGCGACAGTATATTATAGTAAAAAGCATAAGGAGGTCTGCGAAGATTTTACCAAAGATCTTGGCGATCGAAAGAAGGAAATTATGGAATATATTCCAATTGGAGCTCGGAATGAAAATTTAACTGTTTAACTTTCAACTTTTGGCGGTTGCAGAAGGAAAGCTAGGATAAGAAAGCTAGGCCAGTGAACCTTCGTCGATCCGAGGTGAGATAGAGCTTCTATTAAAATAGTGTCGGGAAACACTTAGGACGTCATAACATCACAATTTTCCTCAATAAACAACTGAGCTGTAAAGTGAAAGTGTTTACGAATGTTGCTAGGCCTTCCCCAGCGGGTCCGTTCGCATCACTTCCGAAACGTGTCAACCGAGGAAGGCCTAGAAACTAGGCTAGTTCATACATATACTATGCTGGAAGGACAAAATGTTTAATATATGGCATCAATCTCGGTGAAAAAGTGATGTAGGATCAGTTTATCATGCTTTGCCCATACAGCTGTTGTTTACTCAAATCCTGAAGCATTCCCCCCTATATCGATAGCATTATAAAATTTTGTCCTTCTAGAATAATATATGTATGAACCATATCACATGATTTTGAAAATGGCCTATAGGAGTCTAACGTTTCGAGCAAAGGCCTTTCATCACTCATCAGAGTTCACGTTTCTCTCTGACGAAGGGTCTTCGCTCGAAACGTTAGACTCCTAGACAGAAGAAACAACTGAATCTTTAACAGCTTCAAGCTGAAAACAATATACTAAAGCCGTAATGAAGCAAGTCGTCCCAAGTTGGCAGTCACGAATTTCTGTAGCGGTCGTTTGAACACCCAAATTAACAAAATAAAGGTTTCATGAGTGTTTTAAACAAGTTTTAACTTTGTCACGGTACATGATATTTTCGGGAACTTATTCAGAGCGGCTGGCTGAGATAGCGTGACTGCCAACTTGCGATGACTTGCGTTCTCGTTTGATTAGGGCTTAACTCCGCAGTCAGTCGAATTAATATCTAGAATTGAACGTGTTCAACGACGGGCTTCGAAATTCATTCTGGATCTACCCTTCCTTTGTGACATTAAATACGAAGAACGACTACTAACGACTAAACTCCTTCCTTTAACGTACTGGCACGAATACCTAGACATTGTATTTTTCTACAAAAGTAACCACGGCATCAACATCCTCAACAAGACCACCCTACCAATTCCTCAACATCACAAACAAACAAGATCATCCAACCCTAACTGCGACAAATATCAAACCAAAAAATGTAATACTTCGACCTACCAAAAATCATACACAATTCGGACAACAAGAACATGGAACATACTACCAAAAACTATTACAACAAAAAACATCACACTCTCAAACTTCAAGAAGTTACTATTCAACTACTACATTAACACACTTAACAACACATATGACGTAGGCGACCCACGAACATGGAAAAGCATATGTTTAAAATGCAACACAGCTCGAAGCCTTATGAACCCACCATCGTGTTGCTTTTGGTAGATGTCGTAGTAAATTTAATGTATTTAATGTATGTTGTATATCGTTATGTATTTTTTAAGTAACAGTTAAATCGTACTTATTTGGGGCCGCAGTAATTGGCACTAGCTGTTGCGGTTACCCAGCCTGTTGTCTTAATGTCTGTATTTATGTTTGTAACGTGTATGGCAAAGTTATTAAAATAAATAAAATAACGTAGGCCAGAGTTCATACATTGTTATTTTCTTACTTCTATTCTTTGCCTAGCCGTCTCGACTTCTTTCTCTTGTGTCGTTTGAAGTCTCAAACATTGTTCTAATTGATTCTTTGTCACCTTGAACTTCTCTTTCAATTTCTTTTGTCGAATTTCTTCCTCTTTTTGTTCACGTTTCAGTGAATTGTTCTCTTGTTTCAACGCGTTTTTCACGGTCATCATGTCTTGAAACTCTTTACGTAACTATAACATGGTGTTAAAACAAGAAAAATAATTAGACTTTTGACAAATAAAGGAAATGGTTTGAACCTAGGCCTATTAAAGAATCAGACATATAAATAAAGGCGAACCTGACGGAAAAAAGAGGGCAACAGGTGAGACAGAGGTCGTGTTTTTAATAGTTGTATAGAGGAAACCAAAGAGTTTCTGCAGTCATATGAAAAATAATCACCTTCGTCATTTCTTTTTTATGTTTTATCTTCATTTCTTTAATCTCTTTTTCAAATTGTTTTTGTGCTTCATCGACTTTATTTTCCTTCGCCATATTCTCCATTTTCATTTCGTTTCGTTCATGTAGCGAAGTTTGTCGTAGTTTCTTGATCTCAGTTTCTTTACGATATATTTCCTTGGCTAACTTATCCAATGATTCCTGAAGATCTTTATTAGCCGTCATCAAAGTCTCAACAGTGTTCATCAGTTTATCACGGTCTTCTTCTAATATCTTTAATGCTTTGTGTAAAGGACCAAGTTCCTGCGACTCAATCTCTTGCACTGCTATTAACTTCTCTTGTAAGGTCTCCACTTCATGAGTTAGTTCCGATATCTTGGACTGTGACTTGGACCTAGAAAGAATATAGTTTAAAAACAATCACAACATACAGTACAATTCTAAAGGCCTGTTTAAACGGATCCAACATTGTCCAACATTGTTGGTCCAACAATGTTGGACCATTGTTGGACAGTGTTGGCCAACTTGTTCAAACGGATGCAACAACATCCAACACAAGTGCTATTAATTAAAATCGAAACTGATCAGGGGATCAGAGTTTACCTATATTCTTTACAGGACACATCCCATAAGCAAACCCGCTCCTCAAGCATTTCAAGAAGCTCGTCTATTTTCGCGTCAGTTCACTTCCTTGACTTAATTGCCTTTGATAGACCAGTCTTCTTTTTTTACTTGAAGTAGCTTTTGCTATCTCATCTTCCTCGGAATTCTCGATATTTTTATTCTTATTATTCAGGAGTTTTAGCGAGGGGTTCCTCACGTTCCTGCGTCAAACTTTCGAACAAACTCTCGTCACTCCCGCATTCCGCCATCTTGAATGTTTTTACCTCGTCAAATGACTCAAATCTCCATGGAAACGATGTCGATGAACTCGTTTTCCGTCAAATGTTGGACGATGTTGGATGAAAAGTTTGAACGGAATCAAACTTGATCCAACAATGTCCAACATCATGCAACATTATCCAACATGGTGTTCAAACGAATCCAACATGTTGCATTCAACATTGTTGGATGATGTTGGACCAACATGTTGGATCCGTTTAAACAGGCCTTAATGGAACATTAGTGAGATCTGCTTACAATCAGGATCCTTACATATTCTTAAAAGATCCTCACATGTTCCAAAAGATCCTCATGTTCCAAAATATCCTTACAGGTTCCAAAATATCCTCACAGGTTCCTAAAATATCCTTACAGGTTCCTAAAAGATCCTCACGTTCCAAAAGATCCTTATAGGTTCCTAAATATCCATACATGTTCCTAAAAGACCCTTACATGTTCCTAAACGATCCTTAAAGGCTCCTAAAAGATCCTTATGTTCCTAAAGGATCCTTACAGATTCCTAAAAGATCCTCACAGGTTCCTAAAAGATCCTTAAAGGCTCAAAAAGGATCCTTGCAAGTTCCTAAAAGATCCTTATATTCCAAAAAGGATCCTTACAGGTTCCTAAAAGATCCTTACACGTTCCTAAAAGATCCTCACAGGTTCCTAAAAGATCCTTAAAGGCTCAAAAAGGATCCTCGTAAGTTCCTAAAAGATCTTTATGTTCCAAAAGGATCCTTACATGTTCCTAAAAGATCCTTACAAGGTTCCAAAAGGATCCTTACAGGTTCCTAAAACATCCTTACAGGTTCCTAAAAGATCCTTAAAGGTTCCTAAAGATCCTCATATATTCCTCAAGGATCCTCAGTTTCCCAAAGGACCCCTAGAAGTTCTCAACTAGATCATGGTCTTGACAGAATGCTGCAGGCTGCTCACCTTTCTTCATTTGTGAATATCGCTTCACTATCCCTCTTCCCCAACTCCGTTTGAAGACGTTCAAAAGAGGCCTGGAGCTGAGTATGTGACGTAATCACAGTTTCAAGAGTCGACGCTAGTTTCTTATTGTCTTCTTTTGATTGGACAAGAGATCTTTGAAGAGAATCAACCTGAATAAAATAAAGAATATTGTTAAAAAAAACACACCTTTCTCTCCCATTTTTTCTCGCGCCAGCTTTTCCACCCGCCCGCTTTCTCGCTTTGCCGCACGCGCAACACACGTGCA
>OZ036006.1:7402215-7517215 GCA_964035015.1 Corallium rubrum
AGTGCTAATCTTTCTTTCTCAACAGACTCACGATGCTGTGCAATTAATATCTTGTTATCATCGGCAGTAACTCGTAGATTTTTACTGGCTTCTTTATAGTGTTGCTCTAAGTCTAAATTCACTTCCTACAAATGAAAGGGGCCACAGAGTTTTACAGTCAAAATGGAAAAACCTTCCTACTTAATTCTGCTTCTGTAGTTGGTTGTGTATTACTGTATTTCTGTAGCCGCTACCGAAGCGTGAGGAAAATCTAGCGATATAAGTCGCCAATTCTTGATGTATATTCGTCTGTTGGTATCGATTTGGGATAAACATCCATTGTATTATGATTAAATGCCATTTATAAAATAAGGTGCCCTCTACGCACGCTCTGATTGGCTGGGCTCCGTGCATTTATAAGAGAACATAGATCATGAATGACGTAAAGTGGCGTAGAATGGCGTCAGCTGGCTGGAAAGCCCGCCAAATTCTAAAACTAGTACTACCTCACTTTTAGTTTGATTTTTCTTATTATTATTTTATAAAACAAATAAAACATACCGCTCCTGTGCATATGTACTCTTATAAAGGTACATTTGACGTCATTTGAACACGAAAGAAGTGTAAAGGCACTCGGCTATCACCTCGTGCCTCTACTTAACTTCTTTCGTGTTCAATGACGTCAAACGTGCCTTTATAAGAGTACATATGCACGGAGCTTTATGTTTTATTTGTTAATTAAAGCTAAATTATATTATTTATGAACAGTTTTAAACAAAAAAATTTCTCAGGCTTCGGTAGCGGCTACAGAAATACAGTAATACGCAATGAACTACAGAAGAAGAAGTGGGAAGGTATTTCCATTTGGACTGTAAGAAATAACAGGTGAGTTTCAGGGTGTTGCGTACACTAGGGATGAGCCGATAATCGGAAATTAATCGGTAGAAGCCGATAATCGGCAACTTTCAGGCTGATCGGTTATCGGCCGATTACATCGACATATATCGGCGGTCCGATAAATACTATTCTGGATTTTATGCTTGTGGATTTCATTTTCTTTTTTAAGAAAAAACTCTAAGTTATAGTGATTCCACAAAGAAACTATAAAATTTAATTAATTTGATAAGGTGCATCATGTTTAACACGTCATATTTCTTGTTTGGTGAAACATTTTTTGTTTTCGACTTTCGTCAATCGTATTTCATTTTTCATATTTCAACTTAAACTCCGTCTTGCTGATGACTGATGGTTAATGATCACATTATATTTGCCAAACAATATACGTTATGTTTTGCTATTGTTTTGCCGCAAATCAAGTGTCAGGAATTCCTGTTGACAAATATCGGTAACCGCCGATAAATCGGTCGATCAGATCATAAATCGTATCGGAATTTATCGGATCGGTAAATTTGATTTTTCTTGATCGGCTCATCCCTAGCGTACACATCACTTTTCAAAAGAACTGGCAAGCTCCACTCAAAGTAAACATACTGTTTAAAATCAACAAAGTATAGATGCAATTTCTAGATTTTAACACTGTTATTCTGCTGTTGTTGGCTCTTATACCTTCAATCGTTCACTTGATCTTCTTAGTAAGTCTAATTGCTGCTTTTGTTCCTTGTTTTCACGTTTAAATTTCACCAAGTCTGCATCTGAAGCCTAGAGGGTCACACAATTGAATTATAACTGGAGCCTGACTACCACCACCAGCACCACTACTACCACCACTGCCACCACCACCACTACTACCACCACCACTACTACCACCACCACCACTACGACCACCACCACGACTACCACCACCACTAACACCACCACCACAACTACTACCACCACCACAACTACCACCACCACCACTACTACCACCACCACTACTACCACCACCACCACTACCACCACCACTACTACCACCACCACCACTACTACCACCACCACTACTACCACCACCACTATCACCACCACCACTACTACTACCACCACCACTACTACCACCACCACCACTACTACCACCACCACTACTACCACCACCACCACTACCACCACCACTACTACCACCACCACCACTACTACCACCACCACTACCACCACCACCACCACCACTACTACCACCACTATCACCACCAGCACCATTACCACCACCACCATCACCACTGCTACCCACCATGAGGACAATGTTTTTTTAGTATAATGAAGCAATCATCCAATGGCAGCGTTTAGGTTCAATCACTCAACCTTGTTATTGAAATATTAATAAGAGAAAAACAAAACAAAAGGTTTGTGGATGGTAAGGACCATCTCAACATAAAATCGCGTGCACAGCTCATTATATGCATGCGCTTTGAAGTTTGCCTATTGCCAAGCCATATCCAGACTACTTGGCGCCTTCTTACATAGCAAGAAAAACCAAACTTTCTTTGTTACCTGTTGTTCTCTTCCACAACTCACACATTTCAAAAACTTCGTATCACGTGATTTCAATTTCTTCTGACCGCATTTACTTTCGTTGTTATGACAACGGTGACATGGCCAGTATTTGTCACAACAATCAAACTTGACTAAACAACGTCTCTTATAATGACTGCATAACCATTCACTATCGTCATCATCATCATCATCAGAGTCAGAGTCATCATTAGGAGCCTGGGTTCTAGAATTGTTGTTTTTTGCTGAGTCAGCACGTTGAAATTTAGACAACTTTCTTCCATTGCTTCCCATGTCAACTTGCGAGCGTGCACGGTTTGCTGTGGAGCCGTTTGAAGTGGCATTTTTTGAGCCTAGTGTCGGAATAAAAGAAAATAATAATTAATAGAGTTTTCTATAATCAATAGATTTAATGAGAAGTCAAATCTAGGCGTAATAATGAATTTTGGTAAAATACAAAACTTTAAAAGCTTTTTCTTCAACGCTGAGCATTAAAGTCAATGATAATCTTGTCTCAGATTGGGGAGTAATATAAAAGTAGAGTGCTGTGTAGGCAGTGTGTTACGATGTATAGAAAATCTTGAAGATGGTGAACTGCTGAGATTTTAGAGAACGAAATACTGACGTTTCAAGCCAAAGTCCTTCATCAGAGTAAATCATGGAGTAATATAAAAGTAGAGTGTTGTGTAGGCAATGTGTTACAATGTATAAAAATCTTAAAGATGGTCAACTGCTGAGATTTTAGAGAACGAAATACTGACGTTTTAAACCAAAGTCCTTCATCAGAGTAAATCATGGAGTAATATAAAAGTAGAGTGCTGTGTAGACAGTGTGTTACGATGTAGAGAAACTCTTAAAGATGATGAACTGCTGAGATTTTAGAGAACGAAATACTGACGTTTCAAGCCAAAGTTCTTCATCAGAGTAAATCATGGAGTAATATAAAACTAGAGCGCTATGTAGGCAGTGTGTTAGAATGTACAGAAAATCTTAAATATTGCATAGTCTTACCAGAAGCATTCGTTACTAGTTGTCCACGCACTGGCTGATGGGTAGTTCCTCCACTAACTTCCGTTCTACGGTTGCTAGGCGTCACGGCTGACGTATCAGGTCGCCTGGATTGAGGCGGGACATAAGATTCCTCAACTTCGCTAGTTCTGGCTTGACTGTGGAGTGAATGTTTACCAGAAGTGAGAACACTTGATTGGAGTGAAGTTCGAGAACTTGCCGTTGCTCTCTGAGATGCATCAGTTACTCGAGGACTGTTTCAAAAAGAAACGAAAAAAAGAGATAAAAATAGTAATATTAAATCAGTTAGATAAAGGTGTAACATGCAAGGGCCTTCTGTTGGCTGCTGTCTGTCTGCTAAAGGTTACTGCTAAGTCTGCCAAGTTGTTTACGATTGACAACTTTTGTGGATAGCTCTTTGAAATAGAGAAAAAGGAAACTATATAAGGTCACCACATGGAGTGGTATCTCCCCGTCACCTCTGACATAGAAAACTTGACTGATTTACACCTTAAACCAGAGTAGCACTTTACACAATGTCTTATCCATTACCTGGCCATAGTTACTCACAAAAACTATTTACGAATACTCACGTGCTTCCCTGATTGTTCCGCCTAGGATTTCCCTCACTGGTGTTGCGTAAGTAAGAGTAGTCACCAATGATAAAGCAATCAATCATATGCACTAGATCAAATCTCAAAATTTTCTCAAAGAATTCTCTCAGCTTTTCCAAATTAACGGCACTGATCACGCCCCTTCGATCCAGTTCCACAAAAACGTCATCAACACTCGCTGTGATGTTGACTGATAATATACTAGTAGCCCATTCCTTCAACTTGATCACATCGGCTGAGAGTAGCATCCGAGTTATTCTTAGCAACAATAGTTTGTAGTTGAAATATAAGCCTCTTTCAACGGTTGTAGTCGGGATGTTAGCTAAGCTGATTGTATCTCTGCGGTTTGCTTCTGCTTGTGATTCTTGCACAGCAACTGCCACCCCGTTACTTCCAGAATTTTCTTCAGTGGCTTCGCTATTGGCCGTAAGATGCTCGTCACGTTCCGTTACTGCTTCGGCTCCTCGGATTCTTGTCGGTGCCTCAGGCGAGGATGGCATCTCAGAAGTTTGAGAAGAACTCGAAGTGACTTCCACTGGACTGGAATGAGCTGTTCCACGAGCCTTCATTTCTTTGACCAGCGTGTCTCTTTCAACTAACGCACGTCCGAGGTCGGCTAAGGTAACATGGTTGTCTTCTTCTTTGTTTTGTAATTTTCTTTCCAAAGCACTGGTTTTGTCTTTTAAAGCCTCGTTCTCTTTACGCAAATTACGCAGCTGTTGTTTGTAATATATTTCCATGCTTTTAAAAGACTTTTCAGCGTCGACATTTTTTTCTTTAGAACTGCGCAATTCCTCTTCCAGTCGACTTACGGTTAGTTCTAAGTCGTTCATCTTAAGCTGCAATTTTTCTTCTTGTTCTTTCGATGTCTGCGTCTGGGTGCTTTTAACTCCAATCACTTCTTTCGCTCGTAATTTTCTTTTAGATTCATCGAACTTATCTTCCAAACTACGCACTGTTTCCTTCAACTGCATTATCTCACATTCCATTTCTTCCACTTCTTTTGTTTTCTTTGCGGTCGAAGGTAATTTCGTTTCGTGTTTTCCTCTGTCCAAAGATGGGATATCATGCTCCCTGGAGGATGTTCCGTCCAATCTAGCACCATGCTCTCCTGAAGACGAAGCCCCTTGGTCTGATGTGACTGCAAGTATTTTGTCCAAAGATTGAATATCTTGCTCTACTGAGGACAAAGTTCCTTGGTCTGATGTCGCTTCGTGTATTTTGTCCAAAGATGGAATATCTTGCTCTGCTGAGGACAAAGTTCTTTGGTCTGACGTGATTTCGTGTATTGTGTCCAAAGGTGGAATATCATGCTCTGCTGAGGACGAAGTCCCTTGGTCTGATGTCACTTCGTGTATTGTGTCCAAAGATTGAATATCTTGCTCTACTGAGGACAAAGTTCCTTGGTCTGATGTCACTTCGTGTATTTTGTCCAAAGATGGAATATCTTGCTCTGCTGAAGACGAAGTTCCTTGGTCTGACTTAACTTCGTGTATTTGGTCCAAAGAAGGAATATCTTGCTCTGCTGAAGACGAACTCCCTTGGTCTGATGTAATTTCGTGTATTTGGTTCAAAGATGGAATATTATTGTCCCTGGAAGATGTTCCGTCCAAACGTCTAGCACGATGCTCTTCTGAGGACGATGTTCCTTGTTCTGGTGATTTAAAATATGCTACCAAAGTTCGATAAAGCTTACAGTCTTCCACTTTGTGCATGGTCGAAGCAGCATCATTGTCAGGCAGCATCAAGTGTGTTTTAGTCTCCCATAGTACACTCTTGTTGGATTTTTGTGATTTTTCTACTGCTCGTTTACTCTTCTTTTTCTTCTTAGATATGCTGCGTCGGTTAACAATCTTTAGCCCTAAGTCGAACTTACTCATAATATCTTCCAGTGTATTCATTATCATCATAGCTTTAGATTCACCACATTGAGTAAGGTCTTGGACTATTATATAAGCGGGAGATACGTTATAATAAAAATGAATTAAAGCTGGAGCAGGATGGGTCACTAACGAGGTCCATTTACTTCCTTTTATCTTGGATAGTTTTACAGTAGAAAAGTAATTTGAAGTAAGGTGTTTATGAAATGTTTCAAGACTTTGGTATTGTTCCTCGCTCATGTAGTCTAAAGCTTTTATCACTGTGCTGTATTTGTGGTCTCCAGTTTTGGGTAAGTCTTGCTCATCATCGCCTAAAAAGAAAAACGTTAGAAACAGAGGCTTTTTGCCCCCTCCAAGAAAGTTTTCCTGTAATCCTTTAAGTGCCTATGAAACGAAAATTAAGTTTGTCTTATCCGAACGAACACTTAAAATGATAGAGTAACATATTTTGCAGTTTTTCGTTTCCTTGCTTCGTTCTTGAGATATTTCAGTTTGTTTGATATGCAAATTAAACATTTTGACGTCACACGTGCACAATGAGTTATCGAAAAAGTTATATATCTTTGCTATTGTTAAATATAATCATGCAGTTGACAATATACATGTTTAGTGTTCTGGGCGAAACACACGCACGTGCTGCTCTCGAATTAATTTGGTTTGATAATAGCAAAGATATATAACTTTTTTCAATAACTCATTATGCACATGTGACGTCAAAATGTTTAATTTGCATATCGTACAAACTGAAATATCTCAAGAACGAAGCAAGGAAACGAAAAACTTCAAAAGATGTTACTCTATCATTTTAAGTGTTCTTTCAAATAAGACAAACTTAATTTTAGGAACCAATGAAGTGCAAGTAATTCTTCCCTGAATTACAAAGAAATGCCCTCTTCATTAGCCAATCATATTCAAGTAATTTTGCCCTCTATATTATTTAAAAAGAAATTTGAGATAAATGTTGTCTTAATTTATGGGAGTTTATTACCACAACTACCAACGACGTTTCGGTAATTGTGTTTTCCTTATGAATTATTAATGAGTTTGAAAAAGTTGGATAATAATTTCTTCCTAAGTTTTTAAGCTATATTTAAACTGTGATTTAAAGTACGTACGTGGATCTTGATAGTTGTCTGCCTGATCTTGAAGACACAAGGATCGTAACTGTTTTTGCAGAATCAGTATCTGAACTGCTGAATCTGTATCTTTCATTTTCTCAATCAGTTTGTGTAGTCCAGCTTTAACAGCATTAGCAGAAAAAGCTTGCAGGGTAGACGGAGTTGTTGGGTTCATTGTCGATAGCGTCGTAGAAAAATGCAATTTCACAGGATTATCTAGAAAAATACAATAGTTTTAAATTTTGTTTATAAGGCTGATAGCCATTTACTATAGCCATAGTCCCTAGAAATAAATTGTCTGGAAACGCGGCCAAAGTCTTTGTTCTAGGTTTTTGTTCACGTTTGTGCACCTTATTTCACCTTAACGCTTGCTGAACACATTGTGTTTTTGGCATAATGAAGCAATCAACCAATAGCAGCGTTGCTTTATAAATATTAATGAACGTAAAACAAAAGATTGTGCACCTTATTTGCCACCCTCAACCTAAATTGTAGCTCATTGTTAACTGCTTTGATGTTAGCCGCGTTTCCAGACAATATAATTCTAGGGACTATGCTATAGCCTTGAGCTCTCCTGTAGATTGGTCATGTATAGACAAGGATGCTTTATTTATTTATTTATTAACTTTGACTGTATTTATCATATCACTGTAATTACATCTCATATGCAAAAGCTACCACTTAGGTCCTGTTTACATGGCGGTAGGGTGACCTTCTAGAATGGTTACCCTAGTGAAAGGGTTACCCTAGTTCATACATGAGTGCTAGGGTGGCCCTGGGGGGATGGTAACCCTATCAGCTTGCTAGGGTAACCCTGGCGGCAGGGCTATCTTTTTGTTTACATAAGCCATGTAAACGCGTTTGCTAGGGTGACCCTGGCAGCCTGGTTATGTTTCAATGAGAAAAAAACGCGTACTGGACAAAATGACTTAACGATTTTGTGGCTGCCCTTCCTGTTCTTATACACCTTGTGAAGTCTTTTGAAGATATCGAGCAAATGACGCCAACAATAACATGTAAACCGAAAATATAGTAAAAGGGTCACGCAGAAGTAATGTGACCCTACTAGAAGAGTCAACCCTGCTACAAGGGTCACCCTACTCCATGTAAACAAGGGCTATCTTTTGACTCACTTCAAAGGGTAACCCTTCTAGAAGGGTCACCCTACTCCATGTAAACAGGGCCCTAGGAGCATGTATGACTATGAATCTGCAATCTTAGCCCTCCATCTGAACCTCAGTAGCTCAATGGTTAGAGCGTCTAACCAGTCATTAGAAGGTTGCAGGTTCAAACCCTGTCTGGAGATCAGAAATCTTTTCTGAGTAATTGAGCTTGACGAACATCTACCAAACGTCTGTTTGATGCAATCTAACCTCGGTATCCTCTCTTGCTTGAGCTCTTGATTGCTGGTTGCTATTCACAGGTTCCTCTAACTCAACTTGATCTTCCAAATTCTGGCGAGTTTGTTGAATACTATATGTCGCTTGTGCAGTGGTGCTATTTCTGAAAGAACAGAAAGTAAATGGATATTTTAGTACTTTAAAGACTTGATCCAAATTTGACTTTTGCTAGTTTAGAGGTGAGAAGGTAAAAAGACAGGCTGGCATAAGGAAGGAGAGGAGAGATGAAAGGAGAGGAGAGATGAAAGGAGAGGAGAGATGGAAGGAGAGGAGAGATGGAAGGAAAGGAGAGATGAAAGGACAGGAGAGATGAAAGGAGAGGAGAGATGGAAGGAAAGGAGAGATGAAAGGAGAGAAGAGATGGAAGGAAAGGAGAGATGAAAGGAGAGGAGAGATGGAAGGAAAGGAGAGATGGAAGGAGAGGAGAGATGGAAGGAAAGGAGAGATGGAAGGAGAGGAGAGATGGAAGGAAAGGAGAGATGGAAGGAGAGGAGAGATGGAAGGAAAGGAGAGGTGAAAGGAGAGGAGAGATGGAAGGAGAGGAGAGATGAAAGGAGAGGAGAGATGGAAGGAGAGGAGAGATGGAAGGAAAGGAGAAATGAAAGGAGGAGAGATGGAAGGAGAGGAGAGATGAAAGGAGATCAAGGAGAGATGGGAGAAGTGACGGATTTGTCTTGCTTTTATGCAAACGCTACCACTTATAGCTCTCCATCCAATCCTCAGTAGCTCAATGGTTAGAGCGTCTAACTGGTCATTAGAAGGTTGTAGGTTTGAACCCTGTCTGGGGCTCAGAAATCTTTTCTGAGTAATTGTGCTTGGCGAACGTCCACCAAACGTCTGTTCCATTACACCAAGCTCGCAAACGTACCACATGCACTACATGTATACGTACAACTTCTCATACCACTGTCAGCATTGCAAAACAGCTAAGGAATACCAACACAATGTGAGCCAACTACGTTAGTGACCAAGTTAAAGTAAGAATATGATATAAAACAGGTACAACTATAATAGAATTAGTTCTGAGGTTCAACACCCACCCCACTCCACCCCCTGGTAACAATGAATTGCATGCATGAAGTGCAACAACAATCAGTTGTTGAGACAGATAACTGTCTTGCTTGATGGCATATCAAACAAATGGACTCCATGATTATCGTAAGTAAATATAGTAGATGAATAATAATAATTAAAGAGAAGTGAATTAAACAAGCAACCAAACGTAAAAATGTTCTAAGGATTTTGGGTGAAGGAAAATTCGAGTGTAGAATATATACATTTTAAGACCAAACCGGGACCAGTTGCGAAAAATGCAACTACACAGGCCTTCCCGGCAGGAATTGAACCCACGACCTTGTGATTCTAGTGCAATGCTCTGACCACTGAGCCACGGAGGGCGTTGCCGAGAGCTTGATCGTGAGTTCTGATACCCAAACGTAAAAATAGTCGCGCAGAAAATGTTGGTCGGTAGCGTTATTTTCGCCCTCGTCAATAATCGACACCCGCCTGGTCTTGGTCTGGTTCAATTCAAACGCTATTGCGACGCTACATAATAGTCACGCATAAAACGTCAAGCAACCAAACGTAAAAATAGTCGCGCAGAAATAGTCATTAAATGATACTGCCGACTATCAAAGACATGCGCTGCCGACACTGACCTCTATAACTGGACTGCGGGTGCCCCACAAAAAAATGGCCCAAATACACACCATCAGACGCCATCTTGTTAGGTCTGAGCGGTGAAATTGACCAATCACAGGGCAGCTTTTAGCTAACCGTGTCTTATGAGATTAAAAAGGGCATGGGACCAAATTTACCAGAAAAAAACGAGCTGAGGTCTGAGAGTTGACAAACATTAATGTAATACAAAAAGGACACTTAATGTAATACAAAATATCGGGGACCCGCAGTCCAGTAAAATAGAGGTCAGTAGCTATTTCCCGGGGTAGCATGCCCCTGGACACCTCTGAAAATTTTGGGGCCCCCAGCAGGAATCCAACCCGGGTCGCAGAACCGACCATCTACGGACGTTAGAAGCTTGGTTTGAATTACCTTGTGCTGTTATCAGCGAATAGATTACGCAGGATTTGAAAATAATTCTTTGTGGTATTAAGGTAAGAAAGTTATAGTATCCTGAGAGTGTTATAGTACGCTGGGTATTTGCTGGTCTTGTTGAATTGTGAGGACATATCGACCGATGTGTCTTCCCTCTTTGACTCGTGTCAGTATCAGTGTCAGAATTAATACGTACAGTTAAAAATATAGCCTCACTTTAGCTTGGACAATACTTTAGAACACTACATGTTGACTTAAGCTTGCTTCATTAACTATCTCGTCCAAAGAGATCCCTTTAGTCAGACTAATTCAAAAAACGCTACAGTACAAATGGCAGAATTAAGCTAGCGCAATCCTTTAGTGAAAAACTTGGGAAAACCCCTGTACGTGAGACACATTACTGCCCACAACATATTTAAAACACTTCGAAGCAGAATATGGTTTAGCTGAACAGAGTAAACAAACCAATCATTTGAATGAAAAAATAAGCATTTTTACAACTAACTGTATAAAACGAATTTCATTGTTTGGATTAAAAATAGTTATTATTCAATTAGATGTTTATCATTAGCGCGACCATTGCAACATAAGTACTTTTGCTTCTTGTACAAGAACTGTGCTGCTTTTTAATCTAGTTCCTATTTTAGAACTAAAAGCATAGTCGAATAACTTCAAAAGGAAAGAGACGGCATCGAGTTAATCACTGTGCTTTGTCTTTCCCGCATACGAAATTTTAACCACAACAAACTGAGAAATAGATTTTCAGACTTTTATATTGTTATTTTAAAATCCGGAAAAACCAAACTGAGAATTTAAATAACAATGGCATGTATCTAAATAAACAGACAATTATTGCCTTTTAGGATATGATTATAGCTGCTTGGTCAAGCGTCGCAATGTATCCACTTAATTGTTATGACAAAACAAACACTAACCAATTAGATCAATATCATGCAATAGTTGGTTTCAAACGTCAGTGTTTCGTTCTCTAATATACCTCAACAGTTCACCATCTCTAAGATTTTCTATACATCATAAGACACTGTCTACACAACACTCTACTTTTATATTACTCCATGGTTTACTCTGATGAAGGACTTTGAATCAAAACGTCAGTATTTCGTTCTCTAAAATCTCAGCAATTCACCACCTTTAAGATTTTCTATACATCGTAACACACTGTCTACACAACACTCTACTTTTATATTACTCCATGATTTACTCTGATGAAGAACTTTGAATCAAAACGTCAGTATTTCGTTCTCTAAAATCTCTGCAGTTCACCATCTTTAAGATTTTCTATACATCCTAACACACTGCCTACACAGCACTCTACTTTTATATTACTCCATGATTTACTCTGATGAAGGACTTTAGCTTCAAACGTTAATATTTCGTTCACTAAAATCTCAGCAGTTCACTATACATTGTAACACACTGCTTATACATAACGCTCTTATCTACCTTTAGCATATCCTTTCCCCACTCCCCACCCTAGACACAACCTATATATTATATATATAAACACTTCAGCAAATAGCTTGCTGTTGTCAATGTGCATGGTTGGGTAGGTTTAAATATGCTGTGTATATATAGGCTTTGCTTAAAGCACAGCTTATAAAGGTACAGTATATATATATATATATATATATATATATATATATATATATATATATATATATATATAGGTAGATAAATAACATGGATATTTCCCAGAAGAAGAGTGCTCAATACAAGTTTATTGTAGAGCTAAATATATATATATATATATATATTTGGGATTATCTAAGATATATACAACATGTCATTACACTGTGTTTCATGCCAAAGGCAATCTTCATCTGAAGATTGCCTTTGGCATGAAACACAGTGTAATGACATGTTGTATATATCTTAGATAATCCCATATATATATATATATATATATATATATATATATATATATACTGTACCTTTATAAGCTGTGCTTTAAGCAAAGCCTATATATACGCAGCATATTTAAACCTACCCAACCACGCACATTGACAACAGCAAGCTATTTGCTGAAGTGTTTTTATCCTGTATAATAATTCGTTTTAATAATAATAATAATTAATAATGCAGCATCCCTGTCGTGGCTAAATAACATGTACCAAAAGGAGGATTCAAGATGGCCATATTGTAAGCTGTTATATATATATATATATATATATATATATATACTTGTGAAATTCATTACTAATTCATGAGTTTTGCAGCCAATCCAATTTCAGAAATTACGTCACATGTTACCCCTGTAAACCCCATACAAACTAAAACCAATGATGCTAATTAGTTACAACCACTAGTGGATGTATACTCTTCTGATACAACCACTAGTGCTTGTAACTAATTAGCAAATTAGCATCTGAATATCCCAAAGGGATTTTTACTATTTATTCATTTCACAAGTTGTTTACAACACTCGCGTCCTTGTTGTATTGAATATACAATCACTCGCCTTCGGCTCGTGATTGTATATTCAATACAACACGGCCGCTCGTGTTGTAAACATTACATATATATATATATATATATATATATATATATATATATATATATATATATATTTTCGCTTACCCCAAAAGTCTGCAACAGGCTGTTTCATCTAAAAAAGAATCTTCAGGCAGATCTTTTTTAGATGAAACAGCCTGTTGCAGACTTTTGAGGTAAGCGAAAATCTATATTTGCTCTAACTATATGTTATCGAGCACTCTTTGCGTTTCGTAGACCAAAACCCACACGTATATATATTTATATATATATATATATATATATATATATATATATATATATATATATATACTGTACCTTTATAAGCTGTGCTTTAAGCAAAGCCTATATATACACAGCATATTTAAACCTACCCAACCATGCAGCATCCCTGTCGTGGCTAAATAACATATACCAAAAGGAGGATTCAAGATAGATGGCCATATTGTAAGCCGACCGGTCGTATCTACATTCAGACTAATGTAAAAGCGTATGTATGTAAACTTAAAGTATGTAGAGGTATATATATACATATAGCTTTATTTCATATACTTGTCAAGGCACGACTGAACAGGCTAAAACACGTTTTAAAGATTTGGAAGAGTTTATTGGTATAAATTTATACATGCTTTGTCTCACGCGGCTGTTTTGGGGTTCTCAAATTTCAAGCACTTGCCCTGTTGCTTGATATTTTATTTCCGATGTTAATGCGCAGGCAAAATAAAATGAAATCGACATGTATATTAAACTTAGCAGAACGCAAGCGTACGGCATTTTCAACAAACCGTCTGCTTCGCAGGCTAGAACCGATGATGAAGGGCTTCGCTTGAAACGTCAGTTTGCCGTTAGCAAAAACCTCGGCAGTTTACCATCTTAGTCACTTTGCTCTATCTAAAACACCGCGAACACAACACTCTAGTTTTTACACTGATGAAGGACTCTGCTTGAAAGGTCAGTATTTCGTTATCAAAATTATTCTCAGCAGTTTACCATCTTTTCACTTTGCTCTATCTAAAACACTGCCTACACAACACTCTACATTTTACTCTGATGAAGGGCTCTGCTTGAAACGTCAGTATTTCATTATCAAAACTATTCTCAGCAGTTTACCATCTTTTCACTTTGCTCTATCTAAAACACTGCCGACACAACACTTTACTCTTTTTAGGCTTGAGAGTACCAATATCATGTAACTATCGACCTTGCCATTGACCCTTGTTTAGTCGCATGCATTACCACCCCATCCCCACCCCCCACACACGATAATTATCATGTTTACATCACGTGATCATTTGAAAAAGCCGTGTCCAATATTCGTATTCTTAGAACAGTCGTTCCAACGTATTCCAACCACTCTGTTTAGGTGTCAAATTTCAGTCGGTAAAGTAACGTGAAATCAACTGTTAACGCTTCGGCTAAAAATTACCTATGGAAACCTAACGTTCATACATGCATCAATAGAATTGCACTTTTATGATCCTAATACTCGAAAACATTGGTTTGACTCGTTGACTGCACCAAGTGACATAAGCCACACCGTCTGCTGGACTATTAATTAAGAATGTCAAAATGCATAGTATTCGAAACGTAGACTACACAGGAAGGAATGTACATACAACTGATAGAAGACGAGAGTTCCAAAATGGTACAGCAGTGGTTTTCAATGTTCTGGTAAATCACAGACGAATTCCAAGAGACCGGATTTAAGATTTATAGGTGTACTGTACAGTTCTATACATACAAATGCACACTACATATACCATGCACACCAGACACACACAGATGGTCAGACATATAAATCTATGTACAGGTTGTACACTTAATCAGTTAACGTGGAAGTCAGGCCAACATATATCTGCTATCAGAATTTGCTTGTGCAAATGTACTACAAACATTAGATAACGTGGAAGTCAGGCCAAACATATCTACTACTATCATAACAACTACACAGTATACTCACACCAATAATTTGCAAGGATTATACTTGGTCTTCCACGTTGAGCGAATACAGTCGTTTGACTGCTGTGATTTACTGTTTAAAGGATGAGTGTCCACCTAATGCTTTGCGCGCTCACAGTGCACCTTCGCGGCCATTTTTCGGGCCACGAAATTCAACAAGTGAAGCAATCCCTCGATATCTGAGCAATCCTTGCAGGAAATTACTCAATTTATGTTTTTCGTGAGAGCAAAGATGATTTAGTAAGTAGTTATTGTCATATTTTTGATAATATTTGATTACACTCACAGGGTGGTGGAGTTGTATTTCGAGACAAGTATTCGTCAATCGGCGTTTCTTACAAAACCAAATTACGAAGGCCAAACAAGAGATCATAACTAAACGTAGACACTAAATTAGATGCCATTAATAAGAGCTAGTTAGACTCAAAGTTTTGTCATTTCAATAAGACGCATAATTCGTACTGCTGTTAGTTGTTTACAAGTGGTTTACCTGTTGCATTGCATCTCCGATTAGGATTTGTTTTGATTCGGCGCTCTTGTTCTCTGGCGTTTAATTTTCAAATGCAATCCTGCAATTTATCGCAGTGTTTTGTTTGTAGTTGTAGGCTCCTTTCCCTTCGAATAGGCTACAGTAACACAAGAGTGAAGACCATCCAAATATTTTTGAGTTCTCAGACAAAGACAAATCATTGTCAATTAATTTCACGCGGAGCGTCAAAAGTAATATATTTCTCTTCGACACGTAGTTTCCTAGCAAAGCCTATAAGATCCTTTTAATCTTTTATTCCCTATATTCTATGAGCAGACAGACATGCAGAAATACGTCAGAAACGTGGAGCGTGTATACAGCATACAGAAGTGTTTATATGCACAGTCTGTAAAGTGCGATATAATATATATGTACTTGAAAGGCCCTTGTAATCAAAGCCGTTGCGAATAGAACACGCTGGCAGATTTGTGGAGTGTCGTTTATAATTATTTTCGACAAATTCTGAGTCAGACATCGCTACGAATCGATTCAAACGACTTTCGGAAGCTTATAATATCATCGGCTGAGAACCAAACAATGAGAAACTTAATATGAGAACATGAGCGCCTAATCAAAACAGATCCTAATCGGAGATGCAATTCAACAGGTATTAAAACACTTGTAAACAACTAACAGCAATCTTATTGAAATGACAAAACTTTGAGTCTAGCTATTATAGTAGCATCTAATTTAGTTATGATCTCTTGTCTGGCCTACGTTTGGTTTTGTAAGAAACGCCAATCGACGAATACTTGTCTCGAAATACAACTCCACGGCCCTCTGAGTTCTAATCAAATATTATCAAAAATATGACAATAACTACTTACTAAATCATCTTTGCTCTCACGAAAAACATAAATTGAGTAATTTCCTGCAAGGATTGCTCAGATATCGAGGGATTGCTTCACTTGTTGAATTTCGTGGCCCGAAAAATGGCCGCGAAGGTGCACTGTGAGCGCGCAAAGCATTAGGTGGACACTCATCCTTTAAGCAAAATTTAAAAAGCCCGCTCATACTACCATTTGCGTCCAAGCGTTGGTTGTTTCCGAGTTTTGAAATAACGTTGTCCAATGACAACTATACGTTTGACAGATCAAATCAATGACGAATAGGGGGTGTAACTTTTCATTTTTATTGCTTCCGTTTCAAGTTTCAACGGGCCAACGGCAAACAACTTACATGGAATACAAAATAAATGCGTTCGGCAGCCGTCATATTGAAGTGAACTACCCTTATCAGACGACCTGCGTTCGCTGATTATTCCAATTCTCACAATTAAGCCAATGTACGTATCGAAGGAAACATAATATGTTTCCAAGGAATAGTTGTTTGACATTGACATTAGGTGCAACAAACGACTGTCGGAGTGTTTCTTTAAACAATGAATCACAGCACGATACTGACTTCTGATTGGTCAAGTCATAATTTCAAACTCAATTAATGCATGACTTTGGCGTGAAACGCAACAGGAGATATCACTATGACAATAGTCTAAGTAGTTCGCATTTGTGATGGTAAAATACGATATTTCGGAAGAAAAAAAGTTGTAATTTACTATCTAATAGAGACAACGACCAATAACGTACAACTACGATAACAATATAGTTCTGGAAAAAGTACAGCAGCAAGCTGGCGGCAAATAGCGAATACATGGCGACGAAGAACAGCGGTCTTCTTCCGAACTTGTCTGATAATGTTCCAAATACCAAGCTCCCAACGTCACGCTACAGCAATACAGCGTATATAGTAGCAAGACTAGTTTTGTACGGATTGCCACACACAATACTGCCTTCAATGATTGAAATGGGCACTTCCAAAGCACAAGAAAAACGTCAAACATTGTCCGACCTTCTTCATTAATTTCCATTGCAATATCTCCCGCAGTGTGACGCCAAAGTCATGGATTTTATTTATACTGGATAAGCCTATTAGTCAAATCTAAGCCAGGAGGTATAGTAGCAGGGGCGGATTTAATATACGTCAAACACGTCAAGCGACTAAGGTAAAAAAATCTGAGATGTGAAAATTTAAGGGTTTCTTCCGATCTTCCAATTTTTAACGTATTTGGCAAGATACGGTTTATTCTTTGCTGGAGAATAATTTCTAGAGCCCTCGTCAGACGCCGCTATCGGCCCTGTAGCCTGCAAAGCAGGCTTAGCTTGGTACTAGAACCGTGTAAGAGGTAACTATGGCGGGAAGTGGTCACCGACCGGCACGTTTATCCACGTCAAAATGGCCGAAATACGTCGGAATCACGAGCGCTGATTGGTCAAAGCCAATGGAATTACGTCGGAAGTAAATGCAATTACGTCGGAAGTAAAATTTTTTAACGCAGGCTAGATTTTGATTGGCTAGTACCTAAATCTTGGCCGCAATCCGCCGCATCTTGCAGCAGAGATTACACGCGGGCTTTGACTTCGACAAACGTCTGTGCAGAGCGCTCTGAAGAGTAATAACGATGAGTTATTGTGACAAATCTATTGCGATTTGTCTTCAAAAATCCAAGCTTGTGCTATCCTCTCGGATCGGAAGCTTCATGCGAAGTTTAGTGTAAAATCCTTATACAAGGATGGAAGGAAGACCCAACACATGAAGGCGGACAAGCTAGAGTAAGCCATATGTCGCTCTAAGGTAAGCTTATAGGTACAGTAGTTCGTCAATATAGATTCAATATCGATGTTATTCTGTTGTTATCTTTGTTGATATCCGTTCCATCTTAGCATAATCTGCGTTGAGCACTTGAGCACACTGGTATAAATCAATGCTATTACTGTAAATGCTTCATGTAGTACTACTATAAACACTACTTAGATAGTGTTTCAATTCTAGATACTAGTATGTCATAATCATGATGCAGAGTCAGATTGCCCTTCCACAGTAGTTTACATAATACATTCGTCCTCAGTTCATATTTCAAGTCAGTTAATTGTCTAATATATAACATACATTTAAACATATAAGTAATAAGGTTTGGGCCTGGGGAAACAGACCAAAAGCTAAGCAATAAATATGTACATGACATTTCTACAAATTTCCATGTATTATCGTTATACATCAAGTAAGCATTCCTCTCGCATGTGGCTATTATGAAATTTTAATCTGATAATTACACTGGACAGGAATTGAACTTGGGTTGCTGGTGCCTGAAAACCAGACAGCTCATAGTAACATGATAGTAGGGGGATGGGTAGTGGCATATTAGATGGGGGTTAGAATGATCGGGATGATGTAGAGAGTTGAGCTCCTCTATGTTTATGTCCATGTAATGTCCATTATGGTCATTAACAAAAGCTTCTTCTGACCCCTACTAACCAGACATTGTCTGCTTGGGTTGAGGTTTAAAAGGCAAGTATCAGGTATCAGGCATTTGAAAGCCAGACAGCTCTGGGTAGGTGGGGCTCAACAGCCATGGAAGGTAGCCCACCTTGCTCTGGGTTATGTAGAACATTAAATTCAGCTAGACCTTCACTTGTGTGTTGGTCAGGCTGTCCATGTTGGATTCACTGACAGAAACAATGTAACTGGTGTTTCCTAGGCATGCTGATGAACTTTGACATATATAGAGCGAAACAGCCAACTTTTTTATATTAGAATGTGACCACATATCTCTCTACTGTTTATTGGATTTCCCCACCCTTATTCCTGGAAAAACTTAGCCTTACACACTTGCAAATTATCACAAGGTTTCTAAGACAACCAAAAATATCAAAGTCCAATTTAAATAAAATGTTTCTTGAAAATGATAAAATGTCCATTAAAAACATGTTGTAAAACATTTAAAATTTTGCTCAAATGTGCTGTCAGAATGCAGGAAATGCCATTTCAGAGATCCAAATTTCAAAAATTTTCCGGGGGGGCATGCACCCGGACCCCCCTATAAATATCGGCCTACAGCAACTTTGACTAATGTATCAAAATTCCTAGATCCGCCCCTGAGTAGAGATCACCCCTCATTGCCCGTCATTGGTCCCGCACTGGAGTCCAGCACTCCAGTGTTACTACAGGAGGAAACCAGTGTAAATTATACAGAGAACTGAGAATGTATCTAAATAAACAGATAATTATTGCCCTTTTGAATATGATTATAAGTGCTTGGTTAAGCCTTGCAATTTATCTCTCAATTGTTATGACAAAACAAACACGTTGCTATATATATATATATATACGTTTTGCTTCCACCACCTGATCTTGATTTTAACTCGGAGCTTTTGTTTCAAACGTCAGTATTTTGTTCTCTAATATACCTCGACAGTTGACCACCTTTAAGATTTTCTATAAATCGCAACACATTGCATACACAACACCCTACTATTATGATTTATTTTACGAAGGTCTTTGGCTCAAAACTTCAGTATTTCGTTCTCTAAAATCTCAGCAGTTTACCATCTCTAAGATTTTCTATACATCGTAACACACTGCCTACACAGCACTCTACTTTTATATTACTCCATGATTTACTCTGATGAAGAACTTTGGCTTAAAACGTCAGTATTTCATTCTCTATAATCTCAGCAGTTCACCATCTTTAAGATTTTCTATACATCGTAACACACTGTCTACACAACACTCTACCTTTATATTACTCCATGATTTACTCTGATGAAGGACTTTGGTTTAAAACGTCAGTATTTCGTTCTCTAAAACCTCAACAGTTCACCATCTTTAAGATTTTCTCTACATCGTAACACACTGCCTACACAACACTCTACTTTTATATTACTCCATGACTACTCTGATAAAGGACTTTAGCTTAAAACGTCAGTATTTCGTTCTCTAAAATCTCAGCAGTTCACTATACATTGTAACACACTGCTTATTATACATAACGCTCTTATCTATATCTACCTTTAGCATATCCTTTCCCCACCCTAGACACAACCTATATATATATATATATATATATATATATATATATATATATATATATATATATATATATATATATATATATATATATATATATATATATACAGTGGAATTTTTAATACCATTGAGGTCACAACATTTTTTTCAAATTTCATGAATTATAAATTTTTCATGAATTATTAATGATTATCGTTCGAAGTCACGTTCTGAGACGAAATAAGTCTTTTGCCGAGTCTCACAAGTGCATGTATGGTGGATTTTTGTGAAAGTCTTATCAACGTGATGATTTAGTAAGGTAAGGACTGGAGGCTAATCATCCTTACTTGCAGCCAGTGGCTGAATTGCAAAGGACGCAGATCAACGTGGCCGTGTCGAGGCATATCAAGGCGCTCGAAGCAGCCGCCAACGACACAGTTCAGACCACGGATCACAGCTGAGATGTTAGGTGTTGATTTTATGGAGGGAGGAAAACCGGAGAACCCGGCGAAAAACCCTCGAAGCACAGGAGAGATCAACTACAACTCTACTCACACGAGTCCAAGCGGGACAACGGGGTCATTCCCAAGCGGTCACCCATCCAAGTACTAACCCCATCTAACCGGGCGTAACTATTGGTGAGAGGCAGCGCGCTAACAGCACACGCCACCCGTGCTCCCCTTGGCTTACTTTCATAGCTCGTATATGTGGTGAGTTTCATCTTTATATATATGTATTAAACACATAGTACATGTATATCATACATACATACATATCATAAATAATTATACACAGGTGTCAAATCTAAACGTTTCAGCCAGGATCTACCTACCAAAATCTAATACTAAAACATTACGGACTCGTTTGCGAGAAAGCTATTGATAAATACAAGCTCAGCATGACAACTTTTTAATATGACAGAATAAAAGAACAGCTAATTTATTACGTAGGGTACGAGATATAACACAAGAATTAACAATAGAAATCGATTTTACTGATCCGTTTCGTTACTTAACCATTAACATCTTCAGAATGACTTAAAGATTACAGTGAATATACTTATATATATGTACAATAATATAGTGTCATATTGCAAATAAAAAACGGTTGAAAGAGGATAAAACAATTTAAATTACAATCGAAATATAGTAAGGTTAGATATACTGCCGAAACAGAGAACGTAGGAGTCTAACGTTTCTCTATACGTTTCCCCACGTTTCTCTCTGTCGAAGGGCCTTCGCCCGAAACGTTAGACTCCTACGTTCTCTGTTTCGGCAGTATATCTAACCTTACTATATTTCGATTGTTGTTTCTACGCAGCACGCTACTTTTATTACACAATTTAAATTACAAACGGTCAAATTATAAGAGATTAAAAATTTAAAATTTAAAATTACAATCGTGAAAAATATAGGATTACAAACGGTCAAAAAGGAAATCAAATTATAACATATAAATTATTATAAAGCTAAGTCATTACTAATGCTATTACACCAATGATAAAATATGCATGGTTGTGTACCAACTGAAACAATTCTAGTAATAAGTATCATGATTTCGTTTGCACCAAGTGACATAAGCCACACCGTCTGCTGGACTATTAAGAATATCAAAATACATGGTGTTCGAAATGCAGACTACACAGGAAGTAATGTACATACAACTGATAGAAGAAGATGAGAGTCAGCAGCAGAGTTCCCGAGTGATACAGCAGGTTTTCAATGTTCTGGTAAATCACAAACGAATTCCAAGAGACCGGATGTACGATATACGGCGGGTGTACTGTACTTCTACACATACAAATGCACACTACGTACTACCTTAGACCATTGCACACTAGTCACACACACAGATGGCCAGATTCTATGTACAAATTCTCTGTGCAGAGAATCTATGTACAGATTGTACACTGAATTAGTTAACGTGGTAGTCAGGCCAACGTATCTGCCATCAGAAAGATTTGCCTGTGCAAATGTACTACTATGATAACAACTACAAAGTATACTCACAGCAATTTGCGAGGATTACTGCTCAGTCTTCAACGTTGAGCGAATACAGTCGTTTGACGTTTGCACCTATATGAGCGATTGAGCGGGCTTTTCAAATAAATCACAGCACGATACTAACTCCTGATTGGTCGAGTCACAATTTCAAATAAGCCTATTAGTCAAATCTAAACCAGGAGGGCTAGTAAAGTTCAGCACTCCAGTGTTACTACAGAAGAAAACCAGTGTAAACTAAACTAACTTTATTTATACTGGATAACCCTATCAGTCATATCTAAACTGTTCTCTCTAGAGGTCCAGTAAGACCATCCCTCATTGGTCCAGTGTTACTACAGGAGGAAACCAGAGTAAACTAAACTAACTTTATTTATACTGGATAACACTATCAGTCATATCTAAACTGTTCTCCCTAGAGGTCCAGTAAGAACCATCCATCATTGATCCAGTGTTACTACAGGAGGAAACCAGAGTAAACTAAACTAACTTTATTTATACTGGATAACCCTATCAGTTATATCTAAACTGTCCTGCCTACAAGCCAGACTAGCTACGCGGTAAGTAGTTTCGACTTTTCCTCTGTACATGCCCAGCTGTCCTTCATAGCAAACCAGATTTATCCGGGAGGGTGCTAGACCAGGGAAATAAAAATAATCAAAGCCGAGAGGTCTGGTAACGAACACGTTCACTTACGTCACTTACGTCACTTCACACGTGAATTTTTTGGGTACAATGTATTACTAAAATTGAAAGCATATTCTTTGAAAGAAAAAAATATAAAAGGCGGTCAGCTATTTGGATGATAATAAATGAAAAGCACATAGAAACTGGAAAATCGTAAGTACATATTTTACAACATGTATAAATACACCCATACGTACGTACACAATCTCTTCTAATTTTACTGTTTGTCAGACAATGTTACTTGTCTCAACAACAGCCATTTTGACGTAGGCTATAACTACACCATTGACATTGTAACTGTCTTTAGCTTTAAGCTAGCTGCGACTTCACGTAAAACAAAGGCATATTAGCTTAGAAAGATTATCCTAAAAAGTACTTTTGTTTGATTTTAATTAGAATAGTGATCTAACATTAAAGCAACTTCGTCATCGTTCAATCCGGTTTCATCACCTTCGTTTGGGCACTTAGTTCGCATTCAAAATACTCAATTTCAGATTCAATAAAATAACCTCTAATAAACGCGAAATGAGATCATTACACTCTAGATTGATATCAGACAAACTCACTCAAGCACTTATTAAATTATACGCCACACTGTTTGAACAAAAAGTGATAAATATAGGTAAACATTACATGCTAATAAAACAAACATTATTTACACTCCACCCTGCCTCAGTCACACCCCACACCGCAGGCCTCATCTCATTTTGCTCGCTCAGCACTCCCCCCCCCCCCCCCCCTACCAGATCAAGCTGGATCCATCACTGTGTATTATTCTGAGTATGAACGTTTGCGCAAGTTGAATTTGCTTCACCTTCAATATCGAAGAGAAATTAATGA
Source organism: Corallium rubrum (assembly GCA_964035015.1). Lineage (NCBI taxonomy): Eukaryota > Metazoa > Cnidaria > Anthozoa > Scleralcyonacea > Coralliidae > Corallium > Corallium rubrum. Next base: position 7,426,059 of record OZ036006.1, read on the forward strand.
CACCTTAGCAATACCTGATACCTTAGCAATTTTTTGTAATAAGGTACACTTGTTTTTTATCATAACAAATTTTATTTAACTTTTTTATCATAACTTGTTTAAAGGGGGTCTACAGTCCATTAGTTCCTATCCTATTAGAAATAGGTGGGTGGTTAATTGGGTGATTGGTTTGCATGAGTGATTAGTTTGGTGGGTGTGTGATTTTTTTCCAATATTGGGTTATATATATATATATATATATATAAATGATATTGGGCATTTCACTCGATTACATAGCATGTTCTAAGGATTTAGGGTGAAGGAAAATTCGAGTGTAGAATATATACATTTTAAGACCAAACCGGGAGCAGTTGCGAAAAATGCAACTACACAGTCCCTCCGGCAGGATTTGAACCCACGACCTTGCGATTCTAGTGCAATGCTCTGACCACTGAGCCACGGAGGCCGTTGCCAAGACCTTGATCGCGAGTTCTGTATATATAATAAGGTGGTAATGCCAGGAGAGAATTGGGTATATTATAAATGATATTGGGCATTTCACTCGATTACATAGCATGTTCTAAGGATTTAGGGTGAAGGAAAATTCGAGTGTAGAATATATACATTTTAAGACCAAACCGGGAGCAGTTGCGAAAAATGCAACAAAATATATATATATATATATATACAATGTAATATTGGATTTCCAAAAGGGATTAGGCAGTTTTTAATTGGTCTTAACATTACTGATATCTTGCATGTACGATAAAGAAGTTTTAACATTTTTTGAACCTTATCAGTAATAAAATCAATGTGATCATTCCAACTCAGATCTTGTCTGATCAAAACACAAAGATCCCTTTCCACAGTTGCCCGACCCAATCGAGCCTAGTTCCCCCAAGGAAGTAATCTCTGTCAGGGACAGATTTTATACAAGCAACTCTTAAAACCTTGCACTTGCTAACATTTCTGTAAACTCCATTCCCCAGATGTAAGACCAATTCAATAATGCATTTAAATCATTTTGCAATTCATCACCATCTTTCTGACCGAGAATTAGGTGAAAATATTTTGAATCATCTTGTTTTTTGTAAAATACAAAATTTACGTAGCTTGAGAGGAAATATCAGTTATGAAAACATGGAAAACAAATGAAAACAAAAAATGACCCCTCAGGATAAAATATCCTTTGATTATTTCATCATTCAGGGTAATTTTTTATGAAATGCCCCTTGCTCCAGGTCTATAATTACTCAGGTTACCTGTGGTAGCCGAGTCTAGGTTTTGGCTCCATTCATATTATTTTGTCGATGTTTTGAATTGGTAATCACTACATCATCCAACCTCGTACCCAGGGTCTTATCTCCGCTCCCTGGCCCCGCCCCCGCCCCCGCGCTGCGAAAAGACCCTGGTTGCGGCTGGTCACGTGCCCCCTAAAAATTGGGGGGTTTTCAATTAACGATTTAAAAAATACTCAGGGAGGAGTGACAAAGGCACAATTACAACCGCTTCAACCGTTTTGTTTATACAAATAATATATTACGTCTGGCGTCGTTGTCTGGCTGTCTGATCGCAAAATATCTACTCGGTGTTGACGAAACATATCTCGCTTTCTTCTGTGGTATACATCGTCGAAGAACAAAAGATCCTGTCGAATCCAAAAGTTAAAGAAAGCCCAAAGAAGATATACCAATCAACTAAATATGTACATACCGTCGAATACATATCGACTTTGTCGGTCGCAGTGTTGGTGATGTGAAGTAGTTAAGAATTTCAATTTGTACCAGGCAAATTTTGAACTGCTTTATTCAGCCGAAATGTCTTACGGCAAAAGACTTCCTTGCGACGAGTATTCTTCCTCGTTTAATCTAAAGGCCATGTGAAAGAAGATTACAAAATTTCACAAAATTCAAGACGTTGGTTTGCGAGAGCCAAACCGCTTTCTCTCTCGCATAAAAAATGCATTGACAATTCAGCCAATGCCCCGATAACCGCGGCAAAAAGTGCCGAAAGAAGCGATTCAGCCACATTCAGGAAATATTGCAATACAACATCAAACCGACTGTCCTTTCACGCACATTTGTCATCAACAGAAACTCAGGTATAAATACAGTTGTTGAATTGACTAAATTTAATATCAGATTTTAGAATATGAGTATTAAAACTGACTTGTGTTGTAGCATTGTCATTTGAGTGTGCAGCTTACTAAAGCTTACCACCCCTCCCATGATTTAAAATTCGTTTAGGCGGCACGTGACCAGCCGCAAGATAAGACCCTGGGTACGAGGTTGTACATCATCCTGTCAGGCTTTGCGAAACTGATGCGTGTTAAAATGCTAATCTTCATAGTACGTTCTTTCTTCGCTTTCCTGATGTCTGATCAAGTTGTTTGAAGTGAAGTGAAGTGTTCTTTCATATGTTCACAAACACAGTTATTCGTCAGTATAATGTTGCTAGCAAGTATCTTGATATTATATACGCTTTATATTGACAAGTGATTTTGAATGTATGACTCCCAAACTTACAAAACTAAACACGATTAGAAACTTGAATACAATGCTATATGAAATGTCCTTGAATTACTCAAATGCTGTGAATGGAAGCACAAAGTACATTGATGAAGTGAACTTGCAAGCGACGGCTTGACAGATAAACATGCTGTGTTGATATTTAATACCCTAATACTCGACATGTGAACGCTCAATGCTGTATGGAAATATTCAACAGGCAATCGTATTTTGTGTATTGCGAATTGCGTTTTCTATCGGAGAATTAGATTGTGTTTTGACTTTTGTCTGTGACCAATGTGTTTAGACTTTAAACACATTGGTCACAGACAAAGGGGGGGGGGGAGGGGGGGTGCTCACCTACAAGTTTCTCCATGGATTTCAAGTTGCAATAGAACTGTCTTAAAAACAGGGGGGTTGCCCCTTGCCCCCCTGACTACGCCACTCCGCATACATGTGTGTGATTGCAGCTTTCATAACAATTTCAGTACCTTTTATGACCTTTTATCCACCTACCCACTGTGATTTTGCAGTAGCCCGAGTGAACGCCTGATCACTAGGTGTCTTGTTGATAAATTATATTGCCCAATTCAGAACACAGTTCATGATATAAAGCAGGTTTCTGTGGTGGTCGTCTGACTTATCTGTTTTATAGCGACACAAGCGTGTTACTGTATTTTCTGGGTGATAACCTGTGGGTTATCTCTTAATTTTGCTTGGAAACATAATTACATGTAGTGTGGGTAATAGGGTGGTGTGGGTAATCTGTTGAATACTTAAGATGATACCATCACGAAGACTGGAGTCCAAGGATACTACTTTCATCTTTCAACTACTGGTACTGTACTTTTTTAAATTTTGTGGTCCCAAACCAAGGGAGCATGCCAGACTGACCTGTTATTTCTTCTTCTTTGTTCAGCATTCCTCATTTATATTCAGCCATTTTGAATAATGTAGTATATTCATTAGCATATCGCAGGCACAGGCTATGGCCTGGCTATTTCATTTTCAGAACACTCAGGTTTCCTTTCGGCCCTGTAGCCCGCACCTGCGATACGCTAATGATATATACTGCATTATTCAAAATGGCTGAATATAAATGAAGGAAAGCTGAACAAAGAAGAAAAACAAGTCAGTCTGGCATGCTCCATTGCCCAAACCTATTATTAGCAGCTGCGGGTTATCCGATGGTGCAGGTAATACACTGATTTATTTTTCCAAGAGTGACATTTTTGTTGCTGTGCAGGTTATCACCCAGAAAATACAGTACATGCAACTCCTTAGTGACTGAGAGTTTCCCTCTTGGCAAATTACCATTGAAGGTGCTACCAGTGTGAGACTAAGAGGGTGTTTATATGCAAGTGGGTTAGCCCAGGTACCTTATGCAATTTTTGGTCATAATTTTCTATATGAATTGAGTTAGACATTCATAACTTACAGTACAGTACGTACCTGAGATTCAAAATTTCAATGCAGTTCAATCAGCTTAGAATAGAGAACTAAAATATAAAACAAGAGATACATCACTAAATTGATGTACAATGTATAAAAATGCATGAAGTTAAACTTAAAGTTTGTAACAAATAGGTTTGAACTGCAACAAGTTGCAATAAATAATACCATAACACAGTTCAGGTCTACTTTACACTACAGCAAATGAAGTCCCCACACAAGGTGGCACCATAACATCCATTACAGTCAAACTGATGTTCTTTCCTGCATGACCTTGCAGCATTGATAAGTAAACTTCATGTTATATGAAGTTCAATATTTAAAATGCAAAATTTTAGCAACTTGCTAAGGAATTGCCATGTATCATTAGCAAAGTCAACAGTCTGTAAAGAACATCCAGTTGTAAAGTGTACTTATTTTAGTCTTATTTTTGGCATGTGCTTATTTATATAATAATGTTATGTCTAGACCAAAAAAAAACCAAACAAACTTAGGTTTCCTATTTCTCTTAGGTAGTGCTAAGTCATGACAATAATATTCTTTACAAAACCAAACATCAATTATGATAGCACATCTATTAAAACTAATTTTGAGTACATTACTAGGTTCTGCCACCATGCTTGCTATCCCAAGATGCAAACCATGCTGCAACTCGGGTCCAAGCTCTTCAAAAATTAACTAGATTAGCATTGGCATTTTGCTAGCAAAAAAACTAGGTAAGGTCAGGAAACCAGAACCCATATTTTTTTGGCCCCTGTAGATCACTTGGACCCTTTGACCTCATAGTTTTCTTCCACTTTTTTTTTGTTTATTTGACTGTGGATTTGAAAATAGTACGGTAGCACTTAAGTTACATAAATATGTAGACAACCAGGATTAAATTTCTGAGAATTGTATTTTATTAAAGTGGCTATGAAGTAAAAAATTCATTGGCATTTTTCTTGTTTTAATGAACAGAAGAGTGCGATAAGAGCATTCACTGTTCACCTCTTCTGCGGAAAACAATTCACCAAATACTTGTGCTAAGTTAGACATGTCATCTGCATTGAATCGACCAGAGTCGCAATCATTCAAGACACTCAGCAATTGTTAAGAAATTCAAATTCTCTCTAGTGATCATAATAACCAGGCAAAGAGAAATTTTTGGGGTCCAAGGATAAACCACATTATACTGAGTCGCACGTTATAATGATGCGCGCTATAGCGAGGCTCCACTGTATGTATGTCTTCAAGCTATGAAACTCTTGAAGTCTGCAATGGCTGCTGATGGCTTCTTGGTAACAATGCCTTATGATATACACAAATGAACAACTGTGCACAACAATTTTTGTATCAATGATCCATCTGCGTGTGTCACAAAGCATTTTTACCAAGAGTCCAAATTTCTCCAAATACGAACTATCCATGGCAAACTTTGAGAGTGAATAGCTCGAAGACTATACATCAGATTGCTCCTCTGTTCATTGAAACAAAAAAGGTGCCAACAAATTTGGTTTTAACTAACAACAGTTTTCATGAGAAGATGATTCAAGCTTCTATGACACCTTCGGTACATCCAGAGCCGAATACACAGTCCCAGCAAGAACCACCTTCAGTTTCTCTTCCGTACATCGGACCAGCATCCCACAAGATTGAGAAGATTCTAAATCGTGCTGGTATGACAGTATTTCATAGTAGTCAACACAAATTGTTCAAGATACTTTTCACACATAAAGATGAGGTGGATAGCTTATCTAAGCCTGGAGTATATTGCATTCCATGTGAGTGTGGCTTGGTTTACATCACTCTTAGCAAGCGACAAGCAATACTTCACACAAAGAACAAGGGAATTTCTCAGGAAGGACAGCCATTAACCCTTTCCCTACTATGCCGCCCTGTACCGCCCGCAGAAAAAACGCCGCCATTTTCCTATGCCGCCCTGTACCGCCCTGCAAAATTGCAGCTATTACCCCTCCCCTACACAGGATATCTTTGTCTAATGTTGTTTTAGAATAAATTACCTGTCATTGGCCAATCAAATGGCGCTTACTGCGCATAAATTTTCTGCTTTGTTATGCTAATAAATGTTGCGGAACACATGCTAATTTTCGACGACGCCATAATGGCGTCTTCTTCTGTAAACGTGATTTCTCGTGAGCAATACGATGAAATGTTTGGATCTTCTGAGTCAGAAAGTGAAGATGAAGATTCCGATATCGATGTTGATGTTTCTGAAGAAAGTGATAGTGCTGAAATTAGTGAAAGCGAAGGAGAAGGCAACGCAGAATCGACAGAAGAAGATGAGCAAGCTTGGACAAGTGAACACACAAACATAGTGGTTAGTGACTTCGTTTTGCCCACAGGAATTGCGGTTGAACTCCCTCAAGATGCAACAGAGTACGTTAGACTCGTTTAAACTTCTGTTTGGTGACGATATCGTGGATCATATTGTTCTAGAAACGAATCGCTATGTGCAAGAGAAGCTTTCGGCACAAAGGCTCGAAAAGTGGACGGATGTGACAGCAAACGAGCTGAGAGCGTATTTTGGTGTTTGTATTTTTATGGGCATAAATTGTCTGCCATGTACTGCTGATTACTGGTCGCCTGATGAATTTACTGGGAATGTTGGCATTCAGAAAGTAATGACAAAGAATCGTTTCGAGGAGATAAATCGGTTTTCCCACCTTAGCGACATAGCACTCCAACAACGACAAGGTGAAGTCGGCTATGACCGCCTTTACAAAGTTAGACCGATCTTGACTAACTTCAACGAAAAAGTGAAAGACGTCTATCATCCAAAAAAAAATAACTCGGTGGAAGGCATGATCGCGTTCATGCCTGCCAAACATGGGCATTTTATAAGCAGAAGAGAGGGGAAAGCAAGAAAGAGACATTGCGTGCAATGCAAGAAAGACGACAAAGACTGCTGGTGGTCGAGCGAAAGAGACAGTACGTGTGAGTGCACTCACTGCGGTGTTGCATTGTGTAAAGATCCCTGCTTTCTTTTGTATCACAATCAACTCTGATAACACTATCACATTTATTTTGATATATTTTGTAAATAGTAAAGATTCTGTCTAGTAATATTATGTATTTTTGATGTATTTGTATTTGACAAATCAAATATAGCTATTGTCATGGCGGCAAATTTGAAAAGCTTATTACAAAACAAAATTTCTAGCATGATTACGCTTGTTCAGAAGTTCAAATTGATTGATTTTAATGGCGAATCTAAATAAATAGCTGTCCTACTGTTTGTTTCTGTGTATTTGTATGTGTATAACATCTCCTAATTCTACTGAGCATGTATGTTTTGATTTGTACTATGAAATGCATAGATCCTTCTCATTTATACCAGGAAATATTATACTATTTTGTCTCCAGGGGGCCAGTAGGGAAAGGGTTAAACAGCATGCGGTGTGCCGTATTCGGAGAACATTCTTGATTTTGTTTTCTAATTAATAAAATTAACGTGATACACCATTGTATTCTTAGGTGATTTAATTGACAGTTGCTTAGTTTATAAATGACGTGAGCCAACAACTTGTTGTCATTGCTCTGATGAAGGCCTGTAATTGGCAATTTTCTTGTTCACCTACAGTAATTGGCAATTTTCTTGTGCACCTATTTTCTTGTTCACCTACAGTAATTGGCAATTTTCTTGTTCACCTACAGTAATTGGCAATTTTCTTATGCACCTACAGTAATTGGCAATTTTCTTGTGTACCTACAGTAATTGGCAATTTTCTTGTTCACCTACAGTAATTGGCAATTTTCTTGTTCACCTATTTTCTTGTTCACCTATTTTCTTGTTCACCTACAGGAATTGGCAAGTTTCTTGTGCACCTATTTTCTTGTGCACCTACAGTAATTGGTAATTTTCTTGTTCACCTACAGTAATTGGCAATTTTCTTGTGCACCTATTTCCTTGTTCACCTACAGTAATTGGCAATTTTCTTGTGCACCTATTTTCTTGTTCACCTACAGTAATTGGCAATTTTCCTGTGCACCTATTTTCTTGTAGTCTGAACACGGCTATAGTTGCTTAATACAGAATTGTGCATATTTCCCCAAGGTCATAAAAATCAAATCAATTCTACATTTTTATCTTGTGCTCATTTTTCACTGGCTGTATCTACCGATTTGACATTAAATTTAGCCTAGTCAATGCGCAGAAAAGGTTTGTTCAGCAAATTTCAGCAAGTAAGTTACGTATTACACAAACATTTAAATGACGCCATTTCAACCCTATTTTGGAATTCGCTGTCAAACCAGATAAAACTTTACAAATCTAAAACTTTGGGCGTAAATAAGGAGTAAAACACTAAGAAACTACCGTAGTAGCAGGGATAATATTCTTCTGTGCATGCAGACTGCAGTCGAGAAGATTTTACCTATCTTCAAGGTGGCAGACGTGGACGATCTATTAAAACCGAAAAGGTCAATCGAAAGGTCTCGTTGTTTTTAATAACCTTTGACTTGTAGACCCCCTAGAATTCTAAAAGAATAGACACTACAGAAATGACCTTTCAAACACCCAATAACTGACAATTTAACCAACAACTAAGCAATTTCAGAGATTCTGCTTTCAGACATGGCGCAGAGTATATTGTGCTTTGCATGCCAATACTAATTTTTAACGTTTTATATCACTCTCGTTGAGAATCCTGAGAGAAAAGCTAGTTCTGTTGACTAAAGAAATACTTTAAGTTCAATTTGCTTACCTGAAAACCTTCTGAACTGGTAAACATTCATTAAAAATTAAACATTTAAAACATAGGAAAGATCAGTTTGAAATACATGCATGTTCTCAACTTCTCAGCGCGTGATCAACGCGTGCGCGATCACATGATATGAAGAAATAACATGATTGGTTATTAAAACAATAGGCCCCAGGCAAGCGCAATTTTTTACACGCATGCATAGTCATGGGGTAAAATTAATTTGGTCAATAATGAACAAAAAAGTTACAACTCCTAACGACAGACAGTTGAAAACTGTGGGTTAAAGTACGGATTCTATTTAAATACGGATTCGTTGAATGCCAAAACGTACGCAACGAAATCCGCGCGTCAACGATCTTCCATGTGTTACTTCAAACTTTGAGCTTTGATTGTATACGTGTTTCGTGGAGCGTAAACTGGAACTGATGTACGTGCCTCAACTCTGGAAACTACAAAACCTCCTGTTGACCCTGTTGGCCTTTCTACTAATGTTTTCCTGTTTTTATTTCTCCCGATATTTCTGCAGCAATAAACTCCTTCAGAACTAACTACTGATGAATCTACCGATAACTATTCATGCCGATACACTTCTCCGCTACCTGTTTTTGTTACCCGTCTACGTATTAATGTCAAGTGACTTAACTCTTTCTTGTCCGAATTGGTCTTTAGTATTTTATTCTGGCTAACGCCAGACGATTTTATTCACCTCTGGGGAAGCCCCCGGACAGGAATGATTAAAGTAAAGTAAAGTAAAGTTATTATTCGTGGGTTATTTAAATAACCTGGAAAAAAATTCTGAAACTAAATAATCTGGACATATTATGTCTTGAAATCCTTCAATCTATGATACCGATAAATTTCAAACAAATTTATGTAGTTGGTCTATTTCTAGTTTTTTATATTTATGTATTTTAATTCCTACGGAGGAGTGCCTCGCATGGGTCCTCGAGTCCCATTCGCGCTCTTCCCGTTTGGATATCTTCATATATACTGTAAAGTATCCAATAAAGTTGTTTTTAAAAAAAAAAAATTATTTGATTTGAACTTTTATTTGTTGTTATATTGAGGTTTGTATTTCCAAAATGGTAATGAGGATGACGTCTATGTATAGGCATTTGTGTGTGTTTTTTTCTTTTCTTATGATAAACCGCTTGAAGATTGTAATGAAAAAAATGATAAAATATAGAATATACTATTCAAGTCATTCCATTAACATGTGAATTGAGTAATATTTCTGCTGTAACGGAACACAGCGTATGCAAATTATGCCTACATAGACGTCATGCTCATGGAAATACAAACCTCAATATAACAACAACTGAAAGTTCAAATCAAAAAATATTTTGGCATTTATATAGAATCCATATCAGTAATATCTTATTTGAGTTTATAGATACTTTAATAGTAGTATCATGGTTGATACCACTGATTTCTGTGCATGGATCGCGAATCTCGACTGCGCATCAGAATGACGCGTTCTGAGTCGGGATAAAACTTAATTACTCGGGCTACCTGTGGTAGCCGAGTCTAGGTTTCGGTCGTGTTGTTTTTTTAGGGTCGAGATATTGCCCCAACAGGCTTTGCGAAACTGCAGGCATGACGTCACAGCTCAAATGCTCATGTTTCATCATGGCGGATTTTCATGCAGGAGTAGCGAGTTTTTTCTTCTGACGCCTTTGGTTGTGTTGTTCGAAGTGAATTTGTTTTTTAATGATAAACACGCTCACAATGCTTACAGTAGATCATAGTAGACCTGGGTTGGTCGGCGATCTCGATAACCGTACGCTGAAACGGTGTAGTACTCAAATCGATCAACTCTCGATCAATGTGTTCTCGATCAATTTTATACATATGTGTTATAATGTTATTGAAGAATGTTGCTCAAGTGCTGTAAATCAAAGAACAAAGAAAGTTGATAAAGCCAACTTGCAAGTGAAAGGTAAACATGCTATGTTTTACATCTTCATCGATTCGAGGTTGACATTTAGCCGAACTGACTTGTGTCTGTGAATGCTGTATGTAACTTAAATGTATTGAGGTTTAAACTGTATTAATATTTGTGGTTTGCTTCATTTTTGCTTGTATTGTTTATTATTGATTTATTGTACTGATGTCTTGCAAATAAAAGTCGATGTTATTCAACAGTTTATACAGTACTTTCATCAAGTGTGTATTATTGTTTGGGTACACCAATATAGCTACCATTTCAATGTTTAAGTACACCAGTATGGCTGCCATTTCATTGTTTTGGTACACCAATATGGCCACCATTTTATTGTTTTGGTACACCAATATGGCCACTATTTCATTGTTTTGGTACACCAATATGGCCACCATTTCATTGTTTTGTACACCAATATGGCCACTATTTCATTGTTTTGGTACACCAATATGGCCACTATTTCATTGTTTTGGTACACCAGTATGGCTGCTATTTCATTGTTTTGGTACACCAGTATCACCACTATTTCGTTGTTTTGGTAGACCAGTATGGCCACACTATTTCATTGTTTTGGTACACCAATATGGCCACCATTTAATTGTTTTGGTACACCGGTATGGCCACACTATTTCATTGTTTTGGTACACCATTATGGACACCATTTAGATGTTTTGGTACACCAGTATTGCCACTATTTCATTGTTTTGCCATTTCAATGTTTTGGCAGACCGGTATGGCTGCCAAATCAATGTTTTGGTACACCAGTATACTCACAGTCAATTGACTGAAAGTTGCATCAAATTCAACCATTAACTCCAAACAGCACTGCTGTTGTTATATTATTTTGCAAGGCGCCAGCCCACAGTAGCCCGAGTTCACGCCTAGCGGGCGTCTTGTTCAATTTATAACATTAGGCTGAGGAATTCAGTACAATGAGTTCAGAGATGTAAATGAAAATGCAAATGAAAACTGCAGCTTTAGCCTGATGTTATAAAGTTAATTAAGTTTTATCCTGACTCAGAACGCGTCATTCTGATGCGCAGTCGAGATTCGCGATCCATGTACACGAGACCCCTACTCGAGTATGGGGCTCCAATTTGGGGCGGTCTTCCTACAATTCGAGAATAATTCATTGGGACACTAAAACATCAATTAACTTCCTTCTTGCTTATTGCACTATCGTGGGATAAATAACGTTGCTTTACCCCTCCCCCATCCCCCACCAATCAATGTTGATTTCCAGGTGACACTTCTGAGTCCTAACAAACAATAATTCGGTCGCAACCTTGATCGGAGGGGGAAGGGGAGGGCACATTTTAAAGATAAATCGCGTGCGCGCAGAAGTCTCTTGACATACGCTGTGTCCCAATGTAATTATTCCACGATTGTAGCTATCTCGAGGCTGAGATTGAAAGCATTCAGAGAAGAAGTTTGAAAATCCTAGGCTTACCCAGCGATTATCTACCATCCTTGTCCCAAAGGAGAAATAACATTACCCTCCAAGAATTCAAACGTATCATGGATGAGGACACACATCCTTGCTCAGACCTAATTCCGAAACACATAAGCCACAACTACCATCTTAGGTCAAACAAGAAAAAAGCATCAATATTTTCTGGAACTGAAAGACATAGATCTTCTTTCATACCGAGGGCTGCCTCACTTTTTTAAATATTTGCATACTTTGCTGAATTTTTAGGCTATTTTGAACACGTCGGACTTGCCATAAACGTCATTTTCAAAACTTTTTAAATGTGTATATAGAACATAGGTAGTTTTTAAAAACATTTGATGTAATTCCATTTGTACTTCTCAGCATAAGAATGGAAATAAAGATTATTATTATTATGTATAGTCTATAGACCACTTTCATAATTCTAAATGAGTCTTTCTGACCTCGTTATGAAGCAAAAATTATTTTGAATTGCGGACACACAAACGAAGCTAGAAAGGCTTATTTAGATGCACATAAAAGAATATTTAAATTAATAGCTATTATGAAAGTTGGCTATATAGAACCACATAGAGATCAGTGGTTGATACAACGTATATGCCAGTTGACGTAATACAGATATATATATATATATATATATATATATATATATATATATATATATATGATAGCATAACTGCAGCGTAACTACGACAATACGATTATATTAGTTGTTACAAAGCGTATAAGGTTGGTTGAACCAACATATTTTTTTACATTTCAACTCTTTTATTTCTAAACTATAGAATACTACAATGAGTGATTCAGAGGAACACTCAAGTGACTCCGAGGCACCTCGGCCGTTTCAACAAGAACTAGATGCATCACAGGCACAAGATGTAGTACATTCAAGCCGCCCTTCGTCAATCTCGACACCATCCTGTCTTAACACGCAGTCTAAGGGTACCACAAAGGCGGAGGATGATACAAGTACTGAATCCGACAGTGGCAGAATGGAGCAAGATCCTGGTCCTCATAGTGATACACTGATGAATCAGGACTCCAAAACTACATCAGACCAAGGGACGTCGTCCTCAGCTGCAGAGCGTCATATTCCACCTTCGGAAAGAAGAGACCATCAGCCGAAAGAAGTGATTGGAGTCAAAAGCACCCAGACGCAGACATCAGAAGGACAAGAAGAAGAATTGCAGCTTCAGATGAACGACTTAGAACAAACCATAAGTCGATTGCAAGAGGAATTACGTAGGTCTAAAGAAAAAAATGTCGAAGCTGGAAAGTCTCTTAAAAGCATGGCCAAAGAAATGAAGGCTCGTGGAACAGCTCATTCCAGTCCAGTGGAAGTCACTTCGAGTTCTTCTCAGACTTCTGACATGCCACCCTCGCCTGAGGCACCGACAAGAATCCGAGGAGCCGAAGCAGTAACGGAAACTGACGAGCATCTTACGGCCAATAGCGAAGCCACTGAAGAAAATTCTGGAAGTAACGGGGTGGCAGTTGCTGTGCAAGAATCACAAGCAGAAGCAAACCGCAGAGATACAATCAGCTTAGCTAACATCCCGACTACAACCGTTGAAAGAGGCTTATATTTCAACTACAAACTATTGTTGCTAAGAATAACTCGGATGCTACTCTCAGCCGATGTGATCAAGTTGAAGGAATGGGCTACTAGTATATTATCAGTCGACGTCACAGCGAGTGTTGATGACGTTTTTGTGGAACTGGATCGAAGGGGCGTGATCAGTGACGTTAATTTGGAAAAGCTGAGAGAATTCTTTGAGAAAATTTTGAGATTTGATCTAGTGCATATGATTGATTGCTTTATCATTGGTGACTACTCTTACTTACGCAACACCAGTGAGGAAACTCCGAGACGGAACATTCAGGGAATCACGTGAGTATTCGTAAATAGTTTTTGTGAGTAACTATGGCCACGTAATGGATAAGACATTGTGTATAGTGCTACTCTGGTTTAAGGTGTAAATCAGTCAAGTTTTCTATGACTGAGGTGACGGGGAGATACCACTCCATGTGGTGACCTCATACAGTTTCCTTTTTCTCTTATTTCAAAGCTATCCACAAAAGTTATCAATCGTAAACAACTTGGCAGACTTAGCAGTAGCCTTTAGCAGACAGACAGCAGCCAACAGAAGGCCCTTGTAACACCTTTATGTAACTGATTTAATTTTACTATTTTTATCTCTTTTTTCGTTTCTTTTTGAAACAGTCCTCGAGTAACTGATCCATCTCAGAGAGCAACGGCAAGTTCTCGAACTTCACTCCAATCAAGTGTTCTCACTTCTGGTAAACATTCACTCCACAGTCAAGCGAGAACTAGCGGAGTTGAGGAATCTTATGTCCCGCCTCAATCCAGGCGACCTGATACATCAGCCGTGACGCCTAGCAACCGTAGAACGGAAGTAAGTGAAGGAACTACCCATCAGCCGGTGCGTGGACAACTAGTAACGAATGCTCCTGGTAAGACTATACAATATTTAAGATTTTCTCTACATCCTAACACACTGCCTACATACCGCTCTACTTTTATATTACTCCATGATTTACTGTGATGAAGAACTTCGGCTTAAATGTCAGTATTTCGTTCTCTAAAATCTCAGCAGTTAACCACCTTTAAGGTTTTCTCTACATCGTAACACACTGTCTACACAACACTCTACTTTTATACTAGGAGTTCTTATCAGAAGTGAAATGCTGCCCGCGCAGAAAATTGGCAAAGACTGATATCATATTTCAGAATAATTATATGAATGGTAAATGGTATAATGGTGTGGCTATGCGAGCCCGTGGCAAAAGACTGCGGCACACTTGGTGGTTTTGCGCATGCTTAGTGATCCCCAACATAAACCATGCGGTTTGACAGTTTGCTCGAATTTTTGCTCGTATATAGTCGCCATTACTCGGTACAGTTTCTAAGTAATAGTCTATATATCTCACGGTGAGGATGGACAAGAAAGAAACAGTGGAAGGTATGTAATTGCATGTATTTTTGTGTTTTAAAACATTTGTCGAGATTATAAAGTTTCTGTCAAGGTTGTTTTGCGATAACGTTAACATTTTTTTATAGATCCTTTAAACTGCTTCATCCACAGTGTTTCCCCGGTGAAAGAGTCAGCAACACAAAAAAGATATTTCAACTGTACTCTCCAGAGCAAAACAAAGACAGTGAGGGCAGTATGTTTTTCTCCGGAAAAGCATAATAAAATGCAGGACATCCAAAAGTGTAAAAGTCCTGTTCGGGTACAAAATTTTCGCTCTTCATTCAGTTATGGGAAAGAAGATGTTATTATTATGAAACAGACCAATATTACTCCAATAGCAGCTACGACAGACTTCGTCTATTCAGATGAACTTGACTCTGTTTCATTGGGGACTAATATCGCTAACCTGTCGAACATTGCTCCAGAGCAATTGGTCTGCTTAAAAGCCAATGTAGCTGAAATATCATCGGTAAAGTCAATAACAACACAATATGGAAAAACTCTAAGAAAACAAGAGGTTTTTTTAACGGACCCCATGGGTTCAATAAAACTTATTCTTTGGGAAAATCATGTTAACACTCAGGAAAGTAATAAGACCTACAAGCTACAAAACTTGCGCCTAAAGTATTCCAAAGGAGAAAGATATCTGAATACAGCAAAATCTGAAGAATTCCACTACGAGCAAACGCCAATGTTTGAGGGAAAATTAGCAGTTGTTGATCATGGTATAGGCGACTTAAGTGCATCAAAAATTTGTGGAGAAATTATTGGTGTACATAGTGCCTCAAAGAATCTGTCGTGTGTCTCTTGCTCAAAAAAAGTAAAGGCCAAGTCTGAAAAGATTGGAAATTGTGAGAACTGCAAGCTAATGCAAAAACTTGACAGTTGTAGCTCGCAGTGGTATTTACGTGTTCTGGTGCAAAACAAAGATCTCAAGTCACAGAAAGTACGTTTATCGATGTTTAATCAGTGTGTGAAGAAATTGTATAAATATCTGGGAAGCCACGTAAATGTTAATACCATATCAGAAGAAGAAATTGTCTTCTTTATTCTCGAATCTGGCAAGTCATTTAACATTACGTACGATAATGTAGACAACAAAATGACAGATATCGAAGATGATGAAGAAGAAGAAGATACAACCGGCGTTGAGGTTGGATCAGAAATTATTTCGGATTAACTTGGTTCATTTAGACTCTAGCTTCTATTATAAGCCTAGTTTGTTATATAGACAAGTATTATGTTATAGGCTATTCAAATTCTATATTCTGGTGCAGGCAACTTTGACTTTGTTATGGAACTGTTATGTTTATATTATTAAATTGCATTTTTATGCAACTGTTTAAATTCCGTCTGTATATTATTATTATTATAGATGTTTATAAACCAACTAATAGTAACGTGTTTTATTTAACTAATTTAACTTAAAATGTTTGCATAAATTAGTATAATTCTAACCACAACAAACATGTATACAATGCTACTCCATGTACACTATACTAAAATAGTAGAAGTTACTATCACAAGGGAAGTTCTACAACAATACACTGTTCTGGGTTTTTGAATAAATTATTTAACAGGCCAGAATTAAATTACAAATCATAATTTATGTGTACTGTATACTGAAAATAATTGGCAAGACTTTACAATATTAAGACAAGTTGTATAGGATGGACAATGCTTTGTTGCTTGATAATATTGATGAAAAAATTATTCCTTCATAGCACATGCACCATGGCAGTTTATAGCTGTAATCACACGGATATAGTGCTACAAATAGGCACTAATTTGATATTAATTAATAGTAATACAAGTCTGAAGACTTGGTTTAATAAGAACATGGTAAGAATGTTTATTGTTAATATTCGTCAACTTCTTTAGGAATTCAGTTATTTAAACATCGTCTTGTTACTGTGGGTATACATCATGATTGATAATTTCTGTAGACGGTAGCCATAGTTGTTTGGGAATACACAAGTTTGACTTTTGCATTTTGTTCCAAAGATTAAGTACCTGTGGTGCCATACCAGACAATCACAATGTCATTATTGGCTTTACATTTCACTGTTGATGTACATCATTTCTTGAATTTTGAAACAGTTCAGTGTTTGTGCAAGAATTAATTGCCACCACTGTAAAATTATCTCCACAAATCTGATTCAGATGTTCGTATTCCATGTGGTAATAATTGCTTGCAAAGTTGTGTAGATGGTGTATCCATATTATGTATCCAATGGCATATATTTTGTTCGCTGCAGTTAGTAATCTTTAATTCACTTGGGACAAATTGTTCATTTTAATGAATAATCACTGTACTTTTGTTGCTACCAAGTACATGTGTAGTTGTACCCTGCACACATCTGTACTGATTAACATCTAGAATAACATAAAGAATATAATCATTTATTAGCATATATAATATAATTAAAAAAAGAACGAATAAGTTTAGTAAAACAAATGCATCGTTGGAGTTTAGGAGAGAGTAGTAATATAAAATTATAGAAAATATAAAAACTTACCTATTTTCCACCTTGCCTGGCAGCCACAAAATCTCCATACAATATTATAGAGATGGTAATAAGAAGTAATTGAAGTAGGCCTGAGTTTATTTATTGAAAATGTATTGATCAGATTGAGTGGTAATTGTAATGTATAATATTATGTACTGTATTTTCACAGTACATCTCTTTCTAGGACCCATAATTGTAATCCTTCACATTATTCAACCTGAATGGTTTGATAAGTTAAATGCACGGTTTGTAACTTGTGCTAAATGATCTAGCTTGTTTTCTTCTTTAAGCCTGAACTGCAAATTTGCTGATGACTTTAGGTTTGACAATCTTTCATAAGTCATGGGTTCAATGACACAAGATGATAGTGTTTTTGCTCTACTTATTGCAACATAAGAGACTCCAGCAGTTCTCTCTGATTTCCCAATATCAATCCAAGTTTTTGGTAGTGTAAGTCCTTGGCTCTTGTGTATTGTTAAAGCCCAAGCAAGTCTCAGAGGTAGTTGTTGCCTCTCATGGAAACCATGTTCTGTCTGTGCGGTGACAGTGATTGGACATATTGGTACACATGATGGGTGGTTGTCACTGAATGAAGGACCTCTATAGTCTTCAAATTGTACTACCACAGCAATAGGCAAGTCTGGTGGTTGATGATTGTTCTTAAAGATGAAATCAACAACTGTTCCAGTGGCTCCATTGCAGAGACCAGCACTTGACCATAAATTCATGGTTAACATAACTCTAGCACTCTTGGCTAGAAACACTATAGGTTCTAATCCAGACATGTCGTCAGAAGACTTTTTCTTTGCCAATGGAGAAGAATGACGAGCATTGATATGAGCAATTGGGTGCTCAAGTTTTGTGAGTTGTTCATGGTTGTAATTAGCAACTTGTTCATTGCTGTAGAAGAGCCGAATAGCATCTTCAAATTCTGCCAAGTTTGGAATGCTCGATGGCTGGCGAGTTAAAAGTAACTCCCAATCTTCAATTGTTGATTCACCTTTACGTAATCGTAACAACAAATCTCTGAAGTTAACTTGTTCAGAGTTCATGCCTTGTACTCGCTGATTGACAGTAAGTTTAACTACTTTATCAAACATTTGATACGTTTGATAACCTTGTTCACCAACATCACTTGATGGTTTAGCATGATAAAGAGGCTTATCTGCTACAGGTGGTAACTGACCTGGGTCTCCAGTTAAAATTAGAGATTTCCCTCCAAGAACTTTGTCATTATGTCCAGTTGCTTGTTTGCAACGCTTGTCTATCCAGCCAAAAGCAACTTGACCAAGCATTGAGTATTCATCAATAACAATATATTCAATTTCGTTAAGATTTTCTTGCAGTCTACATAAATTCTGACCTGTAAGATTTTTTCTACCCCGAGATCCGATTGGTAGTTTCAACAAAGAGTGTACAGTGACACCTTGTATATTATAAGCGACTTTACCAGTAGTTGCAGTAACTGCACATTTACCTTGTAAAAGGTTTCGAATAGCATTGATAAGGTAACTCTTACCAGTACCAGCAACACCAATAATTATAAGACATAATGGTTCTTTTTCTGATGAAGATGATGGATCTTCAAAATGAGTTTTGACAACATCATAACCAAGTTGTTGCATTTCACTGAAACTGTTTGTATCTACAACTTCATATTGCACATTTATAGTGACAGGATCATCTTTTTTAGTTTTAACCCATGTTGGCATTTCATGGATTTGTTGATCAGAATATAATTGGCTCTGTCTAGGTGCCAATCATGTGTTGACTCTGGTATCTGACCAGAGTTTTGAAATGGAGTGTTAAGTTCTGATAAAATCATCCACTCCTCTTGAATAATGTCTTGTTCTGGACAAGGTTCATCTTCCAGGTCCTGTTGACTCTGGATAACATTTTGTAATTTATCAAACCAGTCTGGGACATTATCTTGTCCATATGGTGTCTGCAAGAATTCTTGCCAACAATTAACCAATATTTCATCAGTTGGTTCTTGGTCACCCCATGCATCGTTTTGGGTTGTTTGCCAAGGCTTGTACCTTAAAAGTTGATATTTACAGTAAAGGCCAAAATTTGGACCTTTAGGATTGGGAGAATAAGTTGGAAATATTCTTGGAACAATATTCTCTGGAAGTTTTGTCAACTCATTGTTAACAACTTTGAATGTTGTAGCAAACTGAACAAAGTTCACGTTCATTACCACATGTGAACTGTCATATTGTTGACGGTTAGCATAAACATCAAGTAGTGAATCCTCACTACAAGAATCACCATCTTCAGCATTATCACAAACTCTACGTGAACCATTTAGACTAACTGGCATCACTTTAAATGATGAACTATGAAGTTTTAATGACAGCAAATGATGCATTGTCTCTTGAGCTGCATAATCTCTTTCACCAAGAGTTTTCATGACTACCTTCTTGATAGCTCTGCGATTATTGTCAACATTCTGAACAATAGAATTAATGCCTGTTTAAGCATAGATGACCTTGGTTCACCTTTAGCAGCATATTTGGTGAGATACTCAACACAAGCATAGTGATCAATAACAACTTGAATATCACAGTTAGCTCTCCAACCTTGTAATTGGAGTTGTTGGTGGTTATTTAACCTAGAATCATTTCGTTTAGTCACAATTTTGGCTCGATAGTGAACATTATCACCTTTACTGTTAATTTTTTCAAATTGTAATTTTGTCTGAGGACAGTGGTCAAATGGAAAATGAAATCTACATTTCAACTCTGACTCATTAGATTTTTTTCTAAGGCAATAATTTGTACTGCAACGAGTGTGTCGTTGCACCATATTTAAAAGATCTGTATAATCAGATTCTAGTTCATGATCAGGAATGTCATCATGACATTATCCACATGTCCTCATCTGGTGGATTTGGATTAATGGTTGATAATAACCAATCAACATATTGACACACTGTGTCAGAAGCATTCTGGCCAGCTTCAATATCCTGGTCTAGTTCTGTTGTGTCAGGACAATCATTCTCGTCCTTAAATTGTTGAGCCAAGAACCCTTTCAGAGCAGTCTGGGTAAGTTGACACAAACCTGGGTCATTATTTAATTTAGCAGTACCATGACAATGAATACTACCTCTACCTTGGTATTCATATCTGAACCAGTGCCATTTGGCACCTAGAGTGTTGTAAAGCCAGTGTTTAACAAAGCTTTCTAATCGTTGTGTGAAAAACCAATCTACAAGATGAGGATTGTTAATGACATTTTGTCGCCTTATCTCACTGGTAGTGATACCAATGTTATTGTCAGTATTTGCTTCAAACAGAGCATGTAATTCAGGCCAATGCATATCCGCTGAAGAAAACGTGAAGAACAATGTTGGTGCTCCAACATTAGTGATAATGGCTTTGAGTTCCTCTCTTACTTTATTCCAGTAAGCATTGGTGCCAGCAATATTGGCAACATATCTGGACACTTTAGACATAAAAACATTTGTGTTGTTACTGGCAGCCATTTCACGCAGTTCATCAATGGTGAGATGTGCTTCACCTGGGTTTTGTTCTAGAAATATTCCACTTTGCTGTAGAATACGTTTCCTTTGAATCATGTTAAAAGCCCAATATGAAAATCTGGGGTGAGTGGCAAAACGGTAGACCCATTTACCACCAATAATTTCAGCAAATTTTAAAAGATGCTTAATTCTTTCTTGAAGAGGAACATCTTTCAAGAGAGCTGAGTTAGTGGGATCACCTTTCCCATCCGGGAATAATGTTGGAAAAGCCATTGTAGCTAGATGCGATATCTGATATTCATTTAATGGCTCATTTTCAACAGTGGGCCATGGCATTGGTTCATTTTCAGAAAGCTGATTTCTAACAGCTTCAATCTCCCGTTGTTGTTGCTCACCAACAGGTAAAAAACTACTCATTTCAGTTGAGTCATTATATACTATATCCTCAGAGGGATTATCAGTTGGAGGACCTAAGTCAGGTGAAGAATTATCATCTGAGACTATGTCATCTTCAGTCCAAACAGTCATAAGGTCCAATGGTACACCATTTTCAGGCAAAGAATTTAATGCATGTTCACTAATTTGTAACTCAGAATAATGAGGATTATTTTGTATTAGCCACAATAATGCATTGTATACTTTTTGTTTTCTGACAGTCACATCTTTAAATGTGTTATTTTTACCTTTAGCCTTGACAATAATTACTGCCAAATTTTTGGGGTATCTTGGCAACAATGTTGCAAGTTCTGTGACATTTTGTGGCAAATTAATACAATGCCCAGAGTAACCTCTTTGACCACCAGGTTTAATATAAACTCTCATGATCGGGAGAGCACGAGCAATTAACATTTCCTCAACTTGAGTCATGTTTTGTAATTCATGTGGAACACATGAAGGGATCATTGAATTCTCACACGAGAATTTTTTTGGAGATCTTTTATCTCTGGTGCATCGTGAACACACATAATCACTGTGTGACTTTGGTTTAGATTTCAGTGGCCATGCCTCCTGACAAATTGTACATTGACTGACTGAAAATTCAACAGACTTATGGAACTTATTAATGTTAGCTTTTGCCCAACATTGTTCTTCAATACCACCACTGTGTGTGATGTCAAATTCATTTAAATAATCCTGCTGTGAGAGTTTCTCTTTGGGAACAGAAGTGTTCTCTTCCTGCTTTTGTTTTTTATAAACCCTAGCTTTTGCTAGTCTAGTCTGTCTGTCACTGTCAGTTTCCTCTGACCGTTTCCTTTTTGCGAATCTCTAGCTGTTTGAAGTCTAGTTTGTTTCTTGTTGCCAGTTTCATCTGACAACTTTCTTTTATCAGCCTCTCTAGCTTTCTCAAGCCTAGTTTGCTTTTGAGTGAGTGATTCCTTTGCTCGTTTTGTTTTTTGATATTCTCTATCTTTTTCAAGGCTAGTTCTTTTATCTGAATCATTCGGATGTAATTGAATTGGGACAATTTCAAATAAATTGATATTTAAGTTCCTTGACAAGAAACATAAATATTGTTCAAATTCTATGTTGTTGTTAAATTTCATGACAACAGCAGTGCCATTAACATGAGGCATACCATTACAATCTCTGGCATGAGAATCAAATAAATAGAAATCATTTAAATGCTTTATTAAGGCCATCATATAGCCTTCTAATATTAAAATAGCATAATTGCTATTTGTAAAAGTATTCATCAAGGCTGAATGAATGGTATAGTAAGGAGACTGTATTTCACAGTCATTAATGATTAAACCTTGGTAGTCATTTCCATAATTTATAAACCAAATTTGGCTTTCATTTTGTGCCTCCACCACAATGGGTAGATCAATAATAGTTTGTGCCTCAATGGGCTCCACCACAATGGGTAGATCATTTATAATTTGTGCCTCAACGGGCTCCACCACAATGGGTAGATCAATGTTTGTCACCTTCATAGGTGATGTGTAATTTGCCTCAACGGGCAATATATTTGTGTCGATTAATGGCCGACATACCTCTTTGTAAAGTTTGTTGCTTGAACAGTTTGTTAACCAAGGAAAGTTAACAATTGTTGGTAAGTTGTCGACGAACAACAATTCTTCACGTGGGATGAGGTAATTCTCAAAAGCGTACAAATACATGTTGTCTCCTTGTATAAGGACTTTGTCAATTGTTGTTGAGTCCCACTCGTTCACTGGAATATTTCGTGTTGTTATTAGCGCCGATAAACTCATAAAAGCACATTGCTTTCCTCGAGACTGACCACTAAAACACTCATGGCCTTGATGAATGCTTCCACAAGCGAATAAAGACATGTTTATATTTGAGTTTAAGCAAATAAAAGATAAAATATTTCTCAACAGTAAACTCAAACTGCACACAACGTGCAAAACGAATTTAAACGAACGCAACAATACATACATACGCAGTTGAGTCTGTGGTTGAGCTGTTGCTTTTCACGGGTTTCCCTGGTGGGTGCCCCCCCGGTGGCCCCCCGGATTTCCGACAAAGAAACATCCAACATTTCAACAAATCGAAATCTATGTCGACTATACATAGTTCGGCCAAAGAGACTGGGCACGAGTAAACGCAAGGCCGTGTCAAGAATAGTGTGCTGCCTCCCTGGGGGGAGGCAGCAATTACTCCATGATTTACTCTGATGAAGGACTTTAGTTTAAAAAGCCCGTATTTCGTTCTCTAAAATCAGCAGTTCACCGTCTTTTAAGATTTTCTATACATCATAACACACTGTCTACACAACACTCTACGTTTATATTACTCTGATGGAGGACTTTGGTTTAAAACGTCAGTATTTCGTTCTCTAAAATCTCAGCAGTTCACTATCTTTAAGATTTTCTATACATCATAACACACTGTCTACACAACACTCTACTTTTATATTACTCCATGATTTACTCTTATGAAGGACTTTGGCTTGAAACGTCAGTATTTCATTTTCTAAAATCAGCAGTTCACCATCTTTTAAGATTTTCTATACATCGTAACACACTGTCTACACAACACTCTACTTTTATATTACTCCATGATTTACTCTTATGAAGGACTTTGGCTTGAAACGTCAGTATTTCATTCTCTAAAATCTCGGCAGCTCGACTATCTTCAAGATTTTCTCTAGGGGTGCACCGGATATAGTATCCGGCCGGATAATCCGGCCGGATAGTGATAAAATCTTACTATCCGGTGTCCGGCCGGATATTTACTATTATCCGGCCGGATACCGGATAATTTGTTTTTCCTGAAGTGTACTAAATTTCCGTTAATTGAAACATAAAAAATACTTAAAAATAGACATTAATACAACAAAACAACAATCTGATTTATTTACTGTTTAAATATTGTTCGTGGTGGTAATATGGTTAACCATAATCTCAAACAAACAGATGATTTCAATTTGCAAATAAAACTAATTTGCGGTAAGTACTTAATATAAACGACTAATGACATATAGTAACTAAAACATCCCAAACATGCCTCGACTTGTTGGCGTTGTAATGGCTCACAGGAGTAAATATCATGCAAAATAACAACAAATCTGAATAGCTGACTTAAAAATGATCTTAATGATGTATTATGGTCGTATGTTCTTGTATAATTCTGTTTTAATTTGTAAATTTCCAAAATAAGTGACGATCCCGCTCGACGGCACCACGGGGGGTCGCCCAATGAAAAATACTAAAAAATCAATATAATATTCACATTTTATTATATTGCTTTAATTTTTTCAATTTGAATTTGTGAAATAGTGCTTTTCATTTTACTTCCCCAAAGTTTGGTGTTAAAGTAATTTATTGTTTAAATATTTAACATTTTGTTGTAGATTATAATAATATTATTAATAATAATTAGCATAAATTAGCATAATTTGCAAAATGGGTTGTCTGACAAGACCCGACAACCCAAAATTTGAATAGTAGAGGTGAAAACGATTCAAATGATGTATTGTGGTATTATTTTTGTGTTATTATGCCATGCTAATTCACAAATTTGCTGAGACCACCTGCTGTGAGTGGTTTTCGCGCCAGCCAAGAATGAGTTAACCATATTTATTATAAGGTGTTCTGGTTTTGAAACTTTATTCATTTGTGCATCTAATCTTAATATATACAGTATATATTATATGTCAAGTATTCAAATTGATAAAATATCCGGTATCCGGCCGGATTATCCGGCCGGATTTTTTTCAGATATCCGGCAAATCCGGTATCCGGCCGGATAGTAAAAATCACTATCCGGTGCACCCCTAATTTTCTCTACATCATAACACACTGTCTACATGGAACTCTACATTTATATTACTCTCCAATCTGAGACAAGATTATCATTGACTTTAATGCTCAGCGTTGAAGAAAAAGCTTTTAAAGTTTTGTATTTTACCAAAATTCATTATTACGCCTAGATTTGACTTCTCATTAAATCTATTGATTATAGCAACACTATTAATTATTATTTTCTTTTATTCCGACACTAGGCTCAAAAAATGGCACTTCAAACGGCTCCACAACAAAC
Organism: Corallium rubrum; assembly: GCA_964035015.1. NCBI lineage: Eukaryota > Metazoa > Cnidaria > Anthozoa > Scleralcyonacea > Coralliidae > Corallium > Corallium rubrum. The sequence goes on from OZ036006.1 coordinate 7,451,591, forward strand.
CGTGCACGCTCGCAAGTTGACATGGGAAGCAATGGAAGAAAGTTGTCTGAATTTCAACGTGCTGACTCAGCAAGAAACAACAATTCTAGAACCCAGGCTCCTAACGATGACTCTGACTCTGATGACGATGATGACGATAGTGAATGGTTATGCAGTCATTATAAGAGACGTTGTTTCGTCAAGTCTGATTGTTGTGACAAATACTGGCCATGTCACCGTTGTCATAACAACGAAAGTAAATGCGGTCAGAAGAAATTGAAGTCACGTGATACGAAGTTTTCGAAATGTGTGAGTGGTGGAAGAGAACAACAGGTAGGAAGGAAAGTCTGGTTCTTTCTTTTTTATATTGGCTTTGCCAGACGCAAGTTCTAGGCTTTGTTGTTTTTTCAGCAATTGTGTAGAGTAAATAGTTTTTAGAAACTAAACTCGAATGGACTGGACCATTGTTTTAATAAGGAATAAGGTTCGGAGTTATAGATCAAATCGGAGTTTCGACTGCGCATACAATCTGAGTGAGGATAAAACGTAGTTTATTTATAACACGAAGCTGAAGCAGCCGTAGTAAAGATAACGTTTCTGACTTCAAAAACTTTTTCAATTGCCTATAACTCAAGATATTACTAATATGGTTTCTATATAACGTGAATAGTTGAATGCCAAAATTTTTTCTGGTATTAGCTGCCAGTTTGCCAGCTGTTCGCCAATGTTTTGCCGGTCTTATAACTCGTTCAGTCCAGCTTTATCACCAAGCTGGCGAACTGCCAGCTAAGTTCACGGAGTTGTCTAATGATCGCTTGAATCTACCGAGTCTAGTACTGTAGGTTTAATAGTTCACTAAAAGTATTAGGAACCGTTGTTATTTGGAAAAACGGACTTGTTTACATGGCTTCATGCGTAGCTGTGGTTTAAAAGTACCTTTAACTGTACAATCAAAATAGCTAGTCTCAGTGCGGTTCTACATAACTACGTTGGGTCTTTGTACTTTTTAACACACATACGCTTAATATGTGCCCACTGTTGTGCTGTTTCGTGTATAGGCTATACCAAACTGCATTGCTATCAGTAGCCCGAGTGAACGCCTAAGCAGGCGTCTTGTTCAAATCAATTAAAGTGTATATAAACCCAAAATTTTTTATCATCTGAATTCGTTCTACATAGAACAAACAGTTGTTCAGTGAAATATTTCTTTGATTGGAGCTATTCTTCAATGTTTTTTGGCGATTCGCATTTCTAATACGGTAATGAGATGACGTGTTTCTCTTTTTAGCAAGATAAACTACCTGAGAAATTTTTTGTGGGAAAACTCATACAATACGGAACATGTTGTTCAAATACACCATTAATGGAAGAATTGGGTCATGTCACTCCTGCAAATAAATATTGTATAGATAATGATGACTACTTTGGCGTCATCTCATTACCATTTTGAAAACAAAAATCTCTATTAAAGCAATAAAGGTTGCTCCAATCTAAAAAATACTTCGTTGTTCAAGTATTTGCTAAAGGTAGAACGTATTTAGATGATAAAAAAATTGGGGTTATATTCACTTTAAATTCGTCTGAATTAATTCCGTTCATTGTGCGCCGTTTAGCGCAGGCCTAAATGAAACTAACGTTTTGGTCTATGGTCTATAGTAGCCTGCGTCACAGAGTCACAGACGCTCGAGGCTACGTCTATAGCATGCAGAGTCAATCAGAGTATGGTTTGGAAATAGGTAAACTTCAAAGCGCATGCATATGAGCTGTGCACGTGATTTTATGTTGAGATGGTCCTTACCATCCACAAACTTTTGTTTTTCTCTTATTAGTATTTCAATAACAAAGTTGAGTGATTGAACCTAAACGTTGCTATTGGATGATTGCTTCATTATACTAAAAAACATTGTTCTCATGCTGTGAGGATTCAACAAGAAAACTTTTAGAATATTAAAAATATATTTTCTAGTTCTACAAGCATGTAGGATTGTAATGTAGGTAATATTGAGCTCCTTAGGAGCAGCACATATGACTATGAATTTGCAACCTTAGCTCTCCATCTGAGCCTCAGTGACTCAATGGTTAGAGCGTCTAACTGGTCATTAGAAGGTTGCAGGTTTGAACCCTGTCTGAGGTTCAGAAATCTTTTCTGAGTAATTGAGCTTGATGAACGTCCAACAAACGTCTGTTCCATTACACCAAGCTCACAAACGTACCACATGCACTACATGTATACGTAGAACTTATCATATTCTCTTGTATTCTTCTTTTTTCAGTTGCGTCCACGCTCGCGGTCTCGAGATTTAACCTTGGGTGGAAACCCAAGAACACCAGCAGCAACAAATGGGGATAGCCGTAACGAGAGGGACAGTGTATTGCAGAGCAAGTACAGATGTGTACCTGGAGGTCCTCAACTATCCCCGAGCACGACAACCGCTGAGAGTAGTATACTCGCTACGACTGATTCCGACAGTCGCCAAATAGACCAAACTGGTGATGCCATGGACTGTGCCGCCGTGATGCTTCGTAACCGACTGTATGAATTGTTTATATTAATACACTTTACTGTTGTTTAATTAATTGTTAGTTTGAGAACAGTGGTTGATGTGAAATATAACTGCAATCTTTAACATTTATCATCATTATCATCGTCATCATTATGAATATCATCATAATCACCAGTACCACCACCATTACAACCACCATTACCATCACCATCACCATCACCACCACCATCACCACCACCAGCATCACCACCAGCATAACCACCACCATCATCATCACCACCACCATCATCACCACCACCATCATCACCACCACCATCATCACCACCACCATCATCATCACCACCATCATCACCACCACCACCACCATCACCACCACCATCACCACCACCACTACCACCACCATCATCACCATCGTCATCACCACCACCACCATCACCACCACCACCACCATCATCACCACCACCATCATCACCACCACCACCACCACCACCATCATCACCACCATCACCACCACCACTACCACCACCATCATCACCATCGTCATCACCACCACCACCATCACCACCATCACTACCACCATCACCACCACCATCATCCCAATATCAATATATACCCGACTTTACCCGTCGTGGTTATTATTGTCGTTTAAATAGAATATATATGTGTCACACCACTTCGAATTTGGAATTAGATTGAAAAGCAAGACAAATCCGTCACTTCTCTCCCATCTCTCCTCTCCTTCCTCATGCCAGCCTGTCTTTTTACCTTCCTACTGCTAAACTAGCAAAAGTCAAACTTGGATCAAATCTTTAAAGTATACTACAATAGCCATTTGGATCAAAAGCCAAGGCCAGCCGACAATTTAAGTAGTCATTTACTTTCTGTTCTTTCAAAAACAGAACCACAGACGCCATTCAGGAAACAAACCTAGCGGATCAATCTGAGTTAGAGGAAGACTCCAACGACCCAGACTCCAACGACCCAGACTCCAACGACCAACAACCCAGAGTTCAATCGATCGTTTCCGCGCAACAAGGTTAGTACTTGCATGGGTGACCGCTTGGAAATGACCCCGTTGTTGAGCTTGGAACTCATGTGAGTAGACTTTAGTTGATCTCTCCTGTGTTTCGGGGTTTTTTCGTCGGGTTCTCCGGTTTTCCTCCCTCCATAAAACCAACAACTAACATCTTAGCTGTGATCCGTGGTCTGAACTGTGTTGTATGGCGGCTGCCTGACGTGCCTTTGATATGCCTCGACACAGCCACGTTGATCTGCGTCCTTCGCAATTTAGCCGCTGGCTGCAAGTAAGGATGATCAGCCCGTCGGGTTCTCCGGTTTTCCTCCCTCAGTAAAATCAACACCTAACACCTTAGCTGTGATCCGTTAATGAAGAGGGCCCTGGGTAAGATTAGCTTCCGCCAACCAGGTGCTCTCCCTCCCAATGGAACGTATAAGCTATTTTCGGAATGCCCCTGTTTTTATAGGTTATTATGGAGACATACCGGAAGCCTTGGACGGAGTTGATATTGGATTTATCTTGCTTTTATATATCACTGATAGTTTGGGTGGAAAATATTGAGTGAGGATTAGCCAATAACAAAATAACAATAACAAATCAATAATAAGATGCGAAAATCATTTGCTATTCCTACCGTCGATGAGCAAAAAAAGGAAGGAGGGGGTGTAAAAAGGATGAGTGAGAGTAAAAAAATAGATAAATTAATTGAAAATACTGTCTTTTTTTGCTCATCGACGGTGGGAATAGCAAATGTCTTTCACATCTCATTATTAATTTTAGAAACTATGTTCAATATTTTCGGCAGTACTCAAACCTTACTATGTATATATATTGAATTCGCAATGTATTGTGGCCTATCCAGGCAGCAAGCTCCATTAAAAGGGCGATTGCGTATAGTGTTGAGACACAATGCGGTAATTTTTTTTCTTTTTAAATACTTTCATGGCAACAATGTCTAGATATGATCGTTGTCATATTGGTAAAAGCAATAATTCTCGTACGTATAAGGATACATTTGTCATGAATCTATCCTTACACGTCCGAGAATTGTTGCTTTTACCAATATTACAATTATTATATTTAGATATTGCTGCCACGAAAGTATTTATAAAGAAAAAATTACCGTATTGGGTCTCAACACTACGCAATCGCCCTTTTAATGGAGCTTGCTAACCCTGGATGAGAAACGCCGTTATAGAGTACATCTATGTTATATTTTCTTTATATGGTTGTACCGTAAATATATTATAAAGTAAGGTTAGTTGGCGTAAGTCTGTGACTAGTTAAAGCAACGTTTGTTACAGATACATGTCCACTATAACTGCTATACAGCTCTTTACATTTAACAACTTGTATTCAAAAACGTATTAGCGTTTGATAAAGGAAAAACAAAAGAAACCATGTTTAATGAGTGCCTTTATATGATAGAGTATGCCTTTATTCAAGCAGGACGACAAGGGTTATTGAACCGACCAAAGTCAATTAGTTGTTTTATAAACCGAGCGCGTAGCACTGATTTTTGGGATATTCGTGATACTATCACGCGCGCTAGATCAAAGAAAACCGACTTTGTCGGCTAATAATTGATCTTTATTTTTAAGCTTACGTCATGCTTAGTCCTTCAGAGTGATTTTGGACACTTGTACTAACTAGAGAAGTTGATCTCTGAGCATCCCTACAATATACGAGCCATGCATATAACACATGTAATGGCTTAATGTTTAAGTCTCTTTTTGTAATCATAGCAGAAACTAGCTCACTGCTAGTTTCTGCAAAAACTCAATAATTCATGAGGAAAACACAAAGGAAATCAGTACCATGTCCGTGGTTTTATACCTGATAAAGAAACCTCCTGGTTTACATAAACTTTAGCTTTGATTTTCTCGGCTTAGACAACGTTATTTTTCAAACATACTACGCCAATGAACTTAACAAATGGGTCGTTTTTGAAGCTATTTAAAACATTCGCAGTACGTGTATGTTTTATCAGATCTGAAACACTGGGCTATTGTCTTGTGTTTTAAATCTGATAAAACACTGCTGCTTATCAGCTCATGTTTTAAATATTACATAAAGGAAAAACAAAAGAAACCACGTTTAATGAATGAATGAGTAATGATTTATTTAACGTCGTAAGCACAGGATGTGGTTGCCCAATCATCCGAGCCAGAGGCTCATGTTAAAAGTGCACGACATAAGCTAAGACCCAAGTGTTGATTTTACGGAGGGAGGAAAACCGCAGAACCCTGCGAAAAACCCTCGAAGCACAGGAGAGACCAACTAAACTCTACTCACATGAAATTCAAGTTCGAGAACGGAGCTATTCCCAGACGGCCACCCATCCAAGTACTAACCCCGTCCAACTGGGCTTAACTACAGCGGTGAGAGGCAGCGTCCTAACAGCACACGCCACCCGTGCTTCCCATCTACCAATATCTTTATATGTAATAAAATTCTACGATCATTCAAGCAGGACGACAAGTAATAAAGCATGAACAGCAATCTGTATCTATTTACAATAAGGCAAGCTGCAAGCGAGCCGTAGTAAATCAGATACAGATCGGCTGCGAATGTTTTATCGTACTTATCAAATAGATGCATCTAAATAGCCATGTTTTCAGACTATTTTTCAAGTTGGAGTGATTTTAGCTAAGTAAGTGAGGAAAAAGTTTATGTAAATCAGGACAGTATGCGATTTACAGATATTGATTAAACTCGTTTCTTTTGAATTGTCTTCATGAATTATTAATGAATTTGATAATAGATCTTATTATAGTAAACTGTGTATCATGAAAAATTATTACCTCCCTACCTCAAACAAGATGTTAGGTTTTCACCCCTGTTTATTTGTTTGTTTGTTTGTTTGTTTGTTTGTTTGTTTGTTTGTTTGTTTGTTTGTTTGTTTGTTTGTTTGTTTGTTTGTTTGTTTGTTTGTTTGTTTGTTTGTTTGTTTGTTTGTTTGTTTGTTTGTTTGTTTGTTTGTTTGTTTGTTTGTTTGTTTGTTTGTTTGTTTGTTTGTTTGTTTGTTTGTTTGTTTGTTTGTTTGTTTGTTTGTTTGTTTGTTTTAAACCTGATAAAACACTGCTGCGCGTTTTTTAATCCATTGCTGCCTAGGATGTCTGAGGGTTCTGTTTGGCATTAGCAGAGTAAAACAATAGAGGAATTATTTTTGGCCAGCTCAGAAAGGAATTCTCCTATTTACCTTTTTTGCTTCAATTTGATCTTACAATTCAAAAGATGGCCCTTGTGAATCCTATATAAAAATAATCAGATTTCCTAATCAGCAAAATATTAATTTTACTTTCTTTTTGGTTTTCAATTTCAATTTCAATTTCAATTTCAATTTCAATTCAATTCAATTCAATTCTTCCAATTCAAGATGGCGAAGAAACTGAACAATTAATTACAGAGGTCAAGGTGGAAAGGGGCTTTAACCTGTTTAAATATAAATATTATTATCCAATACTTAGTGACATTAAATTGACTTGACAACACGACAACAACAGCAACAACAACAACAACAACAGTAGCGACAGCGACAACAACAGCTACAACGATAGCAACATAATAACAAGTAAAAATAATAATAAAAATAGTAATAATAATAAATATTATTAAATAATAATAAAAAATATTATTTTTATTCGCAAAGCAGCAAAGTAAATTCCGTAAATATATTTACGGAATAAGATATATATCAAATCAAATTTATTTTGCACAAAGTATACAGATTACAGTCATAAAAAGAAAAAGATACAAGCATAATTACAGTGAAATTAAAATAAAGAGAAAATAAACTATAGAGAAAATTATAACGTGCTGGGACTGCCAAATTAAGTAGCTAACGGTTTCGAGTTGGCCTCTCATTGCTAGTAGTCACCGAGACTGAGGGGTCGTTTACATGAATCCGGATTGAGTTTCAATCCGGATTGAAAAGCGAAGTCAATCCGTGTTTACATGGGAATTGGGTTTCTGGATTGAGATCCGCCTGTCGCCTGAAATCCGGAAAAATATTAGAAAACACGCATGCATTGTTTGTTCTAGTCCTCTCTGTCATGTTTTTCATTCCGGAATGAAACTCGCACCGCCTTTACATGATTCTGGAACGAAATTTCAATCTGGAATGAGATTTCAATCCGGAATTAGAAACGGATTGAACTCAATCAGGAATGAGCTAATCTCAATCCGGATTCATCAGAAGCGGAATGAGTTCAATCAGGATTGAAACGCAATCCGGATTCATGTAAACGGTCCCCGAGGGCGACTATGAAAAAAGAGTTTATAAAATTGATTTATTCGTAAGGTAAAAACTGTTCATTAAAGTTAGATAAAAACTGTTTATTTGTTAAATAAGAAGTTTGTCCTGGTAAATTTATAACTAGAGTTCAAGACAGGTGGAAACTGGGTAATCAACATGTTGACTGTTGATGTACTTAAGTCCTTCCAGTGAACAAGGGGAAACCCCCCAATTAATTATGACGAGGTATATGGGAGCCAAAAACAATGGTGGCCCTAAACATGTCATAAAATTCAAAATAACGAAATGTTTTGGTAAGTCTTAATAGCGTTTGTCTTTTGTGTACTTTCCCTTGATAAACGTCGAAATTATTCAAGCGAAACTCAAGCTATATGGTGTGTATAAAACAAATTCGAACCCTTAGAAAATGAATTAGCATTCGTTTCAAACAACCTATTGTAGTAGTTTGAAAGCCCTAAACACTTCTGAGCCACAGATGCGTAAAACACACGGTCTTATACACCTGGGAAATTAAGATAACTTGAAGTGTATGCATGGTGAAAGTATTTACAAGCTTTTTCTCTTCCTGTTTAATTTATGTGCTGATTAATTTATAACTCAGCGCTTTTAGGGCTTTCAAACAACTACATGTCTGCTCCCTTGGGAAACAGTTAGTTTTGTTTTCCCTCAAGTCTCGATGTTGCCCCTCGACTTCGTCTTGGGAAATATCAAGACTCTTGGGAAAACAAAACTAACTGTTTCCCTCGGAGCAGACATTAAGTGTATATTATTGAACAACTTCGGAAGCTGTAATAAAAAACAGTTTAGAAAATTGATTTATTCGTAAGATAAAAACTGTTCATTAAAGTTAGATAAAAGCTGTTTATTTGTTAAATAAGAAGTTAGTCCTGGTTTATGCAGTGTGCTATGAGCGGACCGAACTAATTATTAGCCTAATTGGTTGCGGAACGCACTTAGCGCCAACACCGTACCTAAATAAGCGAGGTTGAATATAATTTATTATAATCCATAATTTTTATTTTAGCGTTATAATAAATTTGGTTCGTTCAAAATTTTTCATGTATAAAGCGTGCCAAGACCGCAGCAATTAATTAATTAGGTCGGTCCGCTCAGAGTTCAAGACAGATGGAACATGTTGATTGTTGATGCACTTTAGTGGCCAAGGGGAAACCCCCAAATTAATGTAATGACGTAGATAAAAGATGGTAAACAGTATCCAGCTCTTTACAACACAGACACAGAGCACAGAGGTAAGATTAGGGTAGAAGTCAAATTTTGCAAACAGAAGCGTTTAGATAGAGTATTATTAGTATTAACAGTACAAAGTTTGCAAATTCTATTCTGCTACAGCATAGTAAACAAGTTATTATTAAGTTCTATAAGATAGGTAGACTATTCTGCATGTACTGAAGAGCTGCTTAACTCTCGATAGATTTGCAAAACCATTTGGTTGGCGCTATTGGATGAACACCTAGTTTAAAAACATCAGCACTAATGTTTGGTTTTCGTATAGTTCATTCAAAAAAAATTGTGTTAATATAAATTGTCTTCCAAGATTAATGATTTCACAAATTACTACTTGGAAGTCATGATGCGCCAGCACAGAAATGGTCCTGTAGTATCCAGTGAACTGGTAAGGCAGCAACGCTAACCTTTCCAATTTTATCACTTCAGTTCGCTGCGATCTTTCCAAGTTGATTGTATTTTGCTTGTGTTGCGATTAATATGAGGTAAGCGTACTTATAATAATGTCGTCAACAGCAGTTCTCAGCAGGCGCTAACCAGTTGAAACCGGAAAGATTTGCATAGGTATGTTTACAATTAGGAAATGAAACTAATTCAAGAATTACTTCAGTTTATTTCAATCAATTCATTAATTAACAAAAATACTTCCAAATTTCAAGATCTTCCAAAGTACGTTAAATAGATCTCTTGGAGAAAGTTAGAACAGAATTTTAAATAAGATTATATTGAACAAAGAGATTTAATACCTAAAGTACTTCCGTTTGCTGTAAAAAAATTAATTTTGAAATACAAGAAGTCGTGCGAGTTTACATTAGTTGCTTTGAAGACAGAAACATAATACTTGGTTCTGGAAATGATAACTTCACAAAGCGATGAAATCATGAAAATATTTTATTTTAAATTTTAATAGTCAACACATCCAGCAGTGACGCACGCTACATGCTCTCGTCATGATATTAGAGAGCTTAAGCACAGAATAAACATATTAGGCGTTTTTGAGACACGGACGGTGACCGGAAGAATAGGAATACAATAGAACTACTGAATTGAACCGTGTATTCTTTGAAAAGATTTTTTTACCCAAAACAAAGGTTATGAATAATCACATATCTAAACTGTTAGAATCTTTATATAATCTTTATATAAAAAAACAGATTCTTTATTATATATTGTAATGTAATGAAATTATCCCCCTTAAAATACAAGTTTTCTACTTTAAAAGCATGTCTCATTGTAGTAAAACAAAACAACGATGACAGGCTTCAACATTCTAGAAGTTCCCATCGTCTCAAGAACGTGAAAATGCTCTCAATGATGACGTCTTGTGTAGGACGACGACGGCGTTCTCTTTGCTCTTGGAATTTTAAATTGCTCATTATCATTGTTTTGAATGAAAAATGCTATTGAATTCAGTCGCCGTCCGTGGCTCTAAAACGACGTCTGTTGCTTAAGCCGAGGGTAAATTACTCGAAAAATCTTCGTACACTTCCCACATATAAAAAATCCAAAATCCCAAAATTTGCGAAAAAAATCCGGAAAAATCTCAAAATCTCTGCAAAACTCGAAAGATATTCCTCAAAATCCCAAAAAATCGAAAAATAATCCTGAAAAAATCCAAAAATCCCAGAAAATTTGGCAAAAGAATCCCAAAATCCCAAGAAAAATTGCAGGGATTTTTTAATCCGAAAAACTTCGTACGCTTTTTTCAGAGTAATTTACCCCTCGGCAATTTCTAGAAGCAACCGCGAAACCAAGTCTATATAGTTTCAAGGCCAGCCTCATGTAAACAAAACCAAAATTGTATTTGTCTTTTTCATGCTTTGTAACAATGCCCGCCCCCCGCCAATAACTAAATAGATAGCTTAAGCCGAGGGGTAAATTACTCTGAAAAAAGCGTACGAAGTTTTTCGGATTAAAAAATCCCTGCAATTTTTCTTGGGATTTTGGGATTCTTTTGCCAAATTTTCTGGGATTTTTGGATTTTTTCAGGATTATTTTTCGATTTTTTGGGATTTTGAGGAATATCTTTCGAGTTTAGCAGAGATTTTGAGATTTTTCCGGATTTTTTTCGCAAATTTTGGGATTTTGGATTTTTTATACGTGGGAAGTGTACGAAGATTTTTCGAGTAATTTACCCCTCGGAAATTGCCTTACAGCTCGTGACTATACCAGAGAATCATTATTTTAGAGTCATTAAACAAGCTTAAACATGAAATACGGCAGTTCATAATTTACCGTGCCGTCGTAGATCTTAGTCCCTAATAAAGGATTTATGAGAGGCAAAACCTCATGAATAACAAAGAAACCGACTTAATCATAAAAGCGTGCAGGAAAACATAATATATTTGACTGGTGCAGAATTAACTGACATGTTCCCTTGGCTTTTAAAGCCATACTATAGTTATATCTTTGATTATATATTTTGCACGTTCCATTTTTTGGCATATGTTCATTTGTTTCTATATTTCTTAACACACACATTAACTAGTTTCTACTACACATAAATGAATATATATATATATATATATATATATATATATATATATATATAAATAAGCTGGTAACAATATTCTTGCATTCTTTAGCTTCTACATTTTTCTTCTGTTGCTATTCGAGTTGTTTAGATATTAAACCATATTTATATAATGTTCAGTATCTTGTAAAATAGTAAAAAATTAATCTGGTCTTGTCCAGTTTTCTTGTGTCCTATTCGATCCTGCTATGTCCATTCCATCCTGCTATGTCCTATCCCATCCTGCTTTGTCCTATTCCATCCTGATATGTCCTATCCCATCCTGCTTTGTCCTATTCCATCCTGCTATGTCTTACTCCATCCTGCTTTGTCCTATTCCATCCTGCTATGTCCTACTCCATTCTGTTTTGTCCTACTTCATTCTGTTTTGTCCTATTCCATCCTGCTATGTCCTATTCCATCCTGCTATGTCCTACTCCATCCTGCTATGTCCTATTCCATCCTGTCATGTCCTGTTGATCCTGTCATGTCGATCCTGCTATGTCCTGTTTGGTCCTGCTATGTCCTGTCTGATCCTGCCGTGTCCTGTTAGATCCTGTCATGTCCTTTTGATCTTGTCACGTCCAATCCGATCCTGCCGTGTCTTGTTCAATCCTGCCACGACCTATCTGGTCATACCATATTCTGTTCATGTTTTATCCGGTCATACCATATTCTGTTCATGTTTTATCTGGTCATACCATATTCTGTTCATGTTTTATCCGGTCATACCATATTCTGTTCATGTTTTATCCGGTCATACCATATTCTGTTCATGTTTTATCCGGTCATACCATATTCTGTTCATGTTTTATCTGGTCATACCATATTCTGTTCATGTTTTATCCGGTCATACCATATTCTGTTCATGTTTTATCCGGTCATACCATATTCTGTTCATGTTTTATCTGGTCATACCATATTCTGTTCATGTTTTATCCGGTCATACCATATTCTGTTCATGTTTTATCTGGTCATACCATATTCTGTTCATGTTTTATCTGGTCATACCATATTCTGTTCATGTTTTATCTGGTCATACCATATTCTGTTCATGTTTTATCTGGTCATACCATATTCTGTTCATGTTTTATCCGGTCATACCATATTCTGTTCATGTTTTATCTGGTCATATCATATTCTGTTCATGTTTTATCCGGTCATACCATATTCTGTTCATGTTTTATCTGGTCATACCATATTCTGTTCATGTTTTATCTGGTCATACCATATTCTGTTCATGTTTTATCTGGTCATACCATATTTTGTTCATGTTTTATCTGGTCATACCATATTCTGTTCATGTTTTATCCGGTCATACCATATTCTGTTCATGTTTTATCTGGTCATACCATATTCTGTTCATGTTTTATCCGGTCATACCATATTCTGTTCATGTTTTATCTGGTCATACCATATTCTGTTCATGTTTTATCTGGTCATACCATATTCTGTTCATGTTTTATCTGGTCATACCATATTCTGTTCATGTTTTATCTGGTCATACCATATTTTGTTCATGTTTTATCTGGTCATACCATATTCTGTTCATGTTTTATCCGGTCATACCATATTCTGTTCATGTTTTATCCGGTCATACCATATTCTGTTCATGTTTTATCTGGTCATACCATATTCTGTTCATGTTTTATCTGGTCATACCATATTCTGTTCATGTTTTATCTGGTCATACCATGTTGTGCGATCCTGCCATGTCCCAGTCCTGCCATGTCCTGTTTGATCCTGTGTTGTCTTTTCCTCTGCAGTCTGGGAGCTATACGATAGAGATCTACGGTGCTGGGCGGCGTTCAATTCTATGTGCAAAACTTTCACGACAGATTGGACACTTCGTTCTTAAAAAAAGATCAATAATTCTTTTAATTTAGCATATAAGTATAAGATTACAAAAATGAAATGCTAACAACGATTACAGTTATAATTCACATCAACCACTGTCCTCACAATGAAGTATACATTAATATAAAAACAATTCTTACATGCCGTTACGAAGCATCATGGCAGCACAGTCTTTATGAACCTTATGCGAACAAGGAAGAATCTGGCAGCCCGTGAAGGCATCCTAAAGAAGAAACACACAATGTTTAGAAAGATAAATTCTCAAACTCATTAATAATTCATGAATTATCGTACCCAATCCATGAACGTATACCACATCACATGCATGAGTTTTGATACTCAATGAAAACCTGTAGGAAACTTCCTAGTGAACTGGATCACATTTCTTAATCTGCATATTGAAATCAACGAAGAAAACATCGCAAACCGCGATGCGAATACTCGTTTGAGAAGCAAGATAAAATACTCGTTTATCGTGTTTCATCAGGGGACTCCAAACACTCAAAAACAATAAAAACCTCGGGGCTACGCCTTTCATGTTTTCTCGTGTTTGGAACCCCTGATGAAACACTCAAACTCGTGTTTGATCTATTTAATACAAGAAATATAGAAACTCTGCTTATAAGGATTAGACAATATTTATGACAAGTTTCTTATCTGGAAGTGCGGTCAATCAAACTTAATGTGAGCGGTTAAAGTAACTATGGTGTCAGGCAAGATTTTGACTGGATGTTTCCTCATTTTGGTCAGACATTAGAGAGCTTAAGCATACAGGCGTTTTAGAGCCACGGACGGCGATTGAATTCAATAGCATTTTTCATTCAAAACAATGATAATGAGCAATTTAAAATTCCAAGAGCAAAGTGAACCCCGTCGTCGTTCTACACAAGACGTCATTGAGAGCATTTTCACGTTCTTGAGACAACGGAAACTTCTAGAACGTTGAGGCCTGTCATCGTTGTTTTACTACAATAGACATGCTTTTAAAGTAGAAAACTTTAAAAAAGGGGGATAATTTCATCACATTACAATATAATTAAAATAAAATAAAGGATCTGTATTTTTATATAAAGATGAAATTTAAGCTTATGACCTTTGTTTTGGGTAAAAAAGTCTTTTCAAAGAATACGCGATTCAGCATTGTATTCCTGTTTTTCCGGTCACCGTCCGTGTCTCAAAAACGCCTAATACAGTATGCTTAAGCTCTCTGTTGTCCGTTGACCGCGGCCGTATTTTCAAGCCCTTTAGCAGGATTGGTGACAAGAGAAATAACTAAACTCACCTCGAAACAAATACAGCATTCATCGTGAGCTGATCCTTCTCGACATCTGTGATTTCCTTGCAGATTAATATCGAGACATACACCACACAGATCGCAATGAAATGATCGATCACCATGTACTCTGTGAGAGAACAGAAAAGAAAGTTAAAACAAACTTGATTTTAGAATAAAAATAGAAAAGAACTAGGTATATCTTCACTCAAATATTCTAACAATATAATGTGCTGAAACTGTCGGTTTTATTAAAGGTGAAGTAATACGAGCAACATTTAGTTCCTGCAAGATTGTTGCGTTGCAAGTTGAAAAGCGTTGTTGCACGTATCACCACCATACCATCCATCTTAAACATTGTCACGTAACCGAATGATTTTGTTGCAAGTTGAATCAGCATGTTGCAGCAAGTAGAACTGGAGTCTACGTTTTTCAACAAATTTTTTCAGCTTTGCGTGACAATGTTTAAGGTGGGTGGTAATACGTACAACAACGCTTTTCAATTTGCAACGCGACAAAGTTGATCTCGCACTTGGTACCACTTAACATGTCCTAAAACAAACACAGATAAAAACATCACCTACCTACAAATACCGCATTTGTCACAGTGGAATGGATAATTTACCGTTCCAGTAAGATGTTGACAAATAGGACAAAAGTAATCGGAAAACTTTATGTTGCATTCAACACAGTGAGCTGAGTTCTGAGGGAACTAAAATTGAACATGTAAGATGTCAGAAATTAAACATTAAAACTAGTTGCGTTACTATTATAAAGACTAGCCACGAGTAGAACCCTTCTAAGTTAGTTCCTTTATCGTTTTTTAGTTACTACGATAATTATCAAAGTCAAAATATTACTGTACTATTATTAATGTTATCAACCTGTCAACCCTTGGACTACTAAGCACGCATGTAGGTAGACGCACCTTTAGGTAACGCCAGACCATTTTACTTGTCAAGGGAAGATCCCCGGTAGTCAAGGGAAGATCCCCGGTAGTCAAGGGATTAACTCAACAAACTTAACTAAACTCGTAACAATATACTAGTGCTATTACCAACACCAGAACAATTATATGTTTTACCATTGCTATTACCAATATATACCAAGGGACGTAGCCAGGATTTTGAAAGGGGGGAGACGAAATAAAAATAAATTTTTAGGGGGGTCCGGGGGCATGCTCCCCCCGGGAAATTTTGAAATCGAGAGTCGTTGAAATGCCATTTCCTGGCTTTTGGAGGAACTTTTTACAGACTCTAAAGGTTAAAAAACGTCATATAAAATACTCAAAACACGCAAACGTCACATAGATACTCAAAATGCATACACTCAGTAGATTGAATACACTGTTTACAGTTTAGTTCCTGACACAACTCATATTGCATCAGTTTTGTAGTTACATGTCTGTTGTTACATATCAAAAGGGGGGGAGCCGCGGCTCCCCCTGGCTACGTCCCTGATATATACTATAACCATTACGTAACTATTATTATGGTACCAACGCCGTTACGATAACCATTACTAAATGGTATACAAATGGTATACACATGTACAGAAGCTATCACTAGTAAAATTGCCTTTTGCGAGGTCAGTACCATGCGGATATTGCCATCATCATCAACAACCATCATTAACATCACCACTATGACTATAACCACACCACCCCTTTATCAAGAAGCGATGTATGTACTACAACTAGGACCATTACCACAACCATTACCACAACCATTCCACAAGAAGCTCCATCACAGTCATTTGCAAGTCAATTTTCACCCAAATCTTTGGAAGTTCGTTCAGAAGTTCGCAAGTTCGTTGGGAAGTTCAAAGTTCATTTGGAACTACGTATTTGATTGGCTGCTAGGAACCAAGCAACCAATCAAATACAGAGTTCAAAACGAACTACGAACTTCCCAACGAACTTGCGAAGATTTCGGTAAAACGTGAGTTGCAAATGACTGTAACACATCCAGAGATCAAGAATATCGCCATCACAAGTGATTTACCATTCAATATTTATTTGATACAACTACCACTACAGAGAAAAGATTATAAAAAGACCGTACCTCTTGAATTTTTCCACATCGTTTACATTTCAACTTTTTAATGTCTCGGGAGCGAAGTTTTCTTGTGCTGCAAGAACTATTGGCGTTATGGCAACGATGACACGGCCAGAACCGGTTGCTACAGCAACTGAACTGCACGTCACAATATCTGTCATAATGTTCACATGACCACTCCGGGTTTTCTACCCACACAGTAGCACCCCGGGACTGTGCACCCTCGGAATGAGCACCCTCGGAACTAACACCCTGGGAATTGGCAGGTTCGGAGTTAAGATTCTCGGAGTCCCGATTCCTCGTCAATGTATCACTGTCGGGACCACTAGCTTGCTCTGTTCGGCAACTGTCGGAATCAGTCGCAGTGCTCTCGTGACTCGTACTACCCTCGGCAGTTGTCGTGGTCGTATTGCCATTTTCTTGGACATGGTACGATGAGGATAGTTGGGAACCTCGAGGGACATCTCTGTACTTGCGCTGCAATACACCACTATCCCTCTCGTCACAGCTATCCCCATTTGTTGCTGCATGTGGTGATCTTCCGGTGTAGTTGCTGTCATATATTGCTTCTGGGGCTCCGCCCAAGGTTAAATCTCGCATTTGTTGCCGAGGAGGAGCAGGCAGTCCGTTGGGTACAGCGGTATCGCGAGACCCACTCCTCCTCGGCTGCTGCTCGGTCAACAATCTATAATCACCATCTTGAACGCAATCAATCAAATGAACTATGTCGATGCGTTGAATTTCGTAAAATGCATTTCGAATAAAATCAAAATTTCCATTACTGATTAAATTTCTGTTGACGAGTTCCTCAAAAAGTTTAATCCCATTTTGAGTATTTTCAAGCGCTCTGAGAGGAACATACTTTGAAATATGATCACGCAAGTTAACCCAGTCACGTAACAGTAAGCGCTCTGCTATGCAGCGTAACAAGGTTAGCAGAGGGTATCTGCGAGACACTGGAAGGCTTGTTAGTCTAGAACTGGAAGCTGATTCTTCTGAATTTTGTTGTTCTTGTGAAGGCTGAACTATCTCAGAGTATGAATGATTATCTACTCCATTTTGTATCACTCGATGACTTGCATTTCCACACAGTTTATCTTTCATTGCATTCAACTCTTTGCGACTCTGCTGGTGTTGGTATCTTAGTTCATTAAGTTCACTCAGGAATTCTTGATCACTCAGAACAACGACATGACTTGCAGCTGCCTCAGCTCCTCTGGTTTTCATTACGTCCCCAGTTGTCCTGCTTAATAAATTACTTACGGCGTCCTTGTAGCTTCCTATTTTCTTCACAAGCGCCTCCAAACGACGAATTTCATCAATAGGAATGGCCCTCGTTGTCGTTCCGTCAGTCAGGCTTGCTTTTCCACGGCATAGTCGAAATGTTATGAATTGAATGTTGGTTGAACATAAGATGTCTTCTATGATCGTGAAAACACTGATACACTCACACGGGATGGTCATCGACTGGCCGTCCTTCAAGGAGCTTGCGGCAATTGCGAAATTTTGAAAAGTGACTTTTATGGCCGTTTCCAGTAATTGCACAATCAAGATACCAGCCAGTAGACCACGTGTTTGTGATATCAGGATGTTACCATGTTGCATGGGTTGCTGCAAGATATCTGTGTGCTCTTTGGTGATTGTTTCAGAAATAGCATGAGTTATTTCTGGTACATGAAAAATGCGCGGTGTTATTGGTAAAATAATGATGGTACACCGCTTTTCTTCACTTTGTAAAGATCCATTTTCGTCTGTGGATCTAGTTTCATTTTTTGTTGAATCATTCATTGTAGCTTCCAATAAATTATCTAAATAAAAAGAATAAAAAAATAACGTTGAATAAAAAAATAGCATATTAACTTCTTATTAACCGAGAGCGCGGTCATTACGGAAAAATCTCAGACCGAGGTCTTGACGGTACTGGATGAGAGGACTGGGGAGAGGTCTAAGCAATGGTCTAAGCTCTCCCCAGTCCCCTCATCCAGTAACGCCTGAGTCCGTAGGGCAAGCTTCGTACATAAAGACGGAGGTCTGATATTTTTCCGTAATGACCAAGCGGACGAGGTTAATAAGAGGTTTATTATATGGCATTTTGAAACAACACATCTTATATTACCTTGTCAATAGTGAGACTTCGAGCGTGTGACATAGACTCATCGTTTTCAATGTTGTTGCTCTTGTTATCATCGCTTTCGGAATCCTAAAACTCACTGCCAGATTGCTCATCGTCCCACTCATACATAATTTAGTCCTCAGGTTATTGAATTCACAAAATTTTTGCAGTTTTCTTTCATTGTTTAGTTGCAAACAACATGTCTCATGTCTGCCAAAAAATCCGTAATCGAGCGGTCGATTACGCCGGTCGATTACGGAAAATTATCGACCGGCACGTGACGCGTCTCAGCCAATGAGAACACACGATTTCAATGGAAGTAACTTGTGCCATATAATAATATAAATATATATATATATATATATATATATATATATATAATGTATTAATTATATATTAATAATTCATGACAAAAAAGCATTCAAAAGAAATAAATGTTTGTTTATTCTGCATAGTTTTTTGTATTTTCTGCATAGTTTGTTTATTCTGCATAGTTTGTTTATTCTGCATAGTTTGTTTATTCTGCATAGTTTGTTTAGTCTGCATAGTTTGTTTATTCTGCATAGTTTTCTGCATAGTTTGTTTATTCTGCATAGTTTTTTTTATTTTTTGCATAGTTTGTTTATTCTGCATAGTTTTTTTTATTTTTTGCATAGTTTGTTTATTCTGCATAGTTTGTTTATTCTGCATAGCTTTTTTGAGTTTAATGGGATTTTCTTCCAGTAAAAACTTAAAAAACGTAAAAACGATTGTTTCCAAGTCATGTATTTTACTCTGGGTAACACCAGACGATTTGCCGCAGGGAAAACCGCTGATCTCTATATGACAAGACGCCTGTTCAGGCGTTCACTCGGGCTACTGCAAAATCACGCGCAGGTTGTCACATGCAGTGCTAAGATCTAAAGCCGCCGTCTAAACACATTCAGGTCACAGACAAAAGTCAAAACACAATCCAATCTCCGATAGAAAACGCAATTTGCAATACACAAAACACGATTGCCTGTAACGTATTTCCACACATTACACAGCGTTCATATGTAGAGTCTCTTCGGGTATTAAATATCAACACAGCTAGCGACATTACTGACCAATATCAAACTATGTCTGTGCGGAACACGCAAAACACATCCGAGACGAGAAAGACTTGATCAGACTCTGATCATCGGACAGTAGGAAAGCTAAGAAAGAAAGCATTATTTCCACACATGTACAGCCTTCATATGTCAAGTCTCTTCGGGTATTAAATATCAACACAGCTTCATGTATACGGCGTGTGAGATCGTAAGCGTATATAATATCAAGATACTTGCCAGCGACATTACTGACCAATAACTATGTCTGTGAAAACACAAAACACATCCGAGAGGAGAAAGACTTGATCAGACATCAGGAAAGCAAAGAAAGAAAGCATTTGGCATGCACGCATCAGTTTCGCAAAGCCTTATTATGTTTGTCTTGATCGAGACGGCGGAATAAATTAAATGCGCACTTGACTTGAGCCTGCGCTTTCTGATTAGAGAGACCTGCGGAGTAGGCTAAGAGCGTGAAGAAGGAAAAAAACAACAAAAAAAACCCGAGCCGAAACCTAGACTCGTCTACCTGCGGTAGCCCGAGTAATTAAGAAATAAAACATAAAGCTCCGTGCATATGTACTCTTATAAAGGTACGTTTGACGTCATTTGAACACGAAAGAAGTTGAGTAGAGGCACGAGGCGATAGCGGAGTGCCTTTACACTTCTTTCGTGTTCAAATCACGTCAAATGTACCTTTATAAGAGTACATATGCACATGAGCGGTATGTTTTATTTGTTTTATAAAATAATAATAAGAAAAATCAAACTAAAAGTGAGGTAGTTTTCGAATTATGGCGGGCTTTTCCAGCCAGCTGACGCCATTCTACGCCTATTTACGTCATTCATGATATCTGTTCTTTTACAAATGCACGGAGCCCAGCCAATCAGAGCGTGCGTAGAGGGCATCTTATTTTATAAAAGAGATCAGTGGGGAAAACCCACCGAAAGTCAAGCTAGGTCGTATTGTTATATAGCTAGAGTTTCACTGGATGCAACAATGACTGTCATTGGTTAGTTTGTGGTCACATGACCTTAGCTAAATTTCATTGTCTATCAAGCGGGCAATAATTGAGAACTTATTGCCTGCTCGGTCAATAAGTTTTCAATTGTTGCCCGCTCGGAACTTTGAACTCTTCACGGCATCTTATAAACAAAAGCTTGTTTGGTACAAAAAAAAGAATATTTATAGGTCTTCAAAGCATGTGTGAAGATGAACTGGAGAAATGTACAGTGCTGTTCTTTTGTTCGGAGACTCATATTTGTTTGGTTGAAGTGAAATTACGGAGCCAGCGAAATGTTTTGGTAAGTCTTAGCATTTGTCTTTTGTGTACTTTCCCTTGATAAACGTCAAAATTATTCAGCGAAACTCAAGCTATACTGTATAACAAAACGCTTAATTCTGCCCCCTCGGGAAACAGTTTTGTTTTCCCTCGAGTCTCGATGTTTCTCTCGACTTCGTCTTGGGAAATATCAAGACTCTCGGGAAAACAAAGCTAACTGTTTCCCTCGGGAGCAGACATTAAGTGTATAACATTATAGTTTGAATATCTCTGCAACGTCGTTGACAAAAGTACGCAAATGGACAGCAAAAGTTAATTTGTGTATGTAGATATGATGCAACCGATAGTGGCAGTATGATCATTTGATATATAATACTAATAGATTATTTATTAAATGTACAATATTCTGTATAAAACTATTTAAAATATTTCAGTCTGTGTTATATTAGCTAAGGCATGTAGTATATTCTGATACAACACGGTCACACATATAGTTCACATGGTATTTAAAATATCATACACGAGAAGACATTTAGTATACCCAATTTAAAAACACAGAAACATGTTTGGAATTTAATTTGATATATATTCTGTAACTATATAGTAACTGATAGGCCTATTGCGCCGAGAATTACGAATTTTTTTTAGAAATAATAACTATATAGACTATATTTAATATATATACATATAAATTTATTCATACCATAATATATACACAACGTACCGTCTATAACTCTTTTGACAAACTGTGGGATGAATCCTGATATTCGGACACGAAATTCCGCACTCGCGCAGGCTATATACTGCGTATATGTTTCTATACTTTGTAACCGGTGAACTCCGTCCGAATATATATACAACATTGCTAGTAAAATCAGCTCTTAATATTCACACATTTTTTACCTAAAATGGACACTGGACAATTTAAACCTTTTCAAGGCATGGCAGAAGCCTCAAAATGCAAAAATATCCAACAAATTATAAATATGCGACAAATGCATACCAATACAATTTCCAGCCGCCACTACAAATAAGAACCATATATGACGTGCAAGACAAGTGGCTATTAATTAAACCATAATTGCTGCGAGCCGTAAGGCTCACTAATCTTGACGAGGTCTGGGCCGAGTATATATGGATGATCTTCGGTATACGCAATGTCTACCGATCAGCGGCAGGCATTAAATTGTGCGCTACGCTACACCACGTTGTTTAGGACTTTTCTTAGCAAGTTGGCGCCAATTGTTTGGCGCTGGAATAAGAGAAGTGTATTTTTCTACTATACTATTATATCAAACACAACTCTATTTGTTGCTGGAAGTATATATCGACAAGGCCACAAAAGGCTTAGCGACATCTTGAGGGGCAGACAGTCATTTATACGAGTCTTTGTTCATTGATTTTTATATGACATTCCACACCATTGTGCCAGATGATTTCACTTAACATTTTAAGCAGGCGGTGTGCGCACTGGCATCGTAATGCATTGTTGTTGGCAATTATCGCTTCGCAGTGACCAACATGGCAAACTAACACTCAAACAGCAGTGCGTTTAGGCTTTATTTTTTGAAATAGTTGTTAATATTTGTCAATTATTTTTACATAATTGTGAAATTTACATATAAAAGCGGGTATTTACATCTCAAGTTGGAAGAAAACTAGTTTCTGATCGGAATTTAGGGCTGGTTAATTTGACTACGGTTAGATTTTTGGCAAATATATTTTAAACTACCGAAGAAAACTTAGTTTTGACTATTTGGATGTATTATATAGACCCTAAGCTATGTAAAAATGTGATCGCTCTCCAACGCTCTCCTTGGGATCACCTTCTATTTACAACTTGAAAATATACATTTTTACAGCGACGACAGCGCGTCGAGCGCGACTGATGAGTTAATACAAAGATATAATATTGCACTGACAGCTGGAGATTCGTAGCAAATACGTTTCAGAGTAAGCTATAGAGTTTGATTAAATGCGCTTGGAAACATAAACAAGGAAATGTGCTTGGGTTGGCGGTTTTTAAAAAATGAAGCACATTCTTCTCGTATATATACGTATTTAATATAATATGTTAATATTACGGTCTGTCGATGGCTAGCCAACAGAACAATTAAAAATAACGACAAAAGCCGCAGCTTCCTTCTTGAACTAACAAGCAGCTTTTCTAATTTACAGGACTTAGAGGCAACTAAGTTTCTTGGTCGATTTGCGGCATTTCTCTTCTCTGAATTCGGTTCATGATCAGTAATCCTAATGAGCTGTAAGGCATCGTCGCATCGATAAACCGACTGGCTCTATGACTTTATCGTTTTTCATTTAGACGGTAAAACACGCTTGGAGCACTTATTATTAGAAACAAGTTTACAAGAAGACAATTTATCGATATTAAGCATCTCCAGACTTTATATTTTGTCCAGAATCTTTCAAAGATAACTTCAGGGAGCTCTTCACTCGACGACGGTCGGACGCGCTATGGTCGTATTTGCTAAAATAACTGTCATGCTTTGCAATCCCAGTGCGCACACCGCCTGCATTTTAAGCATGCGACGTTATTGTCAACACTCACGTCACGCGTGCAAAATTGCAAATCAACAACCTAAAACTGCATAGATTGCCGTTCTTCACTTCAAGCAAGAGTGCTGACGCCATCACTCTTTAATGGCTCGATTTTATACGCGTGACGTCCATGTTGAGGAAAACGTCGCATGCTTAAGCTCTTTAATTGAAAATGCTTCGGACGATAACAAGTATTTTACTACTACATAGTAAATGGTAGCAACTCGCAGCACTTCACTTTTGATAAAAACTTCTAGTAGTATTAGTATTGTGGGTTTAGAATCTGACGATGAATCACAGCGGCGAATACAACTAAAAGTGCAAAAGACAACAATTTCAAACACAGGATATACTAGAAGTTGCTATCGCAAGGAAGTGCTGCCCATATACGCTTACAATCGCACACGCCGTTAATAGCTGTGTTGATATTTAATACCCAAAGAAACTCGATACGTTAAATACAGGCAATCGTGTTTTGTCAGTGTATTGCAAATTCATATTGTGTTTTCTACCGGAGAACTGGATTGTCATTTGTGTTTTGACTTTTGATGTGTTTTGACTTGATTGCAGCTTCGGTAACACTTCAGTACCTTCACGTACTATATATAGCAGTGTGATTTTGCAGTAATCCGAATGAACGCCTGACCAGGCGTCTTGTTAAGTCTTGAACAGCTTCGACTACAAGGACATTAAGCGAGCAAAACGTGTAAAAACGCCAAGGCAAAGGATAAAAGGCCAGGCCGAGGCTCTTTACATACTGCTGTCATAGCCATCTGTTGCATGGTCAGGGGGGTTCAGAACCAACATCCATTGATATACGCAGCCATACATAGCTCGACAAGAAGACTGAGCACGAGTAACGCATAGTGACCCAAGAGCAGAGAGATGTCAAGAATAGTGTTGGTGGGAGGCAGCAATAAAGAGCTCCTAATTCGTATAGGTCGTTAGGAAACCGCAATCCAAAACAACAAAATACACTTTAAAAATTCCTAATAATCCCTAGAAATCCATGGAAATCCCTAGTAATCCATGAAAATCCTTATAAATCTTTAAAAATCTCCGGAAATTCATGAAAACTCCCTGAAAATCTTCAAAAAATTCTCAATATCAATTTAAGGCCCTGTTAGGTAGGGTGACCCTTCTAGAAGGGTCATCCTGGTAAAAGGGTCACCCTAGTCAAAGGGTTACCCTAGTTCATTGTCTTTCCGTGTTTCGTTTACATGAGTGCTAGGGTGACCCTAACCCTGGCGGCAGGGCTATCTTTTTGTTTACATAAGCCATGTAAACGCGTTTGCTTACAAGAAGAAACCCACCCTACTCCATGTAAACAAGGGCTATCTTTTGACTCGCTTCAAAGGATAACCTCCTAAATAACCTTAAAAATTTCATATGGTATTTTGAGAAACGCTTTCTTTGGGAGTGATACACCCCTGGCATTATTGATCAGTGATTGGCATTTAAAACCAAAGGAGACATGCTGGCGCCGTGCGTAACACACGGTTGATTAAGGTGTCTATATCATAATTGGGGATTTTACATATTTAGGATATTTGGAACCTTCTGAGAAGATTTGTAATATATCTTCCTTTTCTAAAATTTCACCTTCATGGACTTTTTTGCCTTCATCAACTTTAACAGCAAAAAAGTCATGAAGATGAAATTTTAGAAAAGCAAGATATATTACAAATCTTCTCAGAAGGTTCCATATATCCTAATAAATATGTAAAATACCCAACCCTAGGACACTTTAAAGACGACTGTGATGATGCACACAACGAAACGCGATCGAAATACGCACCCAGTTGTGCTTCATTGCTTTGCTTTCCTCCGTTGCACAGTACTTTAACGACTCTTGGCGTCACATGTTCGACTCACAAAAAGTAGATATATTACCGTTTGGCTCACCAGCCAAGTGTGCAGACATTTATAACAAAAGGTCCGCTATGCGTACATGTATCTGCGCAAACCCACCACTGTGAGAATCATGTCAAGATCTTGTGTGATCTTGGAAAATCTTGTAAGATCTTAAGAAAAATCTTAAGATTTTTACACGTAGATCTTATAAGATTTTAGCGAGATCTTATAAGATAATTAAAGAGAAAGTACAAATGTTTTTGTGCAAAACTTTGTCGGAAATATAGAATTTAACGGCTAACTGCTGGAAGATATATCCCAATGGCCAACAATACGGCTACCGCGGGTCTAAATACCCCTGAATCATCTGTATGTTTGTGCCATGTATGTAGGCCTAGGTACGGAGAAAAGGCTATTGGAACTGACATGAGCGCAATATCAAATTGCATTATTTACGCTATTTACTTAGCCTACGGTCAAACGCGGTCATATTTAAAGTAAATCAATCGTCTGTAGGTTTGTGCCATTTGGGAAACTTGTACGGTTAGATAGAGCGTTAAATTCTGTACAACCGAACGTATGTGAATTAGAACAAATCGTATAGAATAGCAACGGAGAAAAATATATCAGTTGAACTGAGATGAGCGCAAGTATCAAATTGCATTATACGGCTATTCACTTGGCGTACGGTCGAACGCGGTCATATTTAAAGTAAATCAATCGTCTGTAGGTTTGTGCTATTTGGGAAACTTGTACGGTTAGATAGAGCGTTAAATTCTGTACAACATATGTGAATTAGAGAACATGGTATAGAATAACAACGGAGAAAAGGCTATTTGAACTGACATGAGCGTAAATATGAAATTGCATTATTACACTATTTACTTGGCGTACGGTCAAACGCGGTCATATTTAAAGTAAATCAATCGCATGTAGGTTTGCGCTATTTGGGAAACTTATACTGTTAGATAGAGCGTCAAATGCTGTACAACATATGTGAATTAGAGAACATGGTATAGAATAACAACGGAGAAAAGGCTATTTGAACTGACATGAGCGCAAATATCAAATTGCATTATTACGCTATTTACTTGGCGTACGGTCAAACGTGGTCATAATTTACTTGGCGTACGGTCGAACGTGGTCATATTTAAAGTAAATCAATCGTCTGTAGGTTTGTGCCATTTGGGAAACTTGTACGATTAGATAGAGCGTTAAATTCTGTACAACATATGTGAATTAGAACAAATCGTATAGAATAGCAACGGAGAAAAATCTATTTAAACTGAGATGAGCGCAAATATCAAATTGTATTATTATGCTATCACTTGGCGTACGGTCAGACGCAATCATTTTAAAGTATCCCTGAATCATACTACCCCAATCATACAGCATTGCAATTGACTTTCTTCGAAAATAATGTTCTTCGTCTCGCTCCTTAGTTCATAAAACATGGCGAGGAAATATAAACAGTCACACTACTGCACACATTACACGTCAGCGGTTACACCAAAAAGTTAACACACAAACAAACAAACACACAAACACACAACACGATAGCAATATATCTGCGCGTTGCGCAGATACAAAAATGTCAAACCGTTTTCATTAATTTTACACTTTGTACATGTAATGCATGTTTTGTATTACTGTATAGTCTATTCTTGTTATCCTATTAGTCTCTTCAAAACTTTTCTCTGTTAGTACCTTGTGACTGTGTGAGCGTTTCGCTCTTGGGGCAAATGCAATTAATTGTAATTAATTGTAATTAATTAATTAATTAATTAATTAATTAAAATTAATTACAATTATTTTAATTAAGTTTATGCACCCAAGATCCTTCTGGTATGGTTTAAATTAAATTGAATTACATACGTGGATGACTGCCTAAGCTTTCCACGTGTAAATTTTCAAATTTTTATCCCACTTAAGCCGTTTAATGGTTTATGCATGGCTCAGTCGGAGATGTCTCCCCTTGAGGGGTAAAATCATCTGGCGTTAATAGATTAAGTAAAATAGTCTGATGACAGAGTGCGCATGAAAAGGTTAAGCTTTCTACGTGATGGTAAAAAACTGCTTATCTTTTTTAATTCGTATCCAAATAAAAGTAATCTGGTACAGTTGGCGTATAGAAAGCAAGTTGATGTTAGACATGTTTTATCCAAAAAAGGACCTTTAGGGGGAACATGCCCCCGCAAGTACGCAGATCATTACTGGGGCTACTGTGGTAGCCGAGCCTAGGTTTCGCGATTCTTCAGTTCTTCTTCTTATTCCTTCTCCTACCCAGACCCAGTCTGGTACGACTGATTTTTATTTTTTTGCGACGCGTTATTAGTCCTCCGCGCGGCCGCTGGCGATATTCACCAATAAGCTTTGCGAAACTGAGGCATGTGACCATGAATTGACTGGCATGACTGCATGTGCCTTCTTTCTTTTCGACTGAGTGAGTGAGTGAGCTTTCTCGTCTCGGATGTGTTTTGTGTGTTCACAGACATAGTTATTGGACAGTAATATCGTTGGCAAGTATCTTGATATTATTATATACGCTTACAATCGCACACGCTGTTCATTAAGTGAACTTGCAGGTCACACTTTCTAGGTAAACATGAAGCTGTATAAGCGTCTAGGTAAACATGAACGCTGCACATTTGTGGAAATAATACTTTCTTTCTTTGCTTTCCTGATGTCTGATCACTCGTTTCGAATGTGTTCTGTGTGTTCACAGAGACACAGACATAGTTATTGGCCTGCTAGAAGAGACTCAACATATGAACGCAGTGTACATGTGTGGAAATACGTTAACAAATACAGGCAATCGTGTTTTGTTATTGCAAATTGTGTTTTCTATCAGAGAATAGGCCCGTCTCAAACGTCGCTCTTCCAGACTGTGTTTGGAGCGGCAAGGCCTGTTGCATTATGCGACGTTGGTGCGACTCTGATTCAAACGACGAACTTCTCATGTGCCGAACCTATTAATGCATAAATTATTTTAATGTGTTATCGCTGCCACTGATTATGCGCAAGGTTTTTCCCGGTTTTTGAATAGTTTGAGGAATTAGGTTCGACGAATTATTAAGTTCGACGTTTGCATCAACGCCCCCAGAGCCGCTCCAACGTCGAATCTATTTGTATTAGGTTGAGCACATGAGAAGAGCGACGTTTGAAACATACCAGTGATGTGATGCAATTGTTTATATAGTAAGATTGCATAATATCAAAAACCATTAGACAAAACCTGCTGAGTACAAATAAGACTCCCACGCTTGTTACTACTTAACCAAACCACAATCACGAGGTGTATTGTCATGTATCATGCACGTGATAGACACCGTTAATGTTTCGTTATAGGCGATGACCTGTGATAACTTATATTTTACTTCGTCATGGCACACAGTTGTGGCAAACTAAATGATTTTATAACATCGTCGCAATTACGTCATAAAAGTTTTAGCAGTTAAATCAATTTGAAGAAAGACAAGAGTTTTGTAAGACGTTGTGATTAACAATAATTTAATAAGCATGCCCAAACTTATCTCAAAAATAATTTAAAACAATTTCGTCATCATCATTCGCTCGCAGCTGAGCATTATTTCATTACTGTCGTGGCAATAGAAGCGTTCCTAAAATAATTGTGCAGTTGTATTCCTCACGTTGAACAATTCATTTGATGAAAATATTGCTAAACTTCCTGTTTTGAATTCTGTTTTGAATAGTTTAAAACGTGGTTTGTAAGCTGGGTATGTGATATTAAAATGTTACTCCAAGTGACGAACCATAGAGAAAACTGAGCTACAGGTCAAGTTGGGAGCTGAAGGTCGAATGATAGTACTTTGGCTATTTGATATTTCGAAACAGACTAGTTTCTTCGATACCCAGACAAGTCTGTTTCGAAATATCAAATTAATATTAGCTCGTCACTTGGACTAACACCTTAATATTAATACTATTCTCCACCCGGGTTCAATGTAGCACAGTAATCGTTCGAAATGGGTATGCAATGCATGTTGTGCTGGTCAGCAATACTCAGCATAATCTTTTTCATATTTTCAACAATCTTGTTAAAACATTGTTCAGTTATGAGTCTTGTATAATAATATAAATTTGTTAATACTTTAGAACCGAGCGTGTCAGTGATAGTGGGTAAAGTTCTTTAATCACTACTTATGGCTACACAAAAAATAATCGCTTTCTATATTTCCAGAAAATTCTGTTCACTAAGTTGTTATAGTAAAGTATTTTATTGATAATTAATACTAAGTATACTTTTTTAAATTAAAGCGTTTTACCTTTTATTGCATTTCTTTCTTTCTTGCCATTCATTTTACTCCTCAAGATGATGTTGCAACTATTGCATGATCGATAACTAAAATGCGTTGCTGGCAATTCGCAAAAAACGCTGATTCATATTTAACGGGGGTGCCTTACGAGTTATGACACAGTGTCTTATGAACTGAACTAACCCTCAGAACAAACAAATTAAGTCTAAAAGTAGAGTGCTGCGTAGGCAGTGTAGAAACAACAATCGAAATATAGTAAGGTTAGATATACTGCCGAAACAGAGAACGTAGGAGTCTAACGTTTCGAGCGAAGGCCCTTCGTCAGAGAGGCAGTTAACTCCATAGTGAAATATATTTATATTCGCGTAGTTAAATTGAGAGGAACGAAAGATAACATAATTGATAATTCCACAGCAATTTACGACCGTAAAAGTTTCAAGGAGTACAGTCAAGAGGGATTGCCATGGCCAGAAATCGAGGACAACATGGCTGACAAGCATGCGCGTTGGGCTCTTCCCAACTAATTTCAAGATGGCGGCTTTCAATAGATTTGATAGGGGAAAATTCACAATACGCATTTTCTATTAGATCCCGTTAAGAATTCATACGGGCCCACATCTAAAAGATTAGCAAATTAGGCAAGCTTCAACTCCTGAAAATCTGGCGTCAATCCGTGAAGGTTGAATTTGTTCCCGAGAAGCTTATATTCCTACCTCTTACCTTGTATATACGCACCTGTTAAATCCACAAGATTTGCCGAAGTGAGGTTTTCTTTAGACGCAAATTTGGCAACATATATTCGACTTTTCGCACGGGCCCACATCTAGACGCATTCGAGGTGGACAATACTTTGTTTTGACCAGCATCTAAAGGCATTGCAACGTATTTAAACTTGTTCCCAAACGACTTAAAATATAGGGTTTTCATGCTGCAGAGTCGTTGCGATTTAATCCATCAAGCGCCAAGAAAGCGTGAAGAAGCAAAACATTGCTCGACAATTCGGGTTCTTGATCGCCATTATAAAAGCACTGTTGCTAGGGGTTCCCATGGTCTTTACCGCTGTATTATTTACATTGTTATAGACTGTGGATTCAGAAATAATAACCGAAATTTATGCGGCAATTTAATATTGTGAGTGTACAGGCCTATCTAGACGATTAAACCTTTTGTAATTTGATATTTGGGTAAGAAATGGCTCAATAAGACATTTTAGGGAATAACTCTATTTTAATTTGTTGTTGTAGACTTCTGTTTATAGCCGAAATGATCGATATTTAGCCATCAGAATCTTCAAATTAATATTTCCATCTAAATCTGAGCCCACAGGCCACTGCCGCTGACTGTCCTCGATTTCTGGCCATGGTTAATACGGCACAAGATGCATGTAATTGTTTTGCACCATTTAACCATATATGAATTTGAATCAAAAACAGTTGATCTGTTGATGGGAAGAAGTGGTCTGAAGTTAGCCACAATACAACCTGAACCACAGTACAACCTGAACCACAGTACAACCTGAACCACAGTACAACCTGAACCACAGTACAACCTGAACCACAGTACAACCTGAACCACAGTAACATCGTGTGGTATTAGCTAGGGTAAAAGGGACTTTAAGATGCTAGGACAACGACGGCGGTTAACTGAAGCAAGATAAGTTTTATAATTTAAAGAAGTCACGGTTAACTATTATATTTGATATTTGAAGTAATATATCCAACACTCGTCAGTGTCCTTCCTCCGATTTCGAAATACAGCCAAGCAGGTTGAAAATACGAGGCGAAGCCGAGTTTGTTTAACCAGCTTGGCTGTATTTAGAGATTGGAGGAAGAACCCTGACGAGTGTTGGATATAACTTCTCAAACGAATCGATATTTTAAGGGAAAATCGACCTCAAAGTTTGCTAAATTTGACTGTAATCTTGCTCCTATTTCTAAATACAGCCAAGCAGGTTGAAAATACGAAGCGAAGCCAAGTTTTTTTAACCAGCTTGGCTGTATGTAGACATCGGAGGATGAACACTGACGAGTGTTGGATATAACTTCTCAAACGAATCTATATTTTAAGAGAAAATCGACCTCAAAGTTTGGTAAATTTGACTGTATCTTCCTCCGATTTCTAAATAATGATTAAATACTGATTTCCTTTGAATTTTTAATGAGTTTGAGAAGGTAGTTTAATGACTTCCAAAACGCCGCAGTATTGCTAAAATGATTGTAGTGTTTGTATTGAAGTCAATCTCAAGCAACAGTTCTCATCTTTTGGCCGTTGACGTCGTTCTGAAGACGTGAAAATGCTTTAAGTGGCATTGAATAAAGAACGAGGGCGGTCTTGAGATTGTTCTAGGGACTAAAAATTATTCGTTCTCTTTGTTTTGAAAAAATAATTCCTTCGTTTGGAGGACGTCGTCGTTGATCGTAGATCTTAAAGTCCCTGAAGACTAAAGTATACAACGACAACGTCTTTCGCATCGCAGTCGTGGAGGGTGAACAACATTTGTCGAAAACGGTTCTTTGAGTTTTTGAGACTTCTTTGGAAACCAGCGCTAAGCCAAAACAAAAGGCCTTGCGAGCTTCTAGAAATTGGAAGCATTCCATGGAAAGTAATAATGATGACAGTGCAACCTTGTCACAATCTAGAACGACCAGTTCGACCAGCTGTAAGATAACGATTAACAGTGAATAAACTGTTATCTCTCTTTCCAGAGCTGTTCAGTATAAATCTCAAATATAGACACTATTCAAACAATTTAGTCCATTCCATACATCGACTTTTGTGCTCCTGTTCTTTGTAAAGTTTTCTCAGTCCTTGCTCTACAAATTCTTCTTACAGATGTTAGTACCCCGAGCTCTAGACAGGACTCGAATCATCAACCTTCTGAAGGAATGCTAGCAAGATGTTCTAATTATTTAAACCATGTACTATATATAGAACACAGATGATGGTAGATCGAGGTGATATCAACCAGGGTTGCCAGATTGCTGAATAAATAAGCCAAACATTGTTATAAGCGGCCCTTTGATTTCTTTGTTTCCAACAAAGAAAACAAAAGGTTATTATAATAATATTTGGCTTATTTATTCAGCAATCTACCAACCCTGATATCAACGTATTGCTGGTGTGCATCTTACATCATTGCCGCCATGTTGGTTGACGATTTCAAAAGATTTTCATCATCTGCAATTATATATCATCCAAACATAGCGAAAATATCTTTGTCCTTCGAATCTCAAAGGATTGGTTGCACACCACCTATATACAAACTCTTTCTTTGTGTGTCTTCTTGTTCTTTGTTCTATAGACTGTCAACGCCGCGCTGCAGTGTAAACAAAATTCCATCGACTCACGACCATGACGCAATGGAAGTTGTATAGTAATAAATGCATGTGCATGGTACATTTGCGAACTTGGTGTAAAGGAACAGACGTTTGATAGACGTTCATCAAGCTCAACTACTCAGAAAATATTTCTGAGCCCCAGACAAGGTTCAAACCTGCAACCTTCTAATGACTAGTTAGACGTTCTAACCGGACGGAGAGGTTGCAAATTCCTAGTCATATGTTGCTTTAGCGTTTACACATGAGATGTAGTTAAAGTGACATGATAAGTTGTACGTATACATGTAGTGTGATGTGGTACGTTTGCGAGCTTGGCGTTTAACAGACAGACGTTTGCAAAACCTATCTGGGCAGCAATCACGTCCAAACGTATGAATTAATATAGCCTTGGGGTTAGGACCAGAGGGTTAGGACGTATAAGAAATCATTCAATAATCGTGATAAAAATATAAGCCATGCGACGCAATTGATGTCCTTTGTCTTGAAAAGTAATCCTTATGCCAAAACGCGAAACATAAGCAGATAGAAAATGTCACGCAACATCTCAAGCAAGCTTAAAGCTCTAATCATTCGGCTAGATCTTTTGGATTCTTGTATAGTTGTAGACTATAAAGTGTAGACCTTGCCAGACTTATCTTGCTCTATAAACCAGAGTTTGTACAACAACGAAGCATTTCCAGAGATATTTCTCCCTGAATTGACTAAAGTTAAGCAAGTATAGATCAACAATTTAGTCTTGAGTGTTTACATTTTAAAACCTGTTTTACCGGTTAGAAAGGGGAAATCCCTTTGGTGCATCGAAGCTATAAGAGTGTAGAACACTGTCCTTGATTTCTCTGGACACTGGACTAAAGAAACGGAGTACACATGCCATAATAATAATAATAATAAGCAGTAAATCATGATGGACAATGCATATATACTTTGACAATAAACAATAGTGTATATAATGAAGAATTTGGAATCTCAAAATGAATCTTACACTAATAAATACAGGTTAGAGAAACCTTGTATAATATTACTAAAATTTATGTTAAAATAATAACTAAACATTGTGTTTGGAACTCCTAATTCATGTAGTTGTGTAACAGTCTTCCTTGTCGAAATAGCTTATATAAAGTAAGGCCTTCATTTCTCAAATTCAAGCAAATGTATATAAAATTGTTAATATTCAAAGTTAGCGGGTAAAGCATATTGTAAATATATAACTGTACTTTTTCCGAAAAAAAATTACGACTGTTATCATTTGCTGTGGTTTGGTAAAATAATAAAAATGTGCATTGTTGTATCATATACTCCAATCGTCAAGTGTTTGAATTCATGTTATTTATAGGGTTAGTGCGCCAACGAAGTAACAGAATTGTGTCTTGCGTCATATGGCGGGACTTGTTTGCGAGTGCAGTGTGCAACTGGGCTCTGCATTAAACTGGGTTATAACTATTTGCACAAATTGAACAGGAAATGCATTAGAACTTGATTTCTTAGAACTTGAATGTCCAAAACTGGATATAGCTAGTCAATCACGTTATGAGGCGATGCAAGTCAAAACTGATTCGAAAGTAAAGATCTGTGAATGCATGCATGTATATACATGAATGCAAACCGTGAATTGACATCGATGTAAAGAGCCTGCATACGATGGATCTAAACGAGTGTCATGAACTTCTATATATGCTCTACATAGTGTCATTAGACGAAGTTAAATTAAAGTAGCTAGGTATATATATATATATATATAAATATACAGAGTCCAGGGCCAGCATATGTGCTTATGCGCGACCTTATACATCTGGTCAAACGTTTCAGTGAAAGATTTCATAATGTATGCATGCATGCATTGTTTTTATTAGCATTGGAAGTAAGTTGTAGCGACGCAGAAGCGATGTTGGTCCTGCATTCTGCATTTTGCTAACCTTAGCTTGCTTCAACGTAGTTAATATTCTTTTAAGCTGAGGAAAGTGTTCTTTTGTACTGTTGACATGTAAACTGACCTAAACCTGTAATTCTGCTGCCTTATATAATCTTATAGTTTAAGCGATAAACATATGAAACCTGACAAACCAGAATTAAGACATAAGAGTAGCGTGCTACGTAGGCAGTGTAGAAACAATAATCAAAATATAGTAAGGTTAGATATACTGCCGAACAGAGAATGTAGGAGTCTAACGTTTCGAGCGAAAGGCCCTTCGTCAGAGTATTAATATTACAAAAATATTGCCCGTATAGTTGAAATAAAGTTAAGATCTCTACCAAAACATCATTGCCCGTACAGTATATAGAAGTCACAGTTCTGGGAAGCCACAGAGAGTTGCCTGCGGAGGCGGCTAGTATTAATCACAATATGGTATAGTAGGTTAATACTGCCGAAACAGAGAACGTGAGTGGTCTAACGTTTCGAGCGAAGGCCCTTCGTCAGAGAGAAACGTAAAGAGTAAAACAAACAACGAGCTTATACACGCGAGATAATCACGTGATAAAAATTAGCCAATCAGATAAAGGTAACCAAGACAAACTAATAATGAGATTACCTGATTGGCTAATTTTTATCACGTGATTATCTCGCGTATTTTAGCTCGTAAGTCGTTGTTGTTTTACTCTTTACGTTTCTCTTAGACTTGCTCCAAGTCTGCCTCGTGTTGTTTCGAGACGGATTTGTTTCGAGATGGGTTATGTTTTGATTTAAAGGTGTACGTGTAAAGGCGGTCGGCCACGGAAGAAAAGCGGGCGAGCGTTCCGCCGCGGGA
Organism: Corallium rubrum; assembly: GCA_964035015.1. Lineage (NCBI taxonomy): Eukaryota > Metazoa > Cnidaria > Anthozoa > Scleralcyonacea > Coralliidae > Corallium > Corallium rubrum. Next base: position 7,487,532 of record OZ036006.1, read on the forward strand.
TTTCGCTCGCCCGCTTTTCTTCCCGTGGCCGACCGCCTTTTATCTCGAAACAAACCCGTCTCGAAACAACAAGAGGCAGACTAAGACTTGGAGCAAGTCTACGTTTCTCTCTGACGAATGGCCTTCGCTCGAAACGTTAGACCACTCACGTTCTCTGTTTCGGCAGTATTAACCTACTATACCATATTTCGATTGTTGTTTCAACACTGCCTAACGCAGCACACTACTTTTATTACACTATTTAATAGTATTAATCACAGCTGGCACATCATAGAATTGCATCCGGTATATATTCTTGGTAGATTCTAAGCATGAGGCATTTATACTTGTATAGTGACGCTTCGCTTATTTGCGACCCTCACCTTTCAGAAGTCTTCAACCAATATGCGCGTTTGAATCTCTTGTCAAGCTGTACCCGTCTGGGTTGCTACAGCATCAATGCCCCACTGCGCTACAGTTCGAGTGTTTATTTCACTTCATTAGATTTGATCTGCATACTGCTTTAAACAAAACCATAACACAAAATAATTTTGAAAATACTTACTAACGTTTCGTTACTACACGGAACATCATCAGAGTGATAAATAGACATACATGAAACTAGTTTAGTTAAGACCTTCATGTATGTCTATTTATCACTCTGATGATTGTTACGTGTAGTAACGAAAGTAAATATTTTCAAAATTATTTTGTGTTATGGTTTTGTCTAAAGCAGTATGCTGCATAGTCCAGTTCCAGACCCATATATGCTGCAGTAATAATATTCCTTATACTAGAATTCGATTTCAGCCTGGTTCATCCATTGCGACGATATGACCTTTTGGCTTAATAGAGAACGGTAAACAGAGAACGGTGTTTTCATCAGAAGTTTAAGATGAAGTATTTTGGAAAGATCGCCGAAGCCGTGTATGAGAAATAAAGAGAAAGTTGCTTTACTAACATGCGATGAAGGGTCTACTCCACCAACCTGAGTTACCGTATATATGTGTTGTTGAGTACTCTGTGATGCTCACTACTCTTGTGGCAGTTTGAGCACTCTCACTTCATGCTCTCTAGATGTGCGCATTACTTACACTATCCCACAAGCAGTTGTCACTTGGTGATTGCTTGGGATATATATATATATATATATATATATATATATATATATATATATATATATATATATATATATATATGTAGTGTTCTCACATCTAGATTGTTCCAAGCTACACTGATGAACTGAGCACAGCGAAACACATGTCTGTAGATTGAAATATATATATATATATATATATATATATATATATATATATATATATATATATGTTCTAAGGATTTTTGGTGAAGAAAAATTCGAGTGTAGAATATATACATTTTAAGACCAAACCGGGACCAGTTGCGAAAAATGCAACTACACAGGCCTTCCGGCAGGAATTGAACCCACGACCTTGCGATTCTTGTGCAATGGCCAATGCTCTGACCACTGAGCCACGGAGGGCGTTGCCGAGAGCTTGATCGCGAGTTCTGTATATAATAAGGTGGTAATGCCAGGAGAGAATTGGGTATATTATAAGTAATATTGGGCATTTCACTCGATTACATAGCATAAAGTTCAACGCATCAAAATGTAAGGTGCTAACAGTCACGCGCAAGCCAAACCCCATGGTTTACAATTATCATCTTGGTCCAGCAAAGTTAATCCGCGTTTCCGAAGAGAAAGACCTCGGTGTTACTGTTTCCGGCAAACTCACCTGGCATCACCATATATTTTCCATTGTTGCAAAATCAAACAAGATGCTAGGTCTACTCAAGAGAACATGCCTACTACTAACCGACATACGAATCAGACGGACACTATACCTAACACTTGTTCTTCCACAGTTATGTTACGCGACCCAGGTTTGGTCTCCGGCTCAAAATACATTAAAAATCAAAATTGAAAGAATACAGAGACGAGCCACCAGATGGATCTTAGGATGCAAACAAGGAGAAGTGCCCTACAATCAGAGACTGCAGACCCTGGATTTATTACCGTTGTGCTACGACAGGGAGATCAAAGACCTAATTTTTTTCTACAAAGCTCTATACGGATACATTGACGTGAATGTCCATGAATTTGTTTCCTTTGTAAATCATGGTCGCACGCGACTCAGTCAAAATTGTCTAGCCATCAAAGTTCCACTCTGTAGGACCAACACGTACCAAGCCTCGTTTTTTAATCGGATTGTGAAACTATGGAATCTTTCTTGCAAATCAGCTCCCTCGTCCAGTCTTGAGAGTATCTCTACATTCAAAACTTTTCTCAAACAAAGATACCAAACCTTGTTAACTACCTTTGATACAGACATGCTGTGCACATGGACACTTGCACAGGACTGTTCATGCCACAGGGCAAAACCTTGAGTAGCGTTTCGCGTGCTGTGATTTGTCGGACCGGTTTCTGGCTTAGATGCATTGTCATTTTGTTTTGTTGTTGTTGTTGTTGTCGTTGTTGTTGTCGTTGTCGTTGTTGTTGTTGTTGTTGTTTGTTGTTGTTGTTGTTGTTGTTGTTGTTGTTGTTGTTGTTGTTGTTGTTGTTGTTGTTGTTGTTGTTGCTTCATCTTCTTTCTTTGTAGTTGTTTTTTGTTTTTTTGTTGATTGTTTTGGGGTTTTTTAGGGGGGCGCCTCGCATGGGTCTTCGTGCCCCGTTTGTGCCTTCTCCCTATTTACACTATTTTTCTCATTTTCTTATAACGTTTTCTTTATCTTATAACTTAGTCTTATTATTGTAGTATTTACTTTTGCTAATACTTTATGTTTCTAAGGATTTTTGGTGAAGGAATATATATATATATATATATTAAACACAACCACCGCATTCTATCGAAAGAAAACAACAACAGTAACAACAACAACAACAACAAGCAAAATTGCAGCTGCAGAAATAAAACCGATTGCCCCTTGAAAGGAAACTGCATAGGTGTAGAACATAAAAATAATCACTGCATCAAAGTGTAAATTCTCCTTACTCTTCATAATGGCGTATTATGGCGTATCCTACACCTTGCCGTGTTTCCATAAAGTTATAGAAACAGGGCTTTCAACCAATCGCTGCGCTTGTTTTCAAAATGTTATTTCATAAACTATGATGTGCGTGTGTGTATACGTGTGTGAAATACGAATGACGCAATTTCAACAGGAAAAAAATGTGTTTAGGCATTTTTCCAGTTAAATGACGTCTTTCGTGTTTCTATCACAGTACAGAGCCACGCAAGCGACTTCAGTTCTATTTGTTAAATATAATAACATATAGATATAGTTAGAGATGTATATGTATATATGTATGTATGTAAGTAAAATTTGTTCTCAAGCTTTATACTCAGAAAAATGTCTGAGTATCCCTGACGGGATTCGAACCCGCGACCTTCTGATTATCAGAAGCTCGTGGGTTCGAATCCCGTCAGGGTACTCAGACATTTTTCTGAGTATAAATCTTGAGAACAAATTTTGCTCACATTACACCAAGCTACAATTTCAACTAACATATATATATATATATATATATATATATATATATATATATATATATATATATATATATATACACACACACACAATAAACAGAAAGTCAACTTTCTTCAAAGTTCCACGGGTTTTATAGATCATCAGACAGGAACAGTTTACAAAAATCTTCCGTTTATTGGCGTTTCGGGGGTGCAGCCCCGAAACGTCAATAAAGATTTTTGTAAACTGTTCCTCTCTGATGATGATGATGATGATGATGATGATTATATATATATATATATATATATATATATGTATATATTTAAAAAAATTGAACGTTGACAGACAACTGAAAAAGTTTCACTTTAGTTAAAGTGAAACTTTTTCAGATGCCTGATGATCGCTTAACGCGTGAAACTCGGAGTAGCAACGACAACGTTCATTTTTTAAAATAAAGTCTATGTTGCTCTACCTTCAAAAGTATCGAGCAATTAAACACGAGTACTTTAACTATTATATATATATATATAATAATAATAATAATAATAATAATAATAATAATAATAATAAAAGTAGCGTGCTGCGTAGGCAGTGTAGAAACAACAATCGAAATATAGTAAGGTTAGATATACTACCGAAACAGAGAACGTAGGAGTCTAAGGGCCTTCACTCGAACCGTCGATTATATATACATATATATATATATATATATATATATATATATATATATATATATATATATATATATATAGTAATAATGGGCATTTCACTCGATTACATAGCATGTTCTAAGGATTTTGGGTGAAGGAAAATTCGAGTGTAGAATATATATATATATATATATATATATATATATATATATATATATATATATACATATACATATACATATACATATACATATACATACGCTTGTTGAAAAAAATTCTGAACAAAATCAATATATATATCAGCCGGACTGGAAAGTTTGTACTTCGCGACGGATATATCCGTCGCGAGATTTTCAGACCTAATTTATGCGGCCGCGAAATCGTGAAGAAAATTGGCCGCGGCCGCGAAAATCATGAAGAAAATTGGCCGCGGCCGCGAAAATCATGAAGAAAATCGGTCGCGACCGTGAAATTGCGAGAAAAAATCCGCGCGACCGCGCATTGGGAGCAAATTTCGCGACATGCCCGCGCAAAATCCACGATCTGCCCGCGAAAATTCCACGATCTGCCCGCGAAAATGGCGGCCAAAATTTGATCTCCGCCGCGAAATTTGCAAACTTTCCAGTCTGGTATATATGTACATACATGTGTATATTGTATTTTGTTAAACTGCTGTTGAAAGAAGCTTTTTATTATACAATATACAATACAGATAAAATAGTGTCCTAAAGATCTGTTGTAGTGATGAAAAAAGCTCCTGTCCATAACTCTATGATATGAAAACCAATACAGCAATATATATATATATATATATATATATATATATATATATATATATATATATATATATAACATCATAATATAAGCAGGTCGATATTAATGTCTAAGCAATGACGAAAAGAGAAGCAATATTCTACAATTACTTACCTAATAAACACAGGAGTCAGCCGATCTTGAACAAGAGTTTTCAGAGCTTCGTAAGACGTCTTTCACTCTGAAACTGCGCAAAGGTATAAAGATACCGGAACACGAAACTCAAGCCGCGAACTAGCTGAAACTCTAGAAAAGAGGAAGTGTTTTTTTCCCGCTTAATGGATAAACATCATATTCATAAATGGTCGTGGAGTAAATATTCTTTTATGTACATATAAATTAGTCCCTCTTAACTTGTTTTCATGTACAAAACTCAAAAGTATCTTTATACTCTAAACACAGGATAACCTGATGAAAGGCTCCACTTAAAACGTCCCTTTCTGAGTATTTCGTTGCTTGAAATATCGGCAGTTTAGCAACTTTCCCTCGCTTTGCTGTTTTGAAATGGGCTAGTATATACTGGTTTAAGCATTATATTACTAAACTGAATGAGGAAATGAAATTCAGTTTCTATTTAGAACACTTCTAGCACTTTTAGTTTCGATCCATGTGTGTGAAAATAATATTCATTTCAGGAAGTTTTCCATCTTGTTTAATTCTTTTCAATGGTTGAGTATAAAGACCTACACTGACACACAGTTGAGCTTGGATTGGAGATAGATAGTTTTATTTAAAAGTTTGATCATTGAAATTTTCCAAGGAAAATTCAAAACGTTGTCATGTGAGAATTTGAATGTTGTCATGGGCAAATTTAGACTTTCTCAGAGTCCTTTTCAATCATTTTTGACCTTTCGACATTTTTGACCAATTTAAAAGTTTGGGCAATGCCTTAATTTCTATTAGTCAAAATTCGCAAACATTCAAATTTCCCATGGATGTCAACATGGCCGACAATAAAATACATCATTAACCAGTTTTATGTGACCTAAAGAACATAACAATGGAAACCTGTCAAATTGTGAAACCATCAAACTTTTCAATAAAACTTCCGGTCTCGAAGCTCAACTGAAAATCGCAGTATTTATATGTTTAAACAAAATAATCGTTTAATTGTGCCTCGTTCTTACACGTCGTTAGAATCGGGAATTTTTCCTTTCCCAGATCGTCTGGGATGGTTACGACAAGTGTCCATGAGCATGGTTGAAGTAACGTCCCAGACAGTCGCCGATCTGATCGGAAGCATCGCAAGAATCGGAATCATTTCTATTTGGAAAATGCATCCCAGACGGTCGCCGACGATCGGGGATTCTTAGGACTAGTTATGACATGTGTGAACACTGAAGAACACTGAAACCACTCGTCTGGGGCGATAGGGGACAGAAAAAATCCCCGATTCTTACGACAAGTCACGACAGGTGTGAACGTAGCTGTTGTAAGAATCGCCGACAGTCGGGGATAGAACTGTCCTCGATTCTTACGACAAGAGAGAACTATAGGCTTCAATGTCGCGTATAGAAAAGAGTGTTGAATTGAACCTGACTAATTCATTTGATCATAGTCAATCGAGATATGGTCTGGAAACTCGGCAAACTTCAAAGCGCCTATAATGAGCTGGGATTTTATGTTGAACCGTACCTTACACCGTGCACAACCTTTGTATTACGTTTATTAATATTTAAATAGTACGGTTGAGTGATTGAACCGAAACGTTGCTATTGGACAACTCGTCATTATACTAAAATACAATGTGTTCAGTGACCGTGCACCGTGCACAAAAATGCATAAAGGCGAACAAAAAGATACACCAAAGACTTTAGCTGAGTTTCCAGACCATATCTCGATTGACTATGATTTGATAAAAGACATTGAACAACTTCCTGTTTTGAATTTAACTGATGTTTATACTAAGGAGGCTTCTGATTGGTTTAGGCCAATCAGAAGCCTCCTTAGTATAAACATCAGCTAAATTCAAAACAGGAAGTTGTTCAATGTCTTTTATCCGTTTGCACTAGAGCAAAAGTATCCGGATTCACATTGTTTTTCATCCTCATAGGAATAAAAGAATAGGTACACAATGCGTACATGCGGATACTGGTATTTATTTGGCTTGAGAGTTTAAGATAACTTATTGTGGATTGTAAATTCAATTTCATGCAAACATACCAAAACATACTGAAAATACTAGAGAATCTTATGACAAGCCCCAACCCTAATCTTAACTCTAATCTTAAAATGACAATCTTAGGTGGTAAACAATCAATGCTAATCGCATTGTTAAAAGAATGTGATGATACATCGCTTTCCTTCTAGTCTTTACTCTGGTATTAGGGGCGTCAGAAGCGGGGGGGAGGGGGTTGGGGCCGACGACTTTGAGGACGAATTATTCGCCGAAGAAGAAGATTCCTTGCTAGCTGAACCTAACCTGGAAATTCCAGCGGACTTAAACTGGATTTATTCTGAAAACGGTCAAGCGTTCTTTCACAAAGTCCTTAAGACTGTTGGTGTGCCAGAGAGTGAAACAATCGAGTCCAGTGCCGCTAGAATAATTTTATCGCAAACTGGGCAAAACATTGAAGTCTCCACTGACTTTTTGAAGCAGATATCAACTTGTTTCCTGGTGTGTTATCACAACGTTCAACAAATAAAATGTTCAAAAAAGAAGACGATGAATCTTGAAAGAAGCTTTACGACTCTTCGTGATAATTTATCGATAAAGGAAAAGTGGTTTTGTCTTTTACGTTCGTGTGGTTTGCAAACTTCTGATGGGACAAATATTCTTTTAAACCATGTTTTACAACACTTTTGGAGCTGTTTAGTTTCACAGAAATCACATGAATTTATTAGTGAACACAGTGAAGTATTGAATTTTTCTATAAACACTCCCAGTTCTTCCAGTCCTACTCAGCCTATAAATATTGAAGATATTGAAGTTCAATCTATCAAAGAGCATGCTGGTTGGGTCTGTAAACGGGTAAGAGAGGCATTTAATAGTGGACCAGAAATATACAAAATTCCGATATCAAAAACCAACACTACTTTGGTAGAAGTGGATAAGCAGTTTATACTCTCGTTAATTAAACGTTTGGGGCATGATGTTTTGATCCAACCTGGAAAATTTTTATTTATTGCAATACCTGAAGTTGTGGAAGTTTTTATATACCTTCATAATACTGTTGAAAGAATTGTCAAAGATGGACTTGGAACACATGCTGACAAAGATATTCTGAAGAAATGTTTGAAACTATTAAGTGAAGATATTCATCTACGTAAAATGTGGTATAAAGTTCTGGGTGATGAAGTTAATGAACATCTTAAGTCTGGTTCTGTATTGTTGTTACAGAGAACTGTTGCAATGTTTTTGAAATCTAAACAACAAATCATCAGAGAACAACTCCAACTGAAACCAAACAAACAAAGCTCATCATTACGGCAGTCCTTAAGTAAGAAACAGAAACCAATGGAAAAGAAGCAGCTGAGCAAAAGTGATGAATATGTGATAGCTTTTCGGCAGAATCCAATGGACGTATCTCAAGTAATGGAATTTTTGACCAATGTCTTTGAAATACCATCGCAAGCTCCTGTTATTCTCAAGAAATTACATGGACAAGAACTTACTGCTATCTTACTGTCACTGGGCTTGCCTGGGTTAAATGGGAAAGGGAAACAACACCAAATTGAAAAATTGGTAAAACATAATGCTGATAGAAAACATTGGAATATCATTTTCCCTGACAAGGTAAGCCCTTTGTACTATTTTGCAATTAAGAGTAAATATTCTGTTATAATATTGTTATTCCAAATCATGAATAAAAACTTTATCTGAAGCTCAATTTTTTTATCAATAAACTGACCAAACTTTATTTCTTCTGTCAATTTGGTAGTATTTCACCCTGTATCAGGTCACTATAAAATGAATTTTATGGTGCCCAACCTCTTTAAACCCCATATTTCCCAGCTTGGCAACTTAATACATGCCTTGCATCTTTTGTTTTTCTTTTAGCTGAAGGGAAATAAAAAATAAGCATTGTTCCATAAGTATATGATCTACTTTACCTTGGTGGTATACAGAAAAGGATACCAATATATACCTATCGAACTGTATGTACCAATATTTTTAGGAATACTACTGTACCTACACTTACAAAGTGTTATGAAGTGGAGTGAGAGAGATTAATTGATAAACTGGAAGGAAAAAACCCATTTAACCTACATTGTTGCATTCAGTGAACATCTGGAAAACTGGAAAACATGACATGCTGGAACTTCTGAACAAACAGAAGTTTAGTTTTAATACCTCTCAGTAAACTAACTCTTCTAAATATCGTGTAGATAGGGTTTCTTTCTTCAGGTGTTGTCACATACTTTGGCTTGCTTTTGTATTTAGTGTGTCTGATGATGGTTTTGCAATAAAACCAAAATATTGCAGTTTATTATCCAACTGGACTGATGAATACTGTCCAAATAATGCTAGAAATGAGTACAAATATACTGCGATATTTGTGTAGTTATTTGTATAGTAGAAAACCGGTTTGACAGATCGGCTGTTAGCCAATCAAATTCATTACATGGGAGACTACTTCATGTATGCCAATTATTTTATCTTGATGTTATGTCACACTTCCCTGACTTCCCTGACCCTTTTACTTTTAGAGTTTTCTTTTTCCATAAAAATTCGTTGGATAATAAATCTCTTATTAGATGTTTTGGTGTGTGGTATCGCTGTATATTTTTACTTGTTGCAGCACAACTCATAAAAAATACAGCGATACTACACATCAGAACGTCTAATAAGATATATTTATCCTTGCATTTTGCTTCAACACAAATTTTGAGTTAAATGGTGTTGCGCACCCTATCCTGGTTTACCTAGTATATTTTCCAACCACGGTACCACTTTAGTTCCAATTTATTTTGTAACAACTGCTGATGGACATTCACCTTTACTCGATTTCCACATACCAAGGAATAGATTCCCAAATAGTGTCATTGGTATGGCGTTTTGGCAATTGTTCACAATTGTTAAGGATGGGAAGTGCCTCAGCTATGTCATAAACGTTTGTTTGCTTTTTCATCAATAACTTGGAAGATCGGATATTGGTCAAGCAGTTGATATTATAGCCATATGTATAGCCCGTCATGTTCTGCGTACCACCACACATTTGCCTTTGTGCTGAGAAGTAGCTTTCCACATGGTCTTGACTGATCCTTTTGATATTTAGATACAAGTCATCACCATGCTCAGTTCTAAATTCACGTGTACAGATGAATTTCAACAGCTCGTTTAAGGCGTTGATTGTACACTAAAACAAATACGTACTTTTCAGCAGTTATTCTTTTATGGACTGGCACCCCTACCTCCTCCGCAGGCGTTTGTGCTAATAAGCCATTTGCACGATGACGGTTTTTTTCTGATGCGTGAATCCAACTACCAAAATGCTATGCGTGAGTGTCCTTGTGGTAAAAGATAGAAGACACTTGCAAAGTCACACACTGCCATCAAGTGTCATGGTGCAAATGGCCTATTACGGATGGGCGCGATAAATTAGGGAGGGGATTGTGGGCGGGTGGAAGGAGGCAGCTGGCATCAGAGCTGGCATCCTGTTCGAGTAAGCAAATTATTATAAATGAAACATGCTTTATTGTCGGTACGGAATTATATTTTATATTGATTCTTACTTTGAGATCACTTATTGTCTGCCAGGAGATAAAGTGTTTAGCTTGCTCCGACTTCGTATGATACCTTTGTGCCAACCATTTTTCCCATGTGTTGAAATAATCGAGTACCTCGTTCAACTGTAGTATTCTTTTATCTTCAGGTGTTTTCATTGGTGCTGGGTTGTTAAAAATTTCCCAAAATGTTTCACAGATCTGAATATATTTCCGTGTTTCTTTAGTAGCCTCCTTATCGCATTCTTCCATTTCCTTAACAACTTTGTGTGATAGTGTTTGAACAGCGAGTTTCACACGCATTTTGCTGATACTGTCGATGGTAACGTGTGCTTTTCTAAGATCAGTAACGTAAAGATGCCTTCGGGATTCTCGTTGGTATACTGCATAGATATGATTCCATAGTATATAGTTATCTTTAAAAAAGAGGGTCCTTGTGTATCGAGTATGTTCTGATTTGTGACCACTGCTGTATAAGTTATTTCTAAGTTTCTTTATCAAATGTGGTGGATCAGAGAAAAAGAACATTTCTTTGCCAGAGAACGGATTAAAGCAAGAACATTTGTTACTGTCTCCAGTATTGAATTCTATGAAAGATCGATTGGACGACGCTCCATCACAACAGCAAAGAATTACCTCGAAACCGTATGTATGCAGTATGCTAATTCCCAGCCAAAATAACCGATTTAACTGTAAAGCAGTAGTGTTTCTGGTAAGGAAAAATGCGCACGGAAAATCAAAATTAAAAAAAGTACTACGAAAGAAGAATTGCAACACATGGCTAGCGAGATTATCTCCTGCGTCGCTCTTGTCGGTCACTGTATCAAGTACATTGTTTTGCAATAAATCAGTAAATCCCACTAATTCCCAATTCTTAGTGTCGAATACAAGACCTTCCTTTATTTTCATTTCATCGAAAAATAATCCTCCTAGTTTCCCGTGCTTTGGAGCGTTCTTCTTATCAAATTGCTCTTTCATTATACGAAGATTCTCTGTCTTCCAACCTGTTTGTGGTGAGCAGAAGTTGTTATAATCGGATAATGTCCTTCCGCTTGGTAGTTTTAAGCCGCCCGAATTACGTAGGTCATCGTAAAGTTTGTGGGACCTAAGGTAAATTCTAAGACACCATCTGATAACGGCTGGGTGCCACCTCATTTGCCTGGATTCCGTAGTTAAAGCTTTTGCCTGATCTGACAACAAAATTTCTAAGAATTCGTCGTTCATGTTACCAGTGTGCTCTCTTAAATGATTTTCCACAAGTTTTAATTTTGAATAATATTTTGTGCATCCCTGCCACTTGCATGTGTAACATCTGTCTATTGGAGCGACGTTTCTAGTATCAAGGCGCTCTATGTGCGTTTTACAATGACGGTACAACTCTTCCACGTCTTCAAATGCAATTGTTTTCGCGCAATTTTCCCAAAGGCAAACAGGACTCTTTTGTTTATTTCTATTTTCCTGTAGGCTAGTGTACAAATCATTGAACATTCTTCTTAAATCACTGTTAGAATTTGGTCCTACTTCTACCATATTTTCGACAGACAACTCCAATCTCTTATTCTTAGTTTTAAGAACCTTTAACGTCATTGATGACTTCCTTGCAATACTTAGTAGTTCTGGTTTTGACTTGTAATCCAGTCGCGCTTTTTCCGGATGCAGTGTGGTATTTTCAGCTTTTCTCCTTGACAACAATGTTCGCAAATAATGATGGCATTTCTTACAGGCCTGACACTGAGTGATTCCTTTCGGCGTAAACAGATGACAATTTGTGGATCTAATTTTATTGTTTTCAATGGAAACAGCATTCTTTCCATCTTTTGTTTTGTATATATTGTCACCGAGATCTTTAATCAACAAATGGAAATTTTCTGGATCTGCTGATCCGTCGCACATGGTGTGGTTATCAATTATCTCGAGCAACTGAACTAATAGTTTTACTGTTCCTAGATTTTTTGGAACGTTTTCAAACAATTCACATTTTGATGTATCTCTTTCTATGGCATTTAAATACAGTTTCCATTCAAACGTTCTAGGCAATCTTATTTCTTTCTCAGCATACCCTGGCGACGGACCAAAACTAAACAAATGGATTTCAGTAGTTTCAAAATTGAACCATGGAATCCAACTGGATGCATGAGACAAATGTTTCCTGATGACGTTATTGAACTGATTAACGAAATTTTCTAACGATAAACGCTCAGACTCTATAGTATCTATACAACAAACTCTTTTTAACTGCTCACTTGTGGCAACGACGACATTTTCATGCATTGTGTCTGGACTTTTAAGAAGGCACTCGAGGTATTTTCCAGAAACGCGAATGAATTCTTCCACATGTGGTTTAAAGTAGCGCCACCTCACTTTTCCGTATTGCTTCCCAATAGTCGACTTCAATTCGTTGTTTGCAATCCTTGGAAAAAATCGTCGGATAGAATTCGCATCAAATTGAACACCACATACTTTTGAGATCACTTGAGCAATGGGTTTATAAAGCGACATGGAATGATGCTTGGTGAATGTACATGTCTTAAATTGTATTGTCATTAGTGAATACATGAGAAGCTCTTCAGGGCATAATGGGGAGTCACACACAAAATAAATCTCTAGATGTTGTGTTGAACTTGTTGTTTCGCTGACGCACTCTTCGTCTCGGGAATCTACAGACAGCCCACCAATTTTCATTTCATTTGATTGCTCAGCCACAGACACAGGACATTGAGTTGTGATAGATTGGCTGCAAGATATATTACGGTCCGCTGGTGCTATGCAAGACAGTTTCGGAGGGCATGCAAACAGGATTTTATCATCAGTGTCAGTGTCCTCTATAAGAAATGGAACAAAAAAAGCCATGATCTAATTTTTTATTCAATTAACTTCAAGAGCGCGAGACGATGTTACGACATGACGCTCTTCGAGTATTAAATGTCCACAATGGTAGTTCTGTGCAAATATCCGCCATACTTGAGAATACTGCTGGCAGTGCACTGATCTCGTGTTATAGCCAGATCACGTGACTTTTTTTTTTGACATGTGACCATATTTGTCAGCCAATGAAAATAAATCGTGCAAACGATCAACAACAACAAAAAATTCGTGCAAGCAAAGTGCACCGTGTGATTTATCATACGATAAAAAGGAAAAGCTCACTGATTAAACAGTCGTCAACTGATACTATTTAGAAACTTCAGGTAGTTTCAAACACTGCAAACTATCTGTTATTCATTGTTATATAAAATTTCCTTATTTCATTTATCCCCGAGCCGGGCGTAGGGCCGAAGGCCCGGAGCCCGGTGAGGGTGCTAATCTCGACATGCGTGGAGTCCATTTTACACGCGTGGAGAAAAAGCGAGGGAGACGTAATTTCGGAAATAGTTTATATATATATATGTTCGGGACGGTGTCACGCGGTAAGAATTGTTGGACACTGGTGACTAGCGATGCAGAAAACTAAATCTGTCAGTATTATATTTGCTTTCGTTTATTACGAAATGGAGCCTGCTCAGCTACTTAAATTAAAAGCGAACAACGAAGAAAAGAATACAAACAGCCGGTTTAATATATCTCGAAGCGAAACCAGAGGACCTGAAGAAACCAAACGCCGTATGGTAAACAAAACCTCGAACTGAATTGCAGTGTTTGTGGTCACTCAGTGGTCTCAAAATCATTCAACGGTAGGGGGATTTGTGTTTTGTCCTTATGTCCTAAAACAATATACCTGTTCAAAAAAAATATTCCTGCAGAGCTTGCACACTGAAAAAAAATCCTGCAGGGAATTTGAGCTGAAAAAAAAATTCATGCACACATATTTTTCACACCTCCCTCCCTTGATTTCTAATGGTCCACCCCTCAACGCTAGCAAATTCCATGATCACGTGATCAAGTGAGTGATCAATATATACTAAAACGGCCGACAGGCTGGCAAGAAGCCGACAACTTCGAGAAGTGTCATGTGTCTTTTCGCCGGACTATATAATAACGTGTGATGTGATGGACGAGTTTAAAAGAACATCAAAGATCGTTCATGTTGAACTCACAAAATGTGGCATCGAATTGAATTGACCTTCGAAGAACGTGACAAGCTGAATCCGAATGCATGGTTGTAAGAACTTGTTTTCTAGCAAGCTGAGATGCAATCAAAAACATTTAATTTCAGAAAACAGCTTTGCTTTCTACGCATCAAAGAATGTATATCTATGTACTGGCTGGTCCTTGCCGAAAAAAACGGACAAAACTTTGTTGACAACAGGTTAGTAAACATTTGCCAGTTTGCTTAATGATTAAAGACTTGAGGCTTTCCCATGTTCTTTTGAAATTAGGACAAAACGTTACAAAAGTGCAATGTCCTGTGGGTCATCTCCTTGTCTTTATATTTTTAAGAACAGTTTCACACCTGGTTCAAAAAAGACAAGCAATAATATAAGTTTTCCGCGGTTCGTTTACATGGCAAAACATGTCCACAACGACCTGCATGTCGTTTTCCACAAATGACTCGTCAAAAAAGAAGCCGAATAATCATGTTTAAACAAAAAAGCCGGTTTTCTGATAGTCTCTTTTTTATCAATTATGACTTGGTCTTTCATTATCCACGTTTTTAGAGGCAGTTTCACACTTGGTTAAAAAAAGACAAGCAATAATATAATATTCCCGCGGTTCGTTACATGACTAAACATGTCAATTGCAGTAGAACGACTTGTTATTTTTCACAAATAACTCGTCAAAAAAGAAGCCGAATCATTATGTTTAAACAAAAAAGCCGGTTTTCTGATAGTCTCTTTTTGATCCATTATGACTCGGTCTTTCATTATCCAAGTTTTTAGCGGCAGTTTCACACTTGGTTCAAAAAAGACAAGCAATAATATAATATTTCCGCGGTTCGTTACATGACTGAGCATGTCAATTGCTGTGGAACGACTTGTTATTTTTCACAAATGACTCGTCAAAAAAGAAGCCGAATAATCTTGTTTAAACAAAAAAGCCGGTTTTCTGATAGGCTCTTTTTGATCAATTATGACTTGATCTTTCATTATCCAAGTTTTTAGCGGCAGTTTCACACTTGGTTCAAAAAAGACAAGCAATAATATAATATTTCCGCGGTTCGTTACATGACTGAGCATGTCAATTGCTGTGGAACGACTTGTTATTTTTCACAAATGACTCGTCAAAAAAGAAGCCGAATAATCTTGTTTAAACAAAAAAGCCGGTTTTCTGATAGGCTCTTTTTGATCAATTATGACTTGATCTTTCATTATCCAAGTTTTTAGCGGCAGTTTCACACTTGGTTAAAAAAAGACAAGCAATAATATAATATTTCCGCGGTTCGTTACATGACTAAACATGTCAATTGCAGTGCAACGACTTGTTATTTTTCACAAATGACTCGTCAAAAAAAGAAGCCGAATAATTATGTTTAAACAAAAAAGCCGGTTTTCTGATAGTCTCTTTTTGATCAATTATGACTTAGTCTTTCATTATCCAAGTTTTTAGGGCAGTTTCACACCTGGTTCAAAAAAGACAAGCAATAATATAATATTTCCGCGGTTCGTTTACATGGTAAAACATGCATGTCCACAACGACTTGTTGTTTTCCCCAAATGACTCGACGTCTAAAGAGAAGCCGAATAATTATGTTTAAACAAAAAAGCCGGTATTCTGATGGTCTCTTTTTGATCAATTATGACTTAGTCTTTCATTATCCAAGTTTTTAGGGGCAGTTTCACACCTGGTTCAAAAAAGACAAGCAATAATATAATATTTCTGCGGTTCGTTTAAAACATGCATGTCCACAACGACTTGTTGTTTTCCCCAAATGACTCGACGTCTAAAGAGAAGCCGAATAATTATGTTTAAACAAAAAAGCCGGTATTCTGATGGTCTCTTTTTGATCAATTATGACTTGGTCTTTTATTATCCAAGTTTTTAGGGGCAGCTTCACACTTGGTTAAAAAAATACAAGCAAAAATATAATTTTTCCGCGGTTGGGCATGCAAGGACTTGCGAAAATGTAACTTTTCTAGTTCCTTTTCTGTTGGGCAAATGCCTTTGAAAGTTTGAAAAAGAAGCAGAATTTGTTATAGTTTTCACTTTTTATGTATTATCGATATACTTATTTTCGATTCTCAACTTTTTAAGAATAATTTTATAGTGTGGCAATAACAATATTCTTGATATATATTTCCAAGATTTTCTGTTTTCTCGCGCCTAAATGCCAGTGTCGGTAATAATAAAAACTGTTAGTAAACCTAGCAAAGCAAAAAAAATCCGGTAAAAGCCAGTCTTCCTGTGTTAAACGTTGTAAAACTTATGAATTCTGGAAAATTTTTATGCTATCAAATTTACATTTGACTATAGTTTAAAGTAAGTTGTCTGGTGAGACATAAAAAAAAAAGAGAAATGAGAAATTGAAGGATCGAAGAACTCGTTCATTTTTCAAAAGGTAGAGAGATTTCGTTTTATTTTGACGACGTAAAATTGCACAGCAACATCTTTTCTGTAAAAATTACACTTAGCACAGACACGATTAAATTTATATCTTACCTTTAAAATTTCCCTGATATTCCGTGTCTTCGAGCAATCTTTTCGCTGCCATGATTTCGCTTTTCTTCTTGCTTTTCTCGCTAAACGCGCGCTCGCACCAGTCTACAGCTGCATCACACATGGATCAGTGCAATTTCCGCGCGTTTCCCCGCCCGTGTTTTATAGCGCCCTGGTTTAGGCCAATCAGAAGCCTCCTTAGTATAAACATCAGCTAAATTCAAAACAGGAAGTTGTTCAATGTCTTTTATCCGTTTGCACTAGAGCAAAAGTATCCGGATTCACATTGTTTTTCATCCTCATAGGAATAAAAGAATAGGTACACAATGCGTACATGCGGATACTGGTATTTATTTGGCTTGAGAGTTTAAGATAACTTATTGTGGATTGTAAATTCAATTTCATGCAAACATACCAAAACATACTGAAAATACTAGAGAATCTTATGACAAGCCCCAACCCTAATCTTAACTCTAATCTTAAAATGACAATCTTAGGTGGTAAACAATCAATGCTAATCGCATTGTTAAAAGAATGTGATGATACATCGCTTTCCTTCTAGTCTTTACTCTGGTATTAGGGGCGTCAGAAGCGGGGGGGAGGGGGTTGGGGCTGGGGCCCCCTTTTTTTTTGGGGGGGGGGGGGAATATGTTTGCCCCCCTCCCCCCCCCCCCGACTTTTTAACAAGGTCAGTAATAAAGTTATGATTGACAAAATCACTAACCCTAGCTAACCCACGACTTTGAATAAAGATATAATAAAGAAATTTGAATGCAGATATTCAATGTCCGGAAAAGTGTTGTCTTTTGAGTGTTTTATGACGTTTTTGGACCTCTAGAATGCTGTAAATCCTTGTCCTAAAGTGCAGGAAATGGCATTTCAGAAACTCTAGATTTCAAATTTTGCCCCCCTGGGTAACACATGAATTGATTTGTCTCAACAATGATCAACGCGCTTTTTGAATAAGTATTTTATACACCTACATGTAACTCAAGCAGTACTAAGCACAGTTGATTTCTGCGTATATACAGACTATATAAGACATCTTGGCCAAGGGCCTAACATAGTAACATGTCAACAGTACACTTGAAACATTAGTTTCGGCAGTATATCAAACCTAGCCTGCGTCACAGACGCTCGCGGGCGGAAAGGCGCGGTTTTCCAAAGTTAAACACAACACAGGCTATGACGTAGGCTAATCAAACCTTGCTATATTTCGATTGTTGTTTCAACACTGCCTACGCAGCACGCTACTTTTATTTCACTAATCGAAATCTGAATCGAAATATAGTAAGGTTTGATATATATGGCGGGTGATGTGTGTCAAAATAAAATAACACATTTAGCAACGATCATGTAACATTTGGTAATCGGTTCTAACTATTTCATGGCAACAAGTCAACAACAAGACGTTTGTTGGCAATAACAAAACATTCAATGACAAAAATATTGTTTGGCAGCAATAAAACACTAATTGCGCTATCAGAACACACAACAATTTGGCAACAACATGTCGTTATTCGGCAACAACATATCGTTATTCGGCAACAACATATCCTTATTTGGCAAAGAACATTTCATTTGGCAACAATCCCGTGATGCAAATAGGGCGTCGATGTGTCTTCCTGTTTTCAAATTGATAGCGCGTGATTGCGCGAGATTCATAAACATGGCAGAAAATGAGATTCTTCGCGTACGGCGACAGCTGAAATGCAGTCGTCTGTGGTCCAGGCTAGATATATTATTGTAGAACTACTGGATGGTGTAGGTAAAAAAATAAATAAATAAATCGGTCTGCTTGAAATGCAACAAGTCGCGCAGACTTATACACTAGCCATTATTGTGCTGTTATTAGTACTACATAATTTATCAGTTAAGAGTATTAACATTGATGGTGGTCAGAGAACTGGAACTTCAACTAACTGACTAAGCCGGCAACTTCAACTAACTGACTAAGCCGGCAACGAACATTGCATAAGTTGATATGGTATACAGGACTTATTTACCCATATGGGTAATTATTATTGCCAGACATTTGCTCTATTTCAGAAATTACTAATCTAGTGAGGTGAGATTTAGCAAGTTGTGCAATGCTTGTTTCCGGTTTGGGGTTGCCTATCCACTTCCCTTTCCACTATCTATGGTTTCTATACTCTAAGGGCCCACAGTAATTGGTGTTAAACAGTTGTGGTGTCCCCGCCTTTCTCGTTTGTTATTTTATAATTGCATATTTAGGAGTTTAAAATTTAGCATCTTTATATTGTTGTATTGTAATAGGCGAAGCATAATAAATAAATAAATAAATAAATAATGTCACAACCAGCAATGCCACTGTAACCACTAGAGCAACATATATCGTGCCAGCCAAATGCATCGTCCCAGACTGCTAACTTTGCTAGGGCGCACGGAAGACGTTTTTTCCACAAAATAGTGCGCACATACAGAAGCGAAATATATGCGCACTTTGACACGTATGGAACTACCACTACTCACGTTTAATACGCGACCGAAAACTAATTGAAAAACAATTAAATTTTGCTGGTGACAACTTAATACAGGCTTGCCACTTGCGTAGACAAGCTTAGACTACTTTCTTCACTAGCCACTTTCCCGCTTGTGTAAGTTGTCAATTGTCATGTGATTGTCAGTTCTGTACTTCTGTGTTGTGCACATTTCGTTTGGCAAGTTAAGACAACAGCATGTGCCCATAAATTGGCCTTCTTGCCATGAATTGTGCACTTAAAAAACGTCATGTGCGCACACAATAAAACAAAAGGTCCGCTATGCGTACATATATCTGCGCAAACCCACCACTGTGAGAATCATGTCAAGATCTTGTGTGATCTTGGAGATCTTAAGAAAAATCTTAAGATTTTTATACGTAGATCTTATAAGATTTTAGCGAGATCTTATAAGATAATTAAAGAGAAAGTACACGTTCTCTGACCTTAATAATTTTTTATCATGACTCATCATGACTCACAAAAACTGTGGTAGATCACACTCACAAGTTTACTATAAGTCACGTTAAAAATACTTAACCAGTTTATCAGCAATATCCCCTGTCTCCGAAATGTTTTTGTGCAAAACTTTGTCGAAAATATAGAATTTAACGGCTAACTGCTGGAAGATATGTCCCAATGGCCAATAATACGGCTACCGCGGGTCTAAATACCCCTGAATCGTCTGTAGGTTTGTGCCATGTGTGTAGGTACGGAGAAAAGGCTATTTGAACTGACATGAGCGCAAATATCAAATTGCATTATTTACGCTATTTACTTGGCCTACGGTCAAACGCGGTCATATTTCAAGTAAATCAATCGTCTGTAGGTTTGTGCCATTTGGGAAACTTGCACGGTTAGATAGAGCGTTAAATTCTGTACAACATATGTGAATTAAAACAAATCGTATTAGAATAGCAACGGAGAAAAATATATTTGAATTGAGATGAGCGCAAATATCAAATTGCATTATTACACTATTTACTTGGCGTACGGTCGAACGCGGTCATACTTAAAGTAAATCAATCGTCTGTAGGTTTGTGCCATTTGGGAAACTTGTACGGTTAGATAGAGCGTTAAATTCTGTACAACATATGTGAATTAGAGAACATGGTATAGAATAACAACGGAGAAAAGGCTATTTGAACTGACATGAGCGCAAATATCAAATTGCATTATTACGCTATTTACTTGGCGAGTTGGCGTACGGTCAAACGCGGTCATACTTAAAGTAAATCAATCGTCTGCAGGTTTGTGCCATTTGGGAAACTTGCACGGTTAGATAGAGCGTTAAATTCTGTACAACATATGTGAATTAAAACAAATCGTATTAGAATAGCAACGGAGAAAAATATATTTGAATTGAGATGAGCGCAAATATCAAATTGCATTATTACTCGGGCGACTGTGGTAGCCGAGTCTAGGTTTCGGCTCTGTTATTTTTTTTTTTTTGTGTCGACAAATTGCAATACTTGCGCAACGTTTCCCAAAAGCCTTTGCGACCCTGAAGCGTGATCAAATGATTTCATCATGGCTGATTTTCATGCATGAGTCGCGAGTTTTTTTCTTTTCCTGACGGCCTTTGGTTGTGTTGTTCGAAGTGAATTTGTGTTTTAATGATAAACACGCTCACAATGCTTACAATAGACTATAGTAGACCTGGGTTGGTCGGCGATCTCGATAACCGTACGCTGAAAATGTGTAGTACTCGATCAACTCTTGATCAATGTGTTCTCAATCAATTTTATACATGTGTTATTAAAATTCTACTGAAAAATGTTGCTCAGGTGCTGTAAATCAAAGAACAAAGAAAGTTGGTAAAACCAACTTGCAAGTGAAAGGTAAACATGCTATGTTTTACATCTTCATCGATTCGAGGTTGACATTTAGCCGAACTAGCTGACTTGTGTCTGTGAATGCTGTATCTGTATGTAAATGTATTGAGGTTTAAACTATATTAATATTTGTGGTTTGCTTCATTTTTGCTTGTATTGTTTATTATTGATTTATTGTACTGATGTCTTGCAAATAAAAGTCGATTCTATTCAACAGTTTATACAATACTTTCATCAAGTTATTGTTTGGGTACACCAATATGGCCACCATTTCAATGTTTAGGTACACCAGTATGGCTGCCATTTCATTGTTTTGGTAACACCAGTATGGCCACCATTTCATTGTTTTGTACACCAATATGGCCACTATTTCATTGTTTTAGTACACCAGTATGGCCACCATTTCATTGTTTTGGTACACCAATATGGCCACCATTTCATTGTTTCTGTACACCAATATGGCCACTATTTCATTGTTTTGGTACCCCAATATGGCCACCATTTCACTGTTTTGGTACACCAGTATTACCACTATTTCATTGTTTTGGTACCCCAATAATGGCCACCATTTCACTGTTTTGGTACACCAGTATGGCCACTATTTCAATGTTTTGGTACACCAGTAATGGCCACCATTTCAATGTTTTGGCAGACCAGTATGGCTGTGAAATCAATGTTTTGGTACACCAGTATACCCACCATGATTTTCTCTATGATGAATATTACACTACTACAGTCAATTGACTGAAAGTTGCATCAAATTCAACCATTAACTCCAAACAGCACTCCTGTTGTTCTATTATTTTGCAAGGCACCAGCCCACAGTAGCCCGAGTTCACGCCTAGCGGGCGTCTTGTTACACTATTTACTTGGCGTACGGTCGAACGCGGTCATATTTAAAGTAAATCAATCGTCTGTAGGTTTGTGCCATTTTGGAAACTTGTACGATTAGATAGAGCGTTAAATTCTGTACAACATATGTAAATTAGAACAAATCGTATAGAATAGCAACGGAGAAAAATCTATTTGAACTGAGATGAGCGCAAATATCAAATTACATTATTAAGCTATCACTTGGCGTACGGTCAGACGCGATCATTTTAAAGTATCCCTGAATCATACTACTCCAATCATACAGCATTGCAATTCACTTTCTTCGAAAATAATGTTGTTCTTCGTCTCGCTCCCATACAACATGGCGAGGAATATAAAGTCACACTACTGCACACATTACAGGTCAGCGGTTACACCAAAAAAGTTAACACACACACAAACAAACACACAACACGATAGCAATATATCTGCGCGTTGCGCAGATACAAAAACTGCGCACGGAAGAAATTCCATGCGCACAGCCCGCCCATCGTCGTCTGTTTGGGTCTTCTGTGCAATCTATCAGTAGTAGTAGTACAACACAATCTGGTGGCATTTGGCACCGGGCACCGTTGCAATACATTCCGTTACCTCCCTCAGTCAATAACATTTGTGTAAGAGCAGATCGTACCCCATTGGGCTATTCCAATTTTTAACCTCTTTTTTTTTTACCACCCCCTTCGGAATTTCCGCTATTTTCTGATATAAATTTACCCCTCCCCTTGGAAATTCCAAGTAGACCCAACCCCCTCCCTTAGAAATTCCAAGTAGACTTAACCCCCTCCCCTGGAAATTCCAAGTAGATTCAACCCCCTCCCCTGAAAATTCCAAGTAGACTCCATCCCCTCCCTTGGAAATTCCAAGTAGACTTAACCCCCTCCCCTGGAAATTCCAAGTAGACTTAACCCCCTCCCCTGGAAATTCCAAGTAGACTCCATCCCCTCCCTTGGAAATTCCAAGTAGACTTAACCCCCTCCCCTGGAAATTCCAAGTAGACTTAACCCCCTCCCCTGGAAATTCCAAGTAGACTTAACCCCCTCCCCTGGAAATTCCAAGTAGACTTAACCCCCTCCCCTGGAAATTCCAAGTAGACTTAACCCCCTCCCCTGGAAATTCCAAGTAGATTCAATCCCCTCCCCTGGAAATTCCAAGTAGACTCCATCCCCTCCCCTGGAAATTCTAAGTAGATTCAACCCCCTCCTAGAAATTCCAAGTATACTCAACCCCTTCCCCCGGAAATTCCAACTGGATTCCTCAAAAACACACACCCCCTTTGGAATTTCCAAATTTCCAAGGTTCCTCAACAAGGGGGTGCGGATTAAAATTGGAATAGCCCATTTTCAAAATCTTGTTCCGCCATCTTGTGTGTAGAAAACGTGATCCGTGAGATCACTGCGTGGGAATTTGCAATGCACCATGGGATTGTTGTTGCCGAATGCCGAATATTTGTTGCCAAACGATGTTTTTGTCATTGAATGCTTTGTTATTGCCAACAAACGTCTTGTTGTTGCCATGAAATAGTTAGAACCGATAGCCAAATATTACACGATCGTTACCAAATGTGTTATTTAATTTTGACACACATCACCTGCCATATGATATACTGCCGAAGCATGGAACGTAGGAGTCTAACGTTTCTAGCGAAGGCCCTTCGTCAGAGAAAAACGTGACAAACGGCCTTCGCCCGAAACGTTAGACTCCTATACGTTCCCTCTTTCGGCAGTATATCCAACCTTTAAAATACTATATTTCAATATTTTAAAAACACTTCAGTATATTGCCATGACAGCAAAATCGTTTGAAATTTTTTACGAGATTTCTAAGTGCCATAGAAACGAGACACCTGAATAGTTATCACTGGTTCGATAACAAACAACTGGGAATTGTATTTATTCATTCTCTTTATGTTCGTCTTCAAGAATCGTCACACTGTTTTATTATATATGATCTTTGCCGCAATCTACATACTCCACAAGTACACTTAACAATTAGACGAGACCGAGTTTTCTATCAGAGCTGATAGTCAACGAGGCGAAACTATCTGCTCGTAGAAAACGAGGGCGAGTTGTCTTATTGTTTTAGTATCAACCACAAACAAATTTTTTTTAACGTAAATAAGTCTTATTAAAGATTGTTCCAAATTTTCAGATAGTTTTACCTTTTTGTCTGCAGAAGTCTCCCAATTGAGAAACAATCGCTCACAAAAAACGAGATTGTAATTACTTTGCTTTAAATTTAGTGTAGATATACTCCATAGGCATAAGCAAATTCATTTTCAATATTCGAAAATGTCAAACTGGGACGCTATGTTTAGCCTAGTTTCCAGGCCACTTGCAGCGTGAATATGTTGTGGCTTCTGATTGGTCAGGATAGGAATATTCTAGTATAAGGTAGTTTGTCATTGGATGACGCTACTAGTGGTCTATCACCAATAGACCACTAGTAGCTCAACCAATCAGAACGCCGAATTTGTAATAGACACTTAGCAAGTCTATATTTAATTCTCAGTAATTCGCTATCAAAACTATTCCCAACAGTTTACCATCTTTTCACTTTGCTCTATCTAAAACACTGCCTACACAACACTCTACATTTTACTCTGATGAAGGGCTCTGTTCGAAACGTCAGTATTTCGTTATCAAAACTATTCTCAGCAGGGTACCATCTTTTCACTTTGCTCTATCTAAAACACTGCCTACACAACACTCTACATTTTACTCTGATGAAGGGCTCTGCTTGAAACGTCAGTATTTCATTACCAAAACTAATATCGGTAATTTACCATCTTTTCATTTTGCTCTATCTAAAACACTGCCTACACAACACTCTAGTTTTATACACATTCTACAGACTGTTCCTTACTGTATCACTCTATAGTTTTCTTTTTATTCACTTTAAGATAAATTCAGAATTTTTCTTGCCAAAACATACTCAGCCGAATAATATACATGAATATAATCTCAGCATATAATAAATAATAAATATCACACTATAGCACTAGCAGAATGAAATGTATCGCATACAAAAGCAATCGACGATTGAATAAGGATATGTAATAGTGTATGCTACGTGGGCATAGAAATATATAAATGTATATAAAGTATTACAAACGTCTATAATGTTCCGGACGAAGGCACTCGTCATATTTCTCTGACGTGTCGCAACGCCTTCGCTCAAAACGTTAGTTCTTTACGAGTTTGTCGACATTAAATTAAGATTTTAATTTAAATAACCTTTTATTTAAATAACCTTACATTTAAATAACTTTTCACGTACAGTAGAACCTTGTTATCTCGAAAACCTCGGTCCGATCGCCGCTATATTTTGATCAAGAGTTGATTTCCCTTCGACATATTTCTTCACTGTTTTATTACTGTAAAATTGACCCCATTATCTCGAACCCCCGTTTTCGCCATAGCGGGGTTCCACTGTATTTAATCAAAATTAAAAATTTAAAGAAGCACACTTACCATACAAGCTACACATGTAAGCAGAAAGGTTTCAGTTTCACATAAAATATGCCTATAAAACAAAATAGAAACTTATCGATTTATATACGATATGCTAATTAAAATAACAAGGATATGACGCATGTATTTACTTGAAGTTTATAATAATTTAGTGCTCTTAAGGTTACATAATACCCTAGAAAGTAAAAAAATTCAGAAAATGATATTTTCACATAGTCTTACAAACTTGCCACACCCTATTCTTTTGTTTTTCGTCGGTTTTTAACTTCTCCGTAATAACCTCCAATTTAAAAGCAGGCGGTGGTATTTGATTTCTCCCGGGGAAATGCGGGGTTGAAGGTTATTACGGAAAAATAATAACCTAGTACCAGGTTATTACGCAAAAATAATAACCTGGGATAACTTTACGTTAAAAATTAGCATAATTAACAACACAATTGAATTTTCAAATCCCTAATTGCTCTTTTTCAAAAACAAACTATGTATTAGCTTGAATTTCTAATGTAGAAACCTCCGAAAAACAAAAGAATAGGGTGTGGCAAGTATATAAACAAGTTAAAGCCCTCGGGAGTCGGTTTTTATTTAACTGTAAAGACCTCGCGCTTCGCGCTCGGTCTTCACAGTTAAATAAAAACCTCTCCCTCGTGCTTTAACCTTTATGTAAAGCTTACTACCAGGTCTATCATCTGGCAAAAGTTTGATTTAAAAATATTGAAAATTGAATGAGTTATTGAGTAAAATGTTACCCAAGTCTCTATTGGTGGCGGGAAAGTCTGTTATTATCACAGTTGATTTCACATTACTTTACCACCGTGTGTTGCGAAGTTCATTGGGAAGTTCAGATATTCGTTCGGAAGTTCGGAATTACGTTGCCAAGGTTGAAAAATTATCCAATCAAATTGCGAGCTGTCGATCAAAACTTGTTATGATTGGATAATTTTTCAACCTTGGCAACGTAATTCCAAACTTCCGAACGAACTTCGGAACTTCCCAACGAACTTCGCAACACACGGCGGTAAAGTAATGTGAAATCAACTGTAACAGCAGATTAATGACAGCGCTCATTGGCACAGAATTCTGTATTATTAGTATAAAATTTTATCTTGTCGACAGAACTCGCGTATACAAGCTTGAAGCTTTCTCTGCTTTTTTTCCTTTGTAAATGCCTAATGATAAGTCAAAGCTTGGTAAAAGGATAAAAGCTCTTTTGTAAGTCTCGGAAGAAATCAGTCACCGACAAGAAAGCTGCATTTTCAGAGTAGAAAAATGTTTATCTTTGAGTGATAAAGGCTCATTCTTCAAGCAGGAAAAGCAATGGCCAATTAAGCTTTTCCCAAACAACTCTTTCTGAGAGTTTCTCCCTCATATTTATAGAGAGCAGAGTCCTTGTTCTCTTCTGCCTCTTCGCAGATCTTGTGGCTTCATATTGCGGCGCTCGCATTGTTATAACATTGGGCAACAGTAGCCAAACCTTCACGGCTTATTTTCCAGCACATGAATTTTGAGTCACACACGTCGGGCGCGCGTTTTAACTAGCCTGCGTGCAGACTCATATTACACTTGACGTTAGTTATACATAGAGTCTGCGAATTAGAGGCAGATAGCTTGTTCTGTCACGTGGGTTTCCCCACAAAAGTGGGGAAAGCATGTGATTGGTCAATTACTAAATATGCATAATTAATATTATTTATGACAAAAGTTGTTTTCGAAGGAATTCGATCTTGGGAAACGTGCTCTTGATGTTGTAGTAAGTTACACATCATTTTACAGTGGCGGATTAAGGGGGGGGGGGGGGGGGGGGAGGACTGACTGGGCTACAGCGAATGCCCCAGGCCCCTACGTGCAGTGCAAGAAGGGGCCTGGGGGAACACGCTGCCAAACGTTTTGCGCATGCGCGACGTCCGAGCTCGTCCCAGGCTCGTCCTCAGAAAAAGAGCGGCAAAACACTGAAATATTTGGACTTGTCCAAGAGTCCGACACAAAAGTTAAAATTATAAGCATACTACCAAAAAGATAAGGTAGGTAATTTGTGCATGACTTCTTTGTCAATATTGTAACATATTCTGAATTTACCCCTTCGTAATTTTCTTTACCCTTTTTTTAAAACACAAATGAATAGTCGAGCCTTACTTAGTCTTCGCTGTCTGGTTGTTGTCGCCACGGCTAGTTCCCACTTCTCTTGCAATGTTTACTTTAGCAAATTCACGCATGCGCAAACGTTCGGCAGCGGTGTTGCCTGGGGGGCCCAATCAGAAATACAGCCAGGGGCCTCAGGAACCCTTAATCCACCTCTGTCATTTTACACATGAAATTGAGATCAGCTTGTTGCTAGCTGGTCTTGATGTTTCTGTATCAGTCCAATGGAAAACTATCAGACGTTCAGTGTTGGTTTTTCTGTGGGGATTCTGTGTCGGTGAATGCACAATATGAGCGGCTTGTGATGAAGAAATACGGCGAGCGCGATTGACGTTAATGTTCGATTGCAACTTGTAATATATATCCCGGTGTTCCTGCTTCGCGTTCCTTCTTTATCGCTGTGCAAAATATAAATATCGGAACGCTGTCTGGTCTGCCGCGGCAAATCATTGCGACGCTTCTGACGCTGCAATTTGAGAGCGGATACGTTTGAATGCGAGCCGTGCGGTTGAAAACCATCAGAGCAATTTAGCGGTTGCCGTCTCCGTAAACCAAACGTTTTGTCGAGGTTTTCGTTTGATACATCATCAAACGTCTGCCGTCCAATTCATCAACTTTTATTCAAACGCGAGCGGCAAATGTGCTTGGATACGTGTTGTGCCACAAAATAGAGGTTCTCAATATCAGCACAAGATTAATTATTCTAAAGCGAATGTCTGGGCTACAAAAGTGTGTTCGCACGTTTTATTTATGTAAGAGTTACAAGCTTTTATTTGTCAATTGCTTGTGCCACAACATAGGTCGAGAAATAAAATATCCTAGCTGCTAAACCACTAAATTAATACAAAAATGCGAACACACTTTTATAGAACATTGAGAAGTGTAAATATGAAAAATTGAGAGCTTTTTGGTAAAACCAAAGAGCGCCTTAAACCAAAGAGCGCCTTAAACCGCGGCGCGAAGGTACTGTGATTTTAAACTGATGAGTATATCTGCAACAATATTTTATTTCTTATTTACTGTATAATGCGATAGTGTCCGTCACATACTACTACTAAATTGAGCGAGCGGTAACAAATTTCTTGAAATGGCTTCCTAGGGTATCCTACAACCATAGATAATGGAAGGGGAACTGGATAGGAAACTTCAAACGAGGTTAAAGAACCGGAAACGTTGTTTGCACAACTTGCTATGGTAATTACACACTTATAAGCAGCTAATGCACCTATTGCTGAAATTAGACAAAAGTGTAATATCACTTAAGTTCAGCAGTGTCTGATTTTAGCCATGTGGGACCACCCGTTAGGTGCAATGCCCGCTTATAAGCGTAGAATTACCATAGCAAGTTGTGCAAACATCGTTTCCGGTTTCGTAAGTTTCCTATCCAGTTCCCCTTCCATTATCTATGCTACAACCTTAAGAACATATGGAAATATATATTTATAAAGATTAAACTCACCACATACGAAAGCAAGCCACTAGAAATCATCACGTTGATAAGACTTTCACAAAAATCCACCATACATGCACTTGTGAGACTATATGAACGTGACTTCGATCGAACGATAATCATTAATAACTCATGAAATATTTTATAATTCATGAAATATTTTATAATTCATGAAATTTGAAAAAAAGTTGTGACCTCAGTGGCATTAAAAATTCGACTGAGGTCACAACTTTTTTCCAGCCTACTTTAATTGTGTTCATGTGTGTTCAATTCCAGAGTCCATTTCAGATCTA
>OZ036006.1:7519715-7527215 GCA_964035015.1 Corallium rubrum
ATTACAACACTCGTCTCTTCAAAATAATACTTCTACCAATGTCCCTCCCCTCCCGCCCTATGGTTACAAGGTCGCTCCCCTCCCCCCTAGGGTTGCCATTAGTTACCTGTTGCGATTCAACATTCGCTTCTTCCAGTTTCCTTTCTGTATCGTTGCGCTTTTCATGAAGTTCTTTTTCACGATTCTTTAATTTCTATGAATAAAAGAAAGTTGTTTCCATGAAATTCAAGCCTGTGACTAAGAAACGAGGGAGAGATTGGGACGAGCCTGGCGTCGCAAAGGCTTCTGGTATTGAATAGTAAGTTGAACTTCAGCTCGACAAAAAAATAAAAATAAAAATATGGCCTTTTATACTGGGCAAAATAAGCCACGGCTTGAATAGGCCGCGAACAGCTCGTATAAATAATAATACCGCTGTCAAACGTTGTGCGCCTGCGCGACATCCGAGCTCGTACCTCAAAAAAAGAGCGGGAAACACTGAAATATTTGGATTGTTCCGAGAATCCGACACAAAAGTTAAAATTATAAGCATACTACCAAAAAGATAAGGTAGGTAATTTGTGCATGGCTTCTTTGTCAATATTGTGACATATTCTGAATTTACCCCTTCGTAATTTTCATGCCCCTTTTCTTAAAACACAAATGAATAGTCCAGTCTTACTTAGTCTTCACTGTCTGGTTGTTGTCGCCATGGCTAGTTCCCACTTCTCTTGCAATGTTTACTTTAGCAAATTTACGCATGCGCAAACGTTTGGCAGCGGACTAAACTCGCCCCAGTCTTAAAAGCTAGGCTATTAGTTTTACTCACATAACACAAGACCTCAATTTCCTTCCTTCGTAATTTCTCTTTAGTAATTTCCTCATCTTTTTGCCTTCAATTAAAATAAAACCAACACATTTAGATTTAATGCCAATAACAAGCGGTGCTCAAACAGAGCGAAATACAAAGTACGTCATTTCCCGTATTTTCTTCGCATTACCGACGAAGTTAATAAGTTAATTCGAATTAAATTCGTCTGCATGCAGTTCATTCCCTCTCGTTTACTGACCTGCACAATAAACTTGTCTCTTGTTGGGCATCAGACAAACTTCGAAATTCTTCCTGAAGGTCTGTCAACTGTGATACAAACTCTTGAAGAGAACGAGCCTGGAGTTTAAAAAAAAACAAAAACAAAATTACAACAACTGCAGTTACCTAGGGAACATTAAATGTGTTCTCGTTGCCCTGTAAGCATGTGACCAAAAATAAGCCAATCAAATCAAAATAACAATAACAAATCGACAATGAGATGCGAAAGACATTTGCTATTCACACCGTCGATGAGCAAGAAGGAGGGGGTGTAAAAAGGATGAGCGAGAGTAAAAATAGATAAATATATAAAGTGAAGAAAACTAGAATTATAAAGAAGAAAGGAGGATAAAACGAAGCACAGAAGTGATTTAAGATTGATGGACTCTCACCTGTTCTACATTATTTCTCGTGTATTCTGTTTTTAAATGTTCTAAAGTTGCTAGTTCATGACTCATTGCCTAAAGAAACGACAAGAACAACACACGTTTGGTCTAGACGTTAAATCAACCTTCACAGCTCAAAAAGGCGCAGGCAAGGATAGAACTTGCAACCTTCTAATGATCAATTAGAGACGCTCTGATCAGTCATTAGAAGATTGCAGATTCAATCCCTGTCTGAAGCTCAGAAACATTTTACTGAGTATTTGAGCTTTGGCTATAACAAAGTAGGAATACTGTCAGACAAATCTTTTGAGAAGTTGGAAGACTTGTGTAAAATATTAGATTAAAACTGTCCAATCTATTTGAAAGGTGTAGACGTTAACATTTCATGTGTTTTTGCTGTACAAACTGTCGTAAATATAGTAAGGTTAGATATACTGCCGAAACAGAGAACGTATAGGCCATTTTCAAAATCACATGATATGGTTCATACATAGCCTAGTTTCTAAGCCTTTCGTTTCCACCATGAGCTTGGCCGCGTAGTCGGTTTGGGTTCTTGGGAAGACTGGGGAGAGGCTGGAAACGAGAAGGCCTAGCAACATTCGTAAAAAGGTCCTGCCCAGAATCGTTCTGGCCCTTCGAGTGTCCCTGGGATCTAGCGTAGCGACAGTATATTATAGTAAAAAGCATAAGGAGGTCTGCGAAGATTTTACCAAAGATCTTGGCGATCGAAAGAAGGAAATTATGGAATATATTCCAATTGGAGCTCGGAATGAAAATTTAACTGTTTAACTTTCAACTTTTGGCGGTTGCAGAAGGAAAGCTAGGATAAGAAAGCTAGGCCAGTGAACCTTCGTCGATCCGAGGTGAGATAGAGCTTCTATTAAAATAGTGTCGGGAAACACTTAGGACGTCATAACATCACAATTTTCCTCAATAAACAACTGAGCTGTAAAGTGAAAGTGTTTACGAATGTTGCTAGGCCTTCCCCAGCGGGTCCGTTCGCATCACTTCCGAAACGTGTCAACCGAGGAAGGCCTAGAAACTAGGCTAGTTCATACATATACTATGCTGGAAGGACAAAATGTTTAATATATGGCATCAATCTCGGTGAAAAAGTGATGTAGGATCAGTTTATCATGCTTTGCCCATACAGCTGTTGTTTACTCAAATCCTGAAGCATTCCCCCCCCCCCCCTATATCGATAGCATTATAAAATTTTGTCCTTCTAGAATAATATATGTATGAACCATATCACATGATTTTGAAAATGGCCTATAGGAGTCTAACGTTTCGAGCAAAGGCCTTTCATCACTCATCAGAGTTCACGTTTCTCTCTGACGAAGGGTCTTCGCTCGAAACGTTAGACTCCTAGACAGAAGAAACAACTGAATCTTTAACAGCTTCAAGCTGAAAACAATATACTAAAGCCGTAATGAAGCAAGTCGTCCCAAGTTGGCAGTCACGAATTTCTGTAGCGGTCGTTTGAACACCCAAATTAACAAAATAAAGGTTTCATGAGTGTTTTAAACAAGTTTTAACTTTGTCACGGTACATGATATTTTCGGGAACTTATTCAGAGCGGCTGGCTGAGATAGCGTGACTGCCAACTTGCGATGACTTGCGTTCTCGTTTGATTAGGGCTTAACTCCGCAGTCAGTCGAATTAATATCTAGAATTGAACGTGTTCAACGACGGGCTTCGAAATTCATTCTGGATCTACCCTTCCTTTGTGACATTAAATACGAAGAACGACTACTAACGACTAAACTCCTTCCTTTAACGTACTGGCACGAATACCTAGACATTGTATTTTTCTACAAAAGTAACCACGGCATCAACATCCTCAACAAGACCACCCTACCAATTCCTCAACATCACAAACAAACAAGATCATCCAACCCTAACTGCGACAAATATCAAACCAAAAAATGTAATACTTCGACCTACCAAAAATCATACACAATTCGGACAACAAGAACATGGAACATACTACCAAAAACTATTACAACAAAAAACATCACACTCTCAAACTTCAAGAAGTTACTATTCAACTACTACATTAACACACTTAACAACACATATGACGTAGGCGACCCACGAACATGGAAAAGCATATGTTTAAAATGCAACACAGCTCGAAGCCTTATGAACCCACCATCGTGTTGCTTTTGGTAGATGTCGTAGTAAATTTAATGTATTTAATGTATGTTGTATATCGTTATGTATTTTTTAAGTAACAGTTAAATCGTACTTATTTGGGGCCGCAGTAATTGGCACTAGCTGTTGCGGTTACCCAGCCTGTTGTCTTAATGTCTGTATTTATGTTTGTAACGTGTATGGCAAAGTTATTAAAATAAATAAAATAACGTAGGCCAGAGTTCATACATTGTTATTTTCTTACTTCTATTCTTTGCCTAGCCGTCTCGACTTCTTTCTCTTGTGTCGTTTGAAGTCTCAAACATTGTTCTAATTGATTCTTTGTCACCTTGAACTTCTCTTTCAATTTCTTTTGTCGAATTTCTTCCTCTTTTTGTTCACGTTTCAGTGAATTGTTCTCTTGTTTCAACGCGTTTTTCACGGTCATCATGTCTTGAAACTCTTTACGTAACTATAACATGGTGTTAAAACAAGAAAAATAATTAGACTTTTGACAAATAAAGGAAATGGTTTGAACCTAGGCCTATTAAAGAATCAGACATATAAATAAAGGCGAACCTGACGGAAAAAAGAGGGCAACAGGTGAGACAGAGGTCGTGTTTTTAATAGTTGTATAGAGGAAACCAAAGAGTTTCTGCAGTCATATGAAAAATAATCACCTTCGTCATTTCTTTTTTATGTTTTATCTTCATTTCTTTAATCTCTTTTTCAAATTGTTTTTGTGCTTCATCGACTTTATTTTCCTTCGCCATATTCTCCATTTTCATTTCGTTTCGTTCATGTAGCGAAGTTTGTCGTAGTTTCTTGATCTCAGTTTCTTTACGATATATTTCCTTGGCTAACTTATCCAATGATTCCTGAAGATCTTTATTAGCCGTCATCAAAGTCTCAACAGTGTTCATCAGTTTATCACGGTCTTCTTCTAATATCTTTAATGCTTTGTGTAAAGGACCAAGTTCCTGCGACTCAATCTCTTGCACTGCTATTAACTTCTCTTGTAAGGTCTCCACTTCATGAGTTAGTTCCGATATCTTGGACTGTGACTTGGACCTAGAAAGAATATAGTTTAAAAACAATCACAACATACAGTACAATTCTAAAGGCCTGTTTAAACGGATCCAACATTGTCCAACATTGTTGGTCCAACAATGTTGGACCATTGTTGGACAGTGTTGGCCAACTTGTTCAAACGGATGCAACAACATCCAACACAAGTGCTATTAATTAAAATCGAAACTGATCAGGGGATCAGAGTTTACCTATATTCTTTACAGGACACATCCCATAAGCAAACCCGCTCCTCAAGCATTTCAAGAAGCTCGTCTATTTTCGCGTCAGTTCACTTCCTTGACTTAATTGCCTTTGATAGACCAGTCTTCTTTTTTTACTTGAAGTAGCTTTTGCTATCTCATCTTCCTCGGAATTCTCGATATTTTTATTCTTATTATTCAGGAGTTTTAGCGAGGGGTTCCTCACGTTCCTGCGTCAAACTTTCGAACAAACTCTCGTCACTCCCGCATTCCGCCATCTTGAATGTTTTTACCTCGTCAAATGACTCAAATCTCCATGGAAACGATGTCGATGAACTCGTTTTCCGTCAAATGTTGGACGATGTTGGATGAAAAGTTTGAACGGAATCAAACTTGATCCAACAATGTCCAACATCATGCAACATTATCCAACATGGTGTTCAAACGAATCCAACATGTTGCATTCAACATTGTTGGATGATGTTGGACCAACATGTTGGATCCGTTTAAACAGGCCTTAATGGAACATTAGTGAGATCTGCTTACAATCAGGATCCTTACATATTCTTAAAAGATCCTCACATGTTCCAAAAGATCCTCATGTTCCAAAATATCCTTACAGGTTCCAAAATATCCTCACAGGTTCCTAAAATATCCTTACAGGTTCCTAAAAGATCCTCACGTTCCAAAAGATCCTTATAGGTTCCTAAATATCCATACATGTTCCTAAAAGACCCTTACATGTTCCTAAACGATCCTTAAAGGCTCCTAAAAGATCCTTATGTTCCTAAAGGATCCTTACAGATTCCTAAAAGATCCTCACAGGTTCCTAAAAGATCCTTAAAGGCTCAAAAAGGATCCTTGCAAGTTCCTAAAAGATCCTTATATTCCAAAAAGGATCCTTACAGGTTCCTAAAAGATCCTTACACGTTCCTAAAAGATCCTCACAGGTTCCTAAAAGATCCTTAAAGGCTCAAAAAGGATCCTCGTAAGTTCCTAAAAGATCTTTATGTTCCAAAAGGATCCTTACATGTTCCTAAAAGATCCTTACAAGGTTCCAAAAGGATCCTTACAGGTTCCTAAAACATCCTTACAGGTTCCTAAAAGATCCTTAAAGGTTCCTAAAGATCCTCATATATTCCTCAAGGATCCTCAGTTTCCCAAAGGACCCCTAGAAGTTCTCAACTAGATCATGGTCTTGACAGAATGCTGCAGGCTGCTCACCTTTCTTCATTTGTGAATATCGCTTCACTATCCCTCTTCCCCAACTCCGTTTGAAGACGTTCAAAAGAGGCCTGGAGCTGAGTATGTGACGTAATCACAGTTTCAAGAGTCGACGCTAGTTTCTTATTGTCTTCTTTTGATTGGACAAGAGATCTTTGAAGAGAATCAACCTGAATAAAATAAAGAATATTGTTAAAAAAAACACACCTTTCTCTCCCATTTTTTCTCGCGCCAGCTTTTCCACCCGCCCGCTTTCTCGCTTTGCCGCACGCGCAACACACGTGCATAGGAACATAAATCACGACGAATAAAGGGATAAAGGCCTGGGGGCTAATCATCCTTACTTGCAACCAGCGGCTGAATTGCGAAGGACGCAGATCAACGTGGCCGTGTCGAGGCATATCAAAGGCGCTCCAGGCAGCCACCATACGACACAGTTCAGACAACGGATCACAGCTAAGATGTTAGGTGTTGATTTTATGGAGGGAGGAAAACTAGAGAACCCAGCGAAAAACCCTCGAAGCACAGGAGAGATCAACTACAACTCTACTCACATGAGTTCCAAGCTCGATAACGGGGTCATTCCCAAGCGGTCATCCATCCAAGTACTAACCCCGTCTAACCAGGCATAACTTTTGGTGAGAGGCAGCGCGCTAACAGCACACACCACCTGCTCCCTAAAGCCAAACTTGGAGCAAGTGTAGAAAAAACTCCGCGCAAAATTCATAAAGTAATAGTTTGGAGAATATGAACCTTTTTTGAATATCTTTTGTCATAGATATCCGTTTGTCTTATAAGTCGTTCAGTTTCTTTTAGAGCTTCATCTTTGTTCCTCATCAGAAACTTCACTTCCTTCTCCTTGTCCCAAGCAAGAGATTGCACCTGTATACACAATATATATAATAGAATACAAACGTTAAGGTTGGCTAGTAACTAGTATAAAAGTTATAATATTATAAAAAAAACCCAACAAACTAAACTAATTATATTTATACTGGATATCGCTATCAGTTAAAAGCTAACTGTTCTCTCTAGAGGTCCAGTAAGGGCCATCCCTCATTGGTCCAGTGTTTCTACAGGAGGAAACCGGAGTACCCGGAGGAAACCCGCGATGTTTGGTAGAGTCAAACTGGAAGCACTCTTCTCACATGCGGCCAAGGTGAAATTTTCAATCAGATAACTGCTGAGAGTAGGAATTGAACCCGGGTCGCAGAGGTGAAAGGCACGTGCGCTAACCACTGTGCCACCAACACCCCTTCTATGAGTGTACGTATACATGTAGTGCATGTGGTACGTTTGCGAGCTTGGTGTAATGGAACAAACGTTCAGTAGACGCACCTTCCTCATGTCGGCTTCCACGATTTGGACGTTTTGCCTGCAGTCTTGTAACTCATTTTCAGTCTGCAAAGAGAAC
>OZ036006.1:7532215-7534715 GCA_964035015.1 Corallium rubrum
ACCGAGATCTCGGTTGCTTCAATCGGGATCCACGTACACCGGGACGTCCCGTTCTCCATATAAACGCAGCCGCGAAAATAACAGTAAATTATCTACAAGCCGAGATCCCGGTACACCGGGATCATATAAACAGGCCCTAAGCTTCGATTCCGCAACCGTTAGTCCAATTGGATGTTCTTTCCCGCGACCTTGCAATATTGACAGCAACATTGCAATGTTGACTATCTAACGATACAAGGCGACTCCTTGGCAAGTTGCTAAAAATTCGCATTTTAAATATCGAACTTCACACAACATGAAGTTTACTTAGAGTTAATTGTTCTGACTTTCAACAGAACTTCATATTATGTGAAGTTCGATATTTAAAATGCGAGACGCCATCGCCAAATGGAAACGAGGCTTTAGAATAAATCCTAGCAAAGTACCTTTTCATGTAGGATCTTTTTTACTGAAGTTAACTCATCCTTCAACTTAGCACTATATTCAAAAGAAATGTTTTCCTATTAATTAATATTCAAAACTATTAATTATTTACCGTAAAGACCTCACTCTCGGTTATTGCTGCGAGCCGTAAGGCGAGCAGCTCACTAATCTCGACGAGGTCTGGGCCGAGTTTATATGCGTTCACAAACTCGATTCTTAGGATTTCGTGGGCGATGATCTTCGGTATACGCAATGTCTACCGATCAGCGGCAGGCATTATTAAATTGTGCGCTACGCTACACCTGACATTGTTTGGCGCTGGAATATATTGATTTATTAAAGAGAAGTGTATTTTTCTACTATACTATTATATCAAACACAACTCTATTTGTTGTTGGAAGTATATATCAAGGCCACAAAAGGCTTAGCGACATTTCGAGGGGCAGACAGTGTATTTATACGAGTCTTTGTTCATTAATTTTTATATGACATTCTACACCATTGTGCCAGATGATTTCACTTAACATTTTAAGCATGCGACGTTATTGCCAACACTCACGTCACGCGTATAAAATTGAGCCATTAAAGGTGGTCAGCCGTTATTGCTGCAAATCAACAACCTAAAACTGCATAGATTGCCGTTCTTCACTTCAAGCAAGAGTGCTGACGCCATCACTCTTTAATGGCTCGATTTTATACGCGCGACGTCCATGTTGAGGAAGACGTCGCATGCTTAAGCTCTTTAATTGAAAATGCTTCGGACGATAACAAGTATTTTACTACTCAATAGTAAATGGTAGCAACTCACAGCACTTCACTTTTGATAAAAACTTCTAGTTAAGTAGTTAGTACTCATTGAAAGCAAAATTCTTCTTGATTAACTCACTTTTCTTTTTCTTTTCCCAACCTGGTTTGTTTCTCTTTGGTTAGTTCTTGTAAAATGCTTTCTTTTGCTTGGTCCAATAACTTATCTTGCTCTTTAAGTTTCTCAGCAAGTGCTAATCTTTCTTTCTCAACAGACTCACGATGCTGTGCAATTAATATCTTGTTATCATCGGCAGTAACTCGTAGATTTTTACTGGCTTCTTTATAGTGTTGCTCTAAGTCTAAATTCACTTCCTACAAATGAAAGGGGCCACAGAGTTTTACAGTCAAAATGGAAAAACCTTCCTACTTAATTCTGCTTCTGTAGTTGGTTGTGTATTACTGTATTTCTGTAGCCGCTACCGAAGCGTGAGGAAAATCTAGCGATATAAGTCGCCAATTCTTGATGTATATTCGTCTGTTGGTATCGATTTGGGATAAACATCCATTGTATTATGATTAAATGCCATTTATAAAATAAGGTGCCCTCTACGCACGCTCTGATTGGCTGGGCTCCGTGCATTTATAAGAGAACATAGATCATGAATGACGTAAAGTGGCGTAGAATGGCGTCAGCTGGCTGGAAAGCCCGCCAAATTCTAAAACTAGTACTACCTCACTTTTAGTTTGATTTTTCTTATTATTATTTTATAAAACAAATAAAACATACCGCTCCTGTGCATATGTACTCTTATAAAGGTACATTTGACGTCATTTGAACACGAAAGAAGTGTAAAGGCACTCGGCTATCACCTCGTGCCTCTACTTAACTTCTTTCGTGTTCAATGACGTCAAACGTGCCTTTATAAGAGTACATATGCACGGAGCTTTATGTTTTATTTGTTAATTAAAGCTAAATTATATTATTTATGAACAGTTTTAAACAAAAAAATTTCTCAGGCTTCGGTAGCGGCTACAGAAATACAGTAATACGCAATGAACTACAGAAGAAGAAGTGGGAAGGTATTTCCATTTGGACTGTAAGAAATAACAGGTGAGTTTCAGGGTGTTGCGTACACTAGGGATGAGCCGATAATCGGAAATTAATCGGTAGAAGCCGATAATCGGCAACTTTCAGGCTGATCGGTTATCGGCCGATTACATCGACATATATCGGCGGTCCGATAAATACTATTCTGGATTTTATGCTTGTGGATTTCATTTTCTTTTTTAAGAAAAAACTCTAAGTTATAGTGATTCCACAAAGAAACTA
>OZ036006.1:7537215-7582215 GCA_964035015.1 Corallium rubrum
CGAAATAAATAGATATACCTAAGTCACCATTGAGTCTTTCTACCAATTTTTCCAGTTGCATTCTTGTCTGATATTCTCGATCATAATGTGATTTGGTTTGAATTAATTCATGCTTCAGTCTTCCACAATCTCCAGACAGCAGTTTCATTTCCTCATTTTCCTTTTCAACAATATGTTCCATTTCTGTGACACGCTCCACAAGATCTTCATGCGAGTCCTCCAAACTAATACGTAGATTTTTCTCATGAGCAAGTTCTTCCCGAAGCTAAAAATGATTAGTAGCATGATGATAACTTACTATCCAAAAGTGACTAACTGTTTTCTTAAAAGTAAAGTTCCATTATATTACACATTGATATGTCACACCAGCCATGTTGGTGGCATGAAAAAATATTATGGTTTATTATACCCTTGCAAATAATCATTCAATTAAATGTCTACATTCACATCACATGCCAGCCCAATATTTTATGATGTAGGACAACTACATATTGGGCAGCAATATTGGCTCGACCTGCAGTTGACCTTCAGTTGCTATATCAGGCTTAGATGAATCCAATAATATTAGATGGTATTATACCCAACCAACCAATATAGCTACCATGAGTTTGTTGGTTGGTGGTGCTCCTAACCTCACCCCCACTCCTAACACCACCCCTAATCCTGCCCTTACCCCCACCCCTAATACCATATCCCCACCCCTAACATCACCTCAATCCTAACACCACCTCCACACCTAACACCACCCCTATCCTCAACCCTAACACCACCCCCAACCCTAACCACCCCTATCCTCAACCCTAACACCACCCCCAATCCTAACACCACCCCCGCACCTAACACCACCCCCAACCGTAACACCACCCCCGCACCTAACACCACCCCCAACCCTAACCACCCCTATCCTCAACCCTAACACCACCCCCAACCCTAACACCACCCCCGCACCTAACACCACCCCCAACCGTAACACCACCCCTATCCTCAACCCTAACACCACCCCCAACCCTAACACCACTCCCAACCCTAACACCACTCCCAACCCTAACACCACTCCCACCCCTAATACCATCCCCAACCCTAACACCACCCCCAATCCTAACACCACCCCCACCCCTAATACCATCCCCAACCCTATCCCCAACCCTAACACCACCCCCAACCCTAACACCACTCCCACCCCTAATACCATCCCCAACCCTATCCCCAACCCTAACACCACCCCCAATCCTAACACCACCCCCACACCTAACACCACGCCTAACACCACCCCCAACCCTAACACCACCCCTATCCCCAACCCCAATACCACCCAACCCTTCAGTTGCTATATCAGGCTTAGATGAATCCAATAATATTAGATGGTACTATACCCAACCAACCAATATGGCTACCATGAGTTTGTTGGTTGGTTGGTGGTGCTCCTAACCTCACCCCCACTCCTAACACCACCCCTAATCCTGCCCTCACCCCCACCCCTAATACCATATCCCCACCCCTAACATCACCCCAACCCTAACACCACCCCCAATCCTAACACCACCCCCAACCCTAACACCACCCCCAACCCTAACACCACCCCCAACCCTAACACCACCCCCAACCCTAACACCACCCCTATCCTCAACCCTAATACCACCCCCAATCCTAACACCACCCCCACACCTAACACCACCCCCACCCCTAACACCACCCCCACCCCTATCCCCAACCCTAACACCACCCCCAATCCAAACACCACCCCCACACCTAACACCACCCCAACCCCTAACACCACCCCCACACCTAACACCACCCCAACCCCTAACACCACCCCCACACCTAACACCACCCCAACCCCTAACACCACCCCCACCCCTAATACCATCCCCACCCTTAACACTACCCCAACCCTTAACCACACCCCCACCCCCAACACTACCCCCCTCCCAACCCCACTCCTAATCATTTGGCAACCATTACTTGAAACATCAACCACTTTGTCCTCTGGGTCCCAGGAATATTGCAACCCACTAATTGTTTATTTTAATCATATGTACAGTATTTAATATTTGAACATTTTTTGCACAATTCCACCAACCTCGTTAACTCTTTTTGTCAATTTTTCCCGTGTTATTTTAAGTTCCTTCACTTTTTCTACAACATTGGCACTAGATCCAGCCTTCATGCCCATTTGCTCTCTGAGTTGTTGGAAATCCTTCTCTGTTTCTGCTCTAAACCTTTCACTGTCATCCAACTGTTTTCTTGAAGTCACTAATTCCTTTTTTAATTTCATTAATTTCTTTTCATAAGCTTCGTTTGCATTTAATGTTCCTGCTACAGACTCCTTGTTCATCAACGAATTCTCCGCTTCTAAGCTGACAAGAGCAAGCTTTAAGGATTGAACAGTACTTTCTGTTCGACATACCCTTGAAACTAATTGTTCATAATTCTTCTTAAGAATATCGTATTGTCCATCATCTACAGGCTTCAATTCAAAAGGAGTTATTGCTTCAATAACACTCCGTCTTCCAGCTTCATGTTGAACCTCAGCTCCAGCGTTAAAGCCATATTCAGTAAGTTGTTCAGACAGTTTCCTTGCTTCTTGTTCAGCTTGGTCCAAGCGTTCATGAAGCAATTTTAACGTCTTTTCCGGCGGTGTTTCGGCTGTTTTCGACGGAGATAGCACAGCTCTATCCATAGAAGTCCTTAGCTAAAACCCAGAGGTTCATTCTGAATATAAAAGATGTATTTTTTAAACTGTTTTGAATAAACCGCCAAACACCAACTGGCCGCCATGTTGCCTTCCCTGGATTAGTTTCCAGGTTCACTATGACGCGGCCATCACAGAAAACGTGTATACTTTATTGCACAAGGCATAGAAAATGCTTATTTTTCATCCTTTCGGGTTAGAATACGAGGGGTTTTTTAGTGTTAGGGTTACTTTTAAGGTCGTCTTATGGTTAGGATAAGTGTTTTGGTTAAGAAAGGGTTAGTATTCGTGATTTTTAGATGAAAACAGATGTGTTGATAAAATGACGTCATGTCAATTGTGACCTCTATCAATTGTCTGGTAGTGTCTGGTGACACTGTAAGAGAATATACTGGCTGTGCGTGGCGCCATTTGGCATCCTTTGCACAGCTGGCTAGGTTTCCTGCTCAGATTTCATCTTTAAGCCAAACATCTTTGGTTCATTGTGGCTCCAAATGAGAATGGACAATATTGTTGAATTTGGTATGGGCTCTCTTGCAACATGTGGTGCTTGTGTTTTCACCAACCCACTCGAAGTTGTGAAAACCAGAATGCAGCTACAAGGTGAATTGAAAGCACGAGGAACATATCAGCTTCACTATCGTAATGTCTTCCATGCATTCTTTACCATCGCTCGGGTGGATGGTATCACTGCTTTACAGAAAGGTCTGGTGCCTGGTTTGGTGTATAATGGTATCTTGAATGGAATAAGACTAGGATTGTATCAATATATGATAGACTCTGGATGGACGAGGGATAGAGAAGGTGTGTTTATTGTGTGGAGGTGTGTTTTAGCTGGTGCTATGTCTGGATGCCTTGGTGCGTTTGCCGCCAGCCCTCCTTATATGGTAAGTATATATGAAAGATTGATGGCATATATGCCAGGGTATATCTTGGAGGTTGGACAAGATGTGTACCACTAGACCTTTGAAACTATGACCTGCTCCAGACTAAGAACTTGAATATTTTTGTGACCTTGTCTCAGATGAAATGGCAAAGAAAATGGTGCTCTGTGCCACTAAACAGTTGCTATTACACTTTTGTTGTGTGATGTCATTATTTCGTGTGATGTCATAAATTATTGTGATATCATCATTCATTTAGTGTGATGTCATCATTTTGTGTGATGTCATCTTTTAGTGTGATGTCATCATGTAGTGCAATGTCATCATTTAGTGTGATGTAATCTAGTATGATGCCATCATTTAGTATGATGTCATCATTTAGTGTGATGTAATCTAGTATGATGCCATCATTTAGTATAATGTAATCATTTAATTAGTGTGATGTAATCTAGTATGATGCCATCATTTAGTATGATGTAATCATTTAGTGTGATGTAATCTAGTATGATGCCATCATTTAGTGTGATGTCATCATTTAGTGTGCTGTACTGATAAAATCTGTTCTTTATTATAGTTTAAAACACAACTTCAGTCAAAAGCTGCAGAAAGCATTGCTGTTGGAACACAACATGACATTACCAGTTTTTCAAAAGCCATGAAAGACGTTTACAAAGAATTTGGAATCCTTGGCTTATGGCGTGGTGCTAGTGGAGCTGTGTTAAGAGTCAGTGTTGGATCAGCTGCACAATTATCAACATTTTCTATTACAAAAGACATGATAGAAAAAAGAAACATGTTTAA
The DNA here is from genome assembly GCA_964035015.1 of Corallium rubrum. NCBI lineage: Eukaryota > Metazoa > Cnidaria > Anthozoa > Scleralcyonacea > Coralliidae > Corallium > Corallium rubrum. The sequence goes on from OZ036006.1 coordinate 7,541,593, forward strand.
AAAAGATAGTTTTCTTCTAGGAGTCTCAGCGAGTTTGTGTAGTAGTTTTGTGGTTTGTATAGCAATGACACCATTTGATGTAGTTAGTACAAGGCTGTATAATCAAGGTGTTGATAAAACTGGTCACGGTGTACTTTATGAAGGTCCATTTGATTGTATTCCTAAGATATTTAAACAAGAAGGATTTCTAGGATTTTATAAAGGTATTGGAGCACAGTATTTTCGCTTGGGACCGCACACAATATTAAGTCTTGTGTTGTGGAATGAACTGAGGAAACTTTATGATAAATGTAAAATTAAAAGAGAAGTTTTATTTAACTGAAAATGTAGATAAAGGAAAATAATTATTAATATATTAATAAAAGAAATAAACATTTGTGCAATAAAAAGTTGTGCAACTAGCAAAAAAGCTGAACCAAGAACCTTCAAGATTGTGATTTTACTAACAACATAGTGGAGTCACACGATTCACTATTTAATGTGGGACTTTGCTCAATACTTCAGTATTTTGTTACAAAAAAATCTCTGCAGTTCACTGCATTTCTGCCTTGCTCTTCTAGTTTTCTATATCCAAAACATCAATATTAAGTCTTGTGTTCTGGAATGAACTGAGGAAACTATATGATAAATGTAAAATTAAAAGAGAAGGTTTTTATTTAACTGAAAATGTAGATAAAAGAAATTAATTATTAATATTAATATATATAATAAAAGAAATAAACATTTCGTTTTGCATTTTGGGTCCCCTGTTGATGCCACGGAAGCCCAAGTTTCAAAATTGTGATTTTACTAACGACATTGACGTTTAAAGCGATTCACTAGGGAGCTTAAGCAAGCTAGGACGGCAACGGCAATCTAAAGTTCAGTATCTAGCAGAAACCACGAATCATTTGCGTAGTACTGAATACATAAACTACGTTTTCCGACATTCAAAAGCTTCAGAGTTCTAAAAGGATTTTTGTCGCACAGTTTGAAGTCAAACTCAACTAACAGGTTTCTCCGTTTCACGAGTTAACGTCGTCGTGAAGACGTGAAAATGATCTGAATAACGTTGTGTGTAGAACGGGGACGGCGTTAGGATTACTCTTGGGACTAAAAATTATTCATTTTCTTTGTTGTGTGAGGAAAAATCTATTGTATTAAGGACGTTGTCAGTTGACGTTCACGTTGTATTTGCTTAAGCTCCCTACTATTTCATGTGGGACTTTGCTCAATACTTCAGTATTGTGTTACAAAAAGATCTCTGCAGTTCACTGCCTTTTTGCTTTGCTTTTCTATATCCAAAACAAAGCTATCTGTCATTTCTGACTCTCGTTCACTTTGTCACATCAAAACAAGTTCTTCTCCGTCTGTTTGCCTTATTTTTACCCTTATGAATAAAAACACTGACAAACGTTGGGTTTTTTTTTAATTTTTAACCCAATAAGATAATAAGAAAGGTCTTCTCTCAACAAAATGAAAATTCTCACGACAAAAAACCTTATATATTTTGCCGCCAATTTTTGCCGCCATGTTGGATTCTGGTTCCCAGTTTCCTACGATAGCGCGGTAGCTACAATTGTGTTGCAATTTTTGGTTTCTGAACACTGGATGTACTTTTCCTTATGTTTTAATGATTTTTCGTTGATATTTTCGTGCGTTTTGGATTAACAAACATGATGGATAAGTTAGCGGAGTTTTTAATGGGTTCAATGGCTGCGTGTGGTGCTTGTGTTTTCACTAACCCTCTTGAAGTTGTGAAAACCAGGATGCAGCTACAAGGTGAATTGAAAGCGCGAGGAACATATCAGCTTCACTATCGCAATGTCTTCCATGCATTCTTTACCATCGCTCGAAAGGATGGTATCACTGCTTTACAGAAAGGTCTGGTCCCTGGTTTGGTTTATCAAGCTGTTATGAATGGAGTAAGGTTGGGGTCCTACCAACATATGATGAATTCTGGATTGACAAGAAATAAACAAGAAAAACTTGTTCTATGGAGGTGTATTTTAGCTGGTGCTGTTTCTGGTTGTCTCGGGGCATTTGCAGCAAGTCCAGCATACATGGTGAGGAGAATCAGGAGATATGGTTACATACAGATTAGTGTTGGCAAGCTGTGTTACATTGCAGGACAACCTTTGTACTGTAGGTCACACTGAAGATCTTTGGTGTGAGTTTCAAAAGTGCTCGGCATGCTGGTGCACAATCACACAGTGGTCAGTGCACATATACAGCCATACAACTATACAAGTCAGTGGGGTGGTCCTGGCACTGGTGTTCCTCTTGACCTCCCTTGATGCAGCACCTGAACACCCATGGCTTATCTTCGGTGTGGGGTTGACATGGAATGCACTCTGGTAGTACATCCCCATCACCCTGAACTACAGAGTACCCCCCCCCCCCTGGGAGAAGCCCATGTTCTACACACGTAAAAATGCACAAGCTGTTTCATGCCTGGAAACACGTTACAAGGCTGTTCCAACAGCCTGTTACTGTAAAACGTTCACACTGGCTGTCTCAGGTTGTTAACAAGTCTGTAACAAGGTTGATGACTTTAACAGACCTGTGACCATGCTGCAACTAACAACTTGTTAACAGGCTGATGCTAACAAGGTTGTAGCAGCTTCTCGAATGAACAACATTGTTACAACCTGTTAATAGCCTGTTGTAAACATATTCTGTTAACACCTTGAAGCCTGAAGACGAGTCTTTAGTATTTTATTCTGGCTAACACCAGACAATTTTATTCAGCACAGGGAGAGGTCCAGGCCTCAAAGTCTTAAAACATACAGTATCTCTTTAACACTTTGAAGCCTCAGTCTGCCTGAAGACGAGTCTTTAATATTTTATTCTGGCTAACACCAGATGATTTTATTCAGCACAGGGAGAGGTCCAGGCCTCAAAGTCTTAAAACCTATCTCTTTAACACTTTGAAGCCTCAGTCTGCTTGAAGACGAGTCTTTAGTATTTTATTCTGGCTAACACCAGATGATTTTATTCAGCACAGGGAGAGCTCCAGGCCTCAAAGTGTTAACAAAATCTGTTCTTTATTTTTAGTTTAAAACACAACTGCAGTCAAAAGCTGCAGAAAGCATTGCTGTTGGAACACAACATGACATTACTAGCTTCTCAAAAGCTGTGAAAGACGTTTACAAAGAATTTGGAATTCTTGGCTTATGGCGTGGTGCTAGTGGAGCTGTGTTAAGAGTCAGTGTTGGATCAGCTGCACAATTATCAACATTTTCTATTACAAAAGACATGATAGAAAAAAGAAACATGTTTAAAAAAGATAGTTTTCTTCTAGGAGTCTCAGCGAGTTTGTGTAGTAGTTTCATGGTTTGTATAGCAATGACACCATTTGATGTAGTTAGTACAAGGCTGTATAATCAAGGTGTTGATAAAACTGGTCACGGTGTACTTTATGAAGGTCCATTTGATTGTATTTCTAAAATATTTAAACAAGAAGGATTTCTAGGATTTTATAAAGGTATTGGAGCACAGTATTTTCGCTTGGGACCACACACAATATTAAGTCTTGTGTTCTGTCATGAACTGAGGAAATTATATTACAATGTATATAAAAACTGAAATTTAGTAAATAATTTAAAAAACCCCATTTGTTTAACCCTTTGAAATTATGCTAGACTGACCAAAACTTACCAAAGCCTGTATAAATAGTATAATTTGTATAGGTAATTGCATAGGGCTGAGGAAAATTAAAGTTTAATTTCACAAATAATTTGTAAGATTTTGACACGAGTGAAATTAAACCTTAATTTTACGAGAACTCGTGCGATTATGTGTTAATAGTGGGCAAAATTATTCAAGAGCTACGTTATGTCCAGAAAATGACAAAGTACATGTACCTCGGCAACATCCCAATTTTCCTCACTCTATCTGTCTGTTGTATGTCTGTTGCTTTCTTTTTGTAAACACAGGCAAAAGTTCGTAAATTTTCTAGTGTATTCATTTTCACTAATATTTTACACTCCTTCAATAGTTTAAATTAGTTCAAACTTCAAAGTAAACAAAAAAGCATTTTCAGACTGAAAAACCTTGCAGATTTGTTGATAAAAAGTCCTCTGAGGTTTAATGTTGCTAAGTAAGAAAGCGACCAATCACATGCAAGTACTGCTGATCAAGGAACCAATCAAGTGCAAGTAATTTTGCCCTGAATTACAAAAAAATGCCCTCTTCATTGGGTCATTCCAGAAAAGAACCATATCTCCCCCACAGAGGAAATTTGTGCCATCTGGGGAGGGGAGGGGGGTAAATCTACTTCTGATAATAGTAAAATGTACTAGGACATCCGGAGGGGGTCAACTTCACATTTCCTCCATGGGGGTGGTGTGGATGTTTTCTGGAATGACCCAATATGGAAATAATATTAACAATTTGTGGAAACACCATGCTAATTTTTTGCTGAGGCTTGTCTCGATAGCTCAATACGTAACTAATTTCATAAAGATTATTCAGACAGAGGCACAACAGAGCATTTTAACTTAGTGCTAACACTCTTGTTGATGGCGATATCTACAACATAGTCACCAAAAGATTTGATTGGTTCAGAAATGTCCACACAATGTGCAGGGACGATGACATTAAATTTCTTCCGGCACTCAACAGCAACATGATGTTTTGTGATTTCCCAAGCACTGACACCAGCTTTAACTTGGATCTCTAGACAAGCATTTTCAAAAAATGTTAAAATCTTTGGATCAGCAACAGTTTTGCTAAAGCCTTCACTATTTTGAGCTGTAAGATATTTTTCTTTATTTTCTTCTGTTGCATACATAGCTAGTCTATTCAGGATCAAGTGATTGCGTCCATAACCACGTTTTACTTGCACCATTTGTCCAGCAGAGCCTAGCTTTTCCACATCTTCCTTCAAAATCAGGTTCAATCTTGGTTTCCTGTTGGCTTGTTTATTAACTTTTACAAGCTTTTTGTAGTCAAACTTTTGAGTTCTTTTATTAAAGCTTCGGTAGAACACTTTGCTGCAGTTCCTTGATGCTTGGTTGAACATAAAACCGCCAAAATTCATCTTAAAATACAGTTTAAATTGCCCTTTCTTCAACAAAATTCAAGCCGCCATTAAAAGATGAGAGGAAACACGAAGGCCTGGTGACTAGAATGTTAGATTTCGTATTCTATTAGGGAGGGGAGGTAGTCAGACACAATGCGACATGTCGTAATGACAGTTTGTGGAGCAAGAACTAATAAAACTTTACAAACTCCAAACTGAAAGTACTATACTAACTAACGACAGCTTGTAGAGCGAGAACTAACAAAACTTTACAAACTCCAAGGTGAAAGTACTAACTAACGACAGCTTATACAGCAAGAACTAACAAAACTTTACAAACTCCAAGCTGAAAGTACTATACTAACTAACGACAGCTTGTAGAGCGAGAACTAACAAAACTTTACAAACTCTAAGCTGAAAGTACTATACTAACTAACGACAGCTTGTAAAGCAAGAACTAACAAAACTTTAGAAACTCCAAGCTGAAAGTACTATACTAACTAATGACAGCTTGCACAGCAAGAACTATCAAAACTTTACAAACGCCAAGCTGAAAGTACTATACTAACTAATGACAGCTTGTAGAGCAAGAACTAACAAAACTTTACAAACTCCAAGCTGAAAGTACTATACTAACTAACGACAGCTTGCACAGCAAGAACTAACAAAACCTTACAAACTCCAAGCTAAAAGTCTAACATTTTTATATTTTGTAACACACACTGCCTATTGCTGTATGTATGTATTCAACGTTTATATATATAAATATTACACAGAAGTAGATACGATTGGCGTCGTTATTAAGATTGATTGCATTTTCTTTCAATAAACCATAACTGTCGTATGACTTGAAAAATGATTTCGACAGGAAACTTAACATTGTTAGTGAATTATACATGCAATTAAAACGCGAACTTAAAACTAAAGATTAAAAGATCAGAAAATGGACTTCCCTATATAAGAATTAAAAAAACCCTTCTGATCTTACAGAAAAATAACTTTAATAGAATTATTTTCAAGACAGCTATTTCTCAGTTTTTCATTTCGTGGGCAGTGGACGGTAACAACAGATGATAAGCTAACACGATAATATTCATTGTTGTGGAAACGCGACAAGGTTAATAATTTATAAAATCACAATGCTTCAAAATTAGACCGTATAGTTCCCGAAAGTAGCGGCCCCCGAAAATAACGGCCCCTAATAGGCGTTAGAGAGATAGTTTATAACTCATTCCTGTCCGAGGCTTCCCCAGAGGTGAACAAAATCGCTGGCGTTAGCCAGAATAAAATACTAAAGATCGATTCGGACAGGAAAGAGTAAATCCCGAAAGTAACAAGGGCCGGTACTTTGGAAATTGTACAGTACTTTAGGAAATATCAAGGCCTTGACGTAGTTTGAATGACGAACGTCGCGGTTTGTGATATGTTGATATATCTATTTCAAATAAATGACAGTTGTATAGACATTGATGAAGACAGGTGTCTTGCATATAGTTATCAGATGTAATGAGCCAGTGTTTACATTGTCACTAGATGTGCATACTTCAGCGGATATATAACGACGAGTTTAATAATTTATTTATTTTGCTTATTAAAGACGCTGTGAGTCTTCACAAGATCGACGGCGTGTTAGCATAGACAGTATGGCACAGTGTTCAAATTTCCTCGCCTACAAATTTAGCGGAAAAGCTGATAAAAACCTTGTAATCATGTTATTTGGCATTTAACATCTTATTTTATATTCTAAATGTACGCCTTTGTCTTGCCTTGTTGTTTTAAAATACAATATCCTGTGATTAAAAAAACCATGTGTGTGTTTTTTTTCGTTTTTCTGTGAATATTTTAAGAGGAACTAACGTCTTCGCACCACAGGTCAAAACTAAATCAATAAACACGGCTTAAATAAAGAGATTTTTACACAAGCTTCGTACGCGTAAAACGAATATTAAGGAAAAGCAAAATTTAAATATTCAAAAGTGATCAGTTCCGTTAGTGAAACCTTGGCGATTAGATTCTGACATTATCTCGGAAACAGCTGTCGAACATCTTAAAAATTTCATGTTGTATATAGCCTACGCTATCTATGTAATACGCTTTTCTCGTTTCTGATTGGCTCATGCGATACGCCTGCTGTCCTCTGATTGGTCAACGGAACTGTCAGCTGTGAGAATGAGACAGAAAAACGATGAAAGGTCGGCGCGGTGAATCGAATGACAAAATGAGGAAAAGATTAAAGCGGGAGTAAACCTAAATGGAGTTTGGGATTACTTAAGACAATTTGTCTTTGCTTCAACCAACGTAGAGGGATATTTAAATAGATGTGCCGACTTTAAAACAGATTACAGATAGACCTCGATTGATGAAACACTCAAAGCTACTAAACGCGAGATATGGTCCGAGCTGAACACAGGTTTGAATTTAATAATAAAGAACGGAGACTCATATAGTATCATAGTCATTATTCAACTGAATATTGGGCATTGTGAGCTGACTCAAGGCAAGTCTAACATTACAGAAGTCACCTAAAATGGCTGGTTTGATAGACCATGAGACGAAACACTCGTTGATATTAACTTCCTCAAGTCTTTCAGTAAATATCGATGGATTTATGTCCAGCATATTAGCTAGCTTAACTTACTTCAATCAATTTGATCATGAAGTAGAGGGATTATTTGTTTTCCATGACAGCCAAGCGTATGTAACTGGCTTACAAGCAAGCGTTATTAATCAAAATATTCACTTAGAAATACGAGAACAGACGACGGTGAGGAAAAACAGCGAGGGACAAACCGTTAGTGCTCAACAAAAAACCCAAAACGGTTTCTCAATTAGCATTGGAAGAATCCCACCAAATGTCAACGTGCTGTTAGAGGTTAATCTTATTGGCGAACTCCAAACCGCAAACGGTGAAGCCTTGGTTTTTAAAACAGCACAAGTATTTACACCGTTCTGGAAACAGCCGTTAAATATCTCGCCCCAAAATGAGGTCAGTGACCCTGAACGACGATGTATCACTGAACATCCTTATGCATTTGACATCAAGATCCGTGCGGGCATGCCTTGTCTACTTGCGGGTTGCTTTTCTCCCTCTCATGCAATTCGGGTCGACGCAGACGCGGACGCCACAAGTGCAGAGACGGTAGTTATAACCCTAGCTGAGAAATTCAAATATGATCGTGAGATCGAAATCTTGTTTTATCCATCCCAACCACTGGAGCCCTACGCGGCTATTGAACCCGGGTTAGAGTCCCGGTCGGAGGAATTTCCTCGGGATTTTTTAAGCAAGGCTATCTTAGCTGTTAGTGTTATGCCAGATCTACCAAAGAGCGCTCTATTTCGAGAGTTTGTTTTTATGGTTGATCGAAGTGGCAGTATGAATGGATCTCACATTTGTGACGCTAAAGAAGGGCTCGTGTTATTCCTCAAGAGTCTACCAACTACAGCATATTTTAATGTGGTCAGTTTCGGGTCGTATTCACGAACACTGTTCCCAACGAGCCAGCCGTACAACCAGGAAAACCTGGATAAGGGATGTGCTTATGTGAACAGCATCCGGGCGGACATGGGAGGCTCAGAGTTACTCCAGCCGTTGAAACTCGTGCTGGAAAAACCTCTCAGAATTGGATATCCAAGAAATATATTTCTACTAACCGATGGCGATATCTCGCACCCGGAAACCATCTTGAAATATCTGCGCATGCGCGTGAATTCCCATAACGTGAGGTAAGTGTATGTTCTATAGAAGTACCGTATACCACTTCCCCGGATAGGAAGAGCGTTTGGCGTATTAAATTAGTTATATAGTAGATTAAAATGAAAGTAGAGGGCTGCTTTGGAGAGGCAGTGTTTTAAAATAAAAAGAGATCTTAATTAAAGAGAGAATGTTCTATACAGAAGTACCGTAACTACTTTACCGGAAACCGAATTCAATCCGTTAGAGAGTAAAGTGAAATGAAAGTAGAGTGCTGTGGAAGCAGTGTTCTAACTAGAAATCTTAAAAGGTCGGGAGAATGTTCTAGAGATGCGGCGTATACTACTTTTACCAGATATCCCGATTTGCTGTCGGCGTAGGCATTACAATGTATATAGAAAGGTGATGAACTGCAGAGTTTTTAGAGAATGAAATACTGACGTTTCAAGCCAAAGTCCTTCATCAGAGTAAATCAATGGTGTAATATAAAAGTAGAGTGCTGTGTAGGCAGTGTGTTACGATGTATAGAAAATATTAAAGATGGTGAACTGCTGAGATTTTAAAGAACGAAATACTGACGTTTCAAGCCAAAGTCCTTCATCGGAGTAAATCATGGAGTAATATAAAAGTAGAGTGCTGTGTAGGCAGTGTGTTACGATGTATAGAAAATATTAAAGATGGTGAACTGCTGAGATTTTAAAGAACGAAATACTGACGTTTCAAGCCAAAGTCCTTCATCGGAGTAAATCATGGAGTAATATAAAAGTAGAGTGTTGTGTAGGCAGTGTGTTACGATGTAGAGAAAATCTTGAAAATGATGAACTGCTGAGATTTTAAAGAACGAAATACTGACGTTTGAAGCCAAAGTCCTTCATCAGAGTAAGTCATGGAGTAATATAAAAGTAGAGTGTTGTGTAGGCAGTGTGTTACGATGTATAGAAAATCTTAAATATGGTGAACTGCTGAGATTTTAGAGAACGAAATACTGACGTTTCAAGCCAAAGTCCTTCATCGGAGTAAATCATGGAGTAATATAAAAGTAGAGTGTTGTGCAGGCAGTGTGTTACGATGTATAGAAAATCTTAAAGATGGTGAACTGCTGAGATTTTAGAGAATGAAATACTGACGTTTCAAGCCCAAGTCCTTCATCAGAGTAAATCATGCCCGTGTAATATAAAAGTAGAGTGCTGTGTAGGCAGTGTGTTACGATGTATAGAAAATCTTAAAGATGGTAAACTGCTGAGATTTTAGAGAACGAAATACTGACATTTGAAGCCAAAGTTCTTCATCAGAGTAAATCATGGAGTAATATAAAAGTAGAGTGCTGTGTAGACAGTGTGTTACGATGTATAGACAATCTTAAAGATGGTAAACTGCTGAGATTTTAGAGAACGAAATACTGACATTTGAAGCCAAAGTTCTTCATCAGAGTAAATCATGGAGTAATATAAAAGTAGAGTGCTGTGTAGGCAGTGTGTTACAATGTATAGACAATATTAAAGATGGTGAACTGCTGAGATTTTAAAGAACGAAATACTGACGTTTTAAGCGAAAAACCGTTCACCTCTGAGAAAAACCTCTGACAGGAATAAATTATAAATTATTTAAATCGTTTATTTTGGCTATTGCTAGACAATTTTATTCACGTCTGCGAAGGCCCTCGAACAGAAATGAGTTTATTATAAGTAATATTGGGCATTTCACTCGATTACATAGCATGCTCTAGGGATTTTTGGTGAAGGAAAATTCGAGTGTAGAATATATACATTTTAAGACCAAACCGGGACCAGTTGCGAAAAATGCAACTACACAGGCCTTCCGGCAGGAATTGAACCCACGACCTTGCGATTCTAGTGCAATGCTCTGACCACTGAGCCACGGAGGCTGTTGCCGAGAGCTTGATCGCGAGTTCTGTATATATTAAGGTGGTAATGCCACGAGAGAATTAGGTTTATTAGAAGTAATATTTGGCATTGCACTAGAGTCGAAAGGTCGTGGGTTCAATTCCTGCCGGAAGGCCTGTGTAGTTGCATTTTTCGCAACTGGTCCCGGTTTGGTCTTAAAATGTATATATTCTACACTCGAATTTTCCTTCACCAAAAATCCCTAGAAATGAGTTTAGCCGTTTACTCAAAGTGACCCAAACAATTTAGCTTGCTAAGGAAAGACCGCTATAAAAATCAAAGGTTAAATTCAAAACATTAATTTCACATCGAGGTGGCATTCACCTTCGCAGCTGGTCGGCAAAACTTTATTCTCTTTGTTTCAAATTAAGGTATTAATTTCTCTCCTGCGTGCTTTGTTTGCCAAAACTCATTGTTCAAGTTAGACGTGAACGGAACTGACGCTGTAGTGAGAAAAACTCCATGTAGGCGCGATATCGTTTTTCATTAATTCACCGAAAAACAAATACGAATAAGCTGATTAATTCTTAAAGTTAATTTTTTGCAAATTGATGTTTCATGGATGTCAATCATTGTTAAAATGATGTAGCTTTAAAATTCTTAATTTAGAATTCAAGTATTTCATCTTAATAAATATCTATATCGCTAAAAAATCTAGTCGCTGTATCAGATATAGTTTAATTAAAAAGATAATTCCAAATGAGGGACACACATTGCTTTCATATGAACACTAGAGTGAGAATAGAAAGAAAATTGGAACAATATTGATAATAACAATCCAGAGACTTCTTTCGTTTTCTCAAAGCGACTCGAATAAACTTGTTACTAGGAAAAGAGTTGACTTAACTCATTCCTGTCCGAGCTGGCGCTGGGGATTGGGACGGACAGAGGTGAATAAAATCGTCTGGCGTTAGCCAGAATCAAATATTAAAGACCAATTCGGACAGGAAAGAGTTAGAGAGTTTATAAATTGTGAGTCGAACAAGACAGACAGAATGACTTATGCATGACTACATTCTGCATGAGGGCCGGTGTAACAGGACCAGATGCCTCCCCCCCTTCAGAATGCCCCCCCGGGGCATCTGGTACTAGGACCAGATGCCTCCGTTCAACATTTCAATGGGACCAATGGCGCTTTGGGAGACATTCCAACGTCTATCGAACGCTTGCGAACTCATTTAACCATCTAAGAGTTATATTGTTAGTTTCGGAACAAGTTTCAATACATTTCGAACTTGGTTTAAGAAGTATTTTAAAGGATTTCACAAGGGGGGCATCTGGTCCTAGTACCAGATGCCCGGGAGGCAGCTGGTCCTCTGAATATTTCATTTTGATAAGCGTCTACCAAACATCCGTTACCAATTAACTACATTTCATTTCCCAAACGCTACCACTCAGGAAGCTCATATGACTACGAATTTGCCACTTTAGCTCTCCATCCAATCCTCAGTAGTTCAATGGTTAGAGCGTCTAACTGGTCATTAGAAGGTTGCAGGTTCGAACCCTGTCTGGGATGTCAGAAATCTTTTCGGAGTAATTAAGCTTGACGAACGTCCACCAAACGTCTGTTCCATTACACCAAGCTCACAAACGTACCACATGCACTACATGTATACGTACAACTTATCAGATCACTTTAACTACATCTCATATGCAAACGCTACCACTTAGGAGCACATATGACTATGAATTTGCAACTTTATCTCTCCATCTGAGCCTCAGTGGCTCAATGGTTAGAGGGCGTCTAACCAGTCATTAGAAGGTTGCAGATTTGATCCCTGTATGTCTTTCACTCAAAAATATTTTCAGAGTATATTTGAACTTGACAAATGTGTACTTCTTTTCTCCATTTTTTGTAGGATTTTTGCCTTTGGTATTGGTCCAAAGATCTCCTATGAGACTGTTTCAAACATCGCACGAGCTGGCCAAGGCAAAGCTTACTTTGCTTCTCAACAAGCCAACATTCAAACCAAGGTGCGTGTAGTGTACATTTCTCGTGTTCCTATTGCCATTTCCCGTGTTCCCTTATCGCCATTTCTCGTGTTCCCGTCGCCATTTCCCGTGTTCCTATCGCCAATTTTCGTGTTCCCACTGCCACTTTCGTGCTCCTGTCGCCATTTCTCATGTTCCCACTGCCATTTCTCGTGTTCCTATTGCCATTTTCCGTGCTCTCTATGCCATTTCCCGTGTTCCTATCGTCATTACTCGTGTTCCTATTGCCATGTCTCGTGTTCCCACTAGCATTTCTCGTGCTCCATTGCCATTTCTCGTGCTCCCCACTGCCACTTTTCGCGTTCCTACTATCATTTTTCATCTTCTTACTACGTTTGTTGTCTATTCTCTAGATCGTCCAATGTCTAAAAGAAGCCCAAGAACCATTACTGTGCAACATCACAGTAGACTGGCAACTTCCAGATACATTTAAGATGCACCATGTCTGCCACGAAATACCCTTCGCAACTCATGGTCAGCGGTTGAACCTCTTCGCCTCCGTCACTTTACCATCTAGAGCTCACCAGCAACGTCAAGCTGGCCTAAAGGAGTCACATTCTTCTTCAAATGGCATCAAGGAATTTTGGTTCGATGAAGATTTCGAATCCTGTCAACTGGGCGATAGTAATGAGTTTCTGGAGGACCCAAGATTTCAAAACGAGTTTTGGGGAGACTGGGACTCAGATGATGATACAGATATTCGTTCCCAGTGCTCTGACTACGAACCGCTCGTAAACGAAAGTGAAGACCACGTGAGTGGATCAGATCGAGGCCAGGTGGAAAGACAAGAGGATGATGGGAAGGAATGCGGAGAAACAAAGCCCATTGTCGAAAAACTTGGCGGGAATTACGTCGAGAATAATCAGAATAACAACAGAACATCTACGTTTAAAAGCGACTCCAGTGAAGCAAGTACAGAAACCGATGCACCAACAGACAACAATTATTCAACCAGTTCCACCGCAGAAGCCCAATCTTTCGCCTGCGTAGACAACGAGAGTAATGTAAGAAGCTTAGACAAAAATAGTCTGAACAATATGAAGAAAAATTACAAAGAAATGAACGAGAGAAACGAAAGAGGCAAAGAATTAACCGACGAAAGAAACGAGAGAGGCGAAGAAAGCAACCAGAGAGACACCATTTCTCGCCAAGACAGAAACGCTAACTGGGGAAGCCAGCAGAATGTCATAAACACGCTCACTTACAACAGTGGCCTGGGTAGTAGACCTGAGGGCGATATGAATACCAGCACAAATGAACACAATGTTTATTACAACAATAAGGACACTTATCGCGAATTAAACTTCGATGAAGAAACAGAGAGGAACTCAGAAAGCCACCTTGCCAGCAGTGGTAATGCACTGTTTAACAATACAATGACCAGAAGAAACACAGACGAGAAGGGAGTTCAAGGACAGAATAACTCTAGCACAGACCAACAAACAAGCAATGACATCTCGCTTCTTGGTAGTATCAAGCGAGACCAGAAAGACGGGACCCCCGCCACGTCACAACCATCGCTTACTGATCTATACGACGCCCCACTTACTCATTCACATCATTCAGCTGGCTACGAAGACTCTAGTGTACACCAAACGGTACTAAATTCTGGATCACTAATAACCAACCACCAGTCTAATCCACCATCAAGTCGTCACAAAGCTAGCGACCGCTGGTCACAGAATCTCTGTGCCAAGTACCCCTTCACAGAAAGAAACAAGGAATGCAATCAATCGCTCAGCGGTTGTTACCCATGTGAACAGGGTTACGTCATTCTGAGTGGGTTCCTCGGCCCTAACGTCTATACAAAGAAGGTTCCTTTCTGTTTAAGGTTAACACCATCGACATTATATCGTGGTGGTGGTCTACATCAAATGGCTGCTGTGTCGTTTATTCAGGGCATGGAGAAGAAGCTGGATAGTACACAGGGTGATGATGGTTTAGAAGAAGATATTATTAAACTGAGCAAGATATCAGGTGTACCTTCAAGAATTACGTCACAAGTGACTGTCGATGAACAAGGAAGAGTGATTGATGTCAGACAAGACTCCTTGTATTCAACTATAATAAGGTAAAATACTGAAGACGACAAAAAGGAAGGGAAGGAAGGAAGGAAGGAAGGAAGGAAGGAAGGAAGGAAGGAAGAAAGGAAGGAAGGAAGGAAGGAAGGAAGGAAGGAAGGAGGGAAGGAAGGAAGGAAGCAAGCAAGCAAACAAGGAAGGAAGGAAGGAAGGAAGGAAGGAAGGAAGGAAGGAAGGAAGGAAGGAAGGAAGGAAGGAAGGAAGGAAGGAAGGAAGGAAGGAAGGAAGGAGGGAAGGAGGGAAGGAGGGAAGGAGGGAAGGAGGGAAGGAGGGAAGGAGGGAAGGAGGGAAGGAAGGAAGGAAGGAAGGAAGGAAGGAAGGAAGGAAGGAAGGAAAGAAGGAAGGAAGGAAGGAAGGAAGGAGGGAAAGAGGGAAGGAAGGAAGGAAGGAAAGAAGGAAGGAAGGAAGGAAGGAAGGAAGGAAGGAAGGAAGGAAGGAAGGAAGGAAGGAAGGAAGGAAGGAAGGAAGGAAGGAAGGAAGGAAGGAAGGAAGGAAGGAAGGAAGGAAGCAAGCAAGCAAGGAAGCAAGGAAAAAGGAAAGAAGGAAGGAAGGAAGGAAGGAAGGAAGGAAGGAAGGAAGGAAGGAAGGAAGGAAGGAAGGAAGGAAGGAAGGAAGGAAGGAAGGAAGGAAGGAAGGAAGGAAGGAAGGAAGGAAGGAAGGAAGGAAGGAAGGAAGAAAGAAGGAAGGAAGGAAGTAAGAAGGAAGGAAGGAAGCAAGCAAGCAAGCAAGGAAGCAAGGAAAGAAGGAAGGAAGGAAGGAAGGAAGGAAGGAAGGAAGGAAGGAAGGAAGGAAGGAAGGAAGGAAGGAAGGAAGGAAGGAAGGAAGCAAGCAAGCAAGCAAGCAAGAAGCAAAGGAAGGAAGGAAGGAAGGAAGGAAGGAAGGAAGGAAGCAAGCAAGCAAGCAAGCAAGCAAGGAACCAAAGGAAGAAGAAGGAAGAAGAAGGAAGGAAGGAAGGAAGGAAGGAAGGAAGGAAGGAAGGAAGGAAGGAAGGAAGGAAGGAAGGAAGGAAGGAAGGAAAGAAGCAAGGAAGGAAGGAAGGAAGGAAGGAAGGAAGGAAGGAAGGAAGGAAGGAAGGAAGGAAGGAAGGAAGGCGGGAAGGAAGGAAGGAAGGCGGGAAGGAAGGAAGGAAGGAAGGAAGGAAGGAAGGAAGGAAGGAAGGAAGGAAGGAAGGAAGGAAGGAAGGAAGGAAGGAAGGAAGGAAGGAAGGAAGGAAGGAAGGAAGGAAGGAAGGAAGGAAGGAAGGGAGGGAGGGAGGGAGGGAGGGAAGGAAGGAAGGACGGACGGACGGACGGACGGACGGACGGACGGACGGACGGACGGACGGACGGACGGACGGACGGAAAGAAGGGTGTAATAATTTCCTGTCTTGTGTATTTACAGACGGCGTCGATCATCTCTAACCACATGTGCTTACAAACATTTTGCAAAGTCGACATGTTCCGAAGACGAGCCTCCGGCCATTCTCGTAAGTTGCCCGAGCGTGGACGAAGAGCCACGAGCACCTCCGAAAGAAAGATACCAAACAATGATAGACACAGATAACTTATCAGATGAAGACGGTTCCTATTACCGTCTAGAGAGACTAGCTCCTGAGGGATGTGATGAAGTGAAGCCAAGTTTTGATACCACGGGACGTGATCATCGTAAGCGACTCGTGGAGTGCCGTAACACTCCGGTGAAGACAATCCAGCGTCGTAAACTAGTGAGTGCTCGCTTGACTTTACTAACAAAGAGAATGAAGAATGCACAGAAATTAAATGTGTTTGCTGGGCCGGCATTTATTCGTTTAATTCTCCTCCAGGCTGCTCAAGGTTACTGGCAGTTGACTTACGCTTTTGCTAGGATCATTGAACTGCCTTTGGTTCAACTGGAACTAGCTGCGCCATTCGCTGATTGTACCATGATCCCACTGGGCGACCAGGATGAACAGTTAGGTATTGACTGCTATTATGACTCTCTCTCATTATGGGCAACTGCTGTTGCCATGGTTTATCTGAAGAAGAAATGGGAGAGCCACAAGGAGAACTGGGAACTAGTTGTCGTGAAAGCGGAAGCCTGGTTGAAAGAGCAGACCTTTCCTCAAGGGTTTAGCTACCTAGACGTCATGCTCGCGGCACGGCAAGCTATTGTTTTGTTAGAACAGAAGTACAGATCACGGGCAAGAAGCGAGCCAGTAGTGACGAGAACGTAACTAAAGGAAGACACAGCTGGAAGACTGGAACTAGCCACATTCAGCAAGTCAAGATCACAGCTAAAAATAAAATACGGCGAAAAACAAAATGGCCGCTAAAAACAAAATGGCGGCTAAAACAAAATGGCGGCGAAAAACAAAATGGCGGCGAAAAACAAAATGGCGGCGAAAAACAAAATGGCGGCTAAAACAAAATGGCGGCTAAAAGCAAAATAGCGGCTAAGGACAAAATGGCGGCTAAACCAAACTGCAGTGGTAAAATGTAAGTATTAGTTCAGAATTTTATTTTGATAAAATAGTTTACAATAAGAAACTTTCATCTGATCTTACTACAAAAGCAGTAGAGTTATGTTGATACCTTTAACATTGTTCAATAAATTATTTTTAACACATTTATCAAAACTATGACATTTACGACAACTTCACGATTCCCTTTATTGCTCTTCGCTATCACCGCTGTCAACACTGTCTCCACTGTCATCGCTGTCACCACTGTTTTCACTATCTCCGCTGTCATCGCTGTCTCCGCTGTTTTCACTGTCTCCGCTGTCATCACTGTCTCCGCTGTTTTCACTGTCTCCGCTGTCATCACTGTCTCCGCTGTTTTCACTGTCTCCGCTGTCATCACTGTCTCCGCTGTTTTCACTGTCTCCGCTGTCATCACTGTCTCCGCTGTTTTCACTGTCTCCGCTGTCATCACTGTCTCCGCTGTCATCGCTGTCTCCGCTGTCATCACTGTCTCCGCTGTCATCACTGTCTCCGCTGTTTTCACTGTCTCCGCTGTCATCACTGTCTCCGCTGTTTTCGCTGTCTCCGCTGTCATCACTGTCTCCGCTGTTTTCACTGTCTCCGCTGTTTTCACTGTCTCCGCTGTCATCACTGTCTCCGCTGTCATCGCTGTCTCCGCTGTTTTCACTGTCACCGCTGTCATCACTGTCTCCGCTGTTTTCACTGTCTCCGCTGTCATCGCTGTCTCCGCTGTTTTCACTGTCTCCGCTGTCATCACTGTCTCCGCTGTCATCAGTGTCTCCGCTGTCATTACTGTCTCCGCTGTTTTCACTGTCTCCGCTGTTTTCACTGTCTCCGCTGTCATCAGTGTCTCCGCTGTTTTCACTGTCTCCGCTGTCACCAGTGTCTCCGCTGTTTTCACTGTCGTCTTCTTCACCAACGTCTTGTAATTTAGCGGCTATGGAGTTATCTGAAATAACACACAGATATGTAGTTAGAAATGACATCATAGTTACTTTACTTTCCTCAAAAGACTGCAGACATATAGGGGTGTTGGTGGCACGGCGTGGTTAGCACACGTGAATTTTCACCTAGCTCTGCAACACGGGTTCGATTCCTGCTCTCAGCAGTTATCTGATTGAAAATTTCACCTTGGCCGTATGTGAGAAGAGTGTTTCCAGTTTGACTCTACCAAACACCACAGGTTTCCTCCTGTAGTAACACTGGATCAATGAGGGATGGTCCTTACTGGACCTCTAGGGAGAACAGTTTAGATATGACTGATAGAGCTATCCAGTATAAATAAAGTTAGTTTAGTTTACTCTGGTTTCCTCCTGTAGTAACACTGGATCAATGAGGGATGGTTCTTACTGAACTTCTAAGGAGAACAGTTTAAATATGACTGATAGGATTATCCAGTATAAATACAGTTAGTTTACTCTGGTTTCCTCCTGTAGTAACACTGGATCAATGAAGGGTGGTTCTTACTGGACCTCTAGGAAGAACAGTTTAAATATGACTGATAGGATTATCCAGTATAAATAAAGTTAGTTTAGTTTAGTCTTACCTTTAAGCGGTTTAGACACGGTAAAAGATACAGCCACGACAAGTAATAAAACGGATAAAACTATTAATGGTCTCATCTTTAAACTTTAAAATACTAGAACAAAACAGAAAAAGAAGTGCATAAGATGTACATAATTATATATATATATATATATATATATATATATATATATATATATACATATACATATACATATACATACACATATACATATACATATACATATACATATACATATACATATACATATACATATACATATAGGTAATATTGGGCATTTTACTCGATTACATAGCATGTTCTAAGGATTTTGGGTGAAGGAAAATTCGAGTGTAGAATATATACATTTTAAGACCAAACCAGGACCAGTTGCGAAAAATGCAACTACACAGGCCTTCCGGCAGGAATTGAACCCACGACCTTGCGATTCTACTGCAATGCTCTGACCACTGAGCCACGGAGGGCGTTGCCGAGAGCTCGATCGCGAGTTCTGTATATATAATAAGGTGGTAATGCCAGGAGAGAATATATATATATATATAGAATATATATATATATATATATATATATATATATATATATATATATATATATATATATATATATATATATATATATATATTCGTCAGAGTTAAGGCGGTTTTCCACTAGGCGCTACATGTCTGCCGTGTGATTATTCTTTCTTAACCTGCATGCCTGCCATGTGATGATCATTCTCACACTGCATGCCTGCCATGTGATTATTCTTTCTTAACCTGCATGCCTGCCATGTGATGATCATTCTCACGCTGCATGCCTGCCATGTGATTATTCTTTCTTAACCTGCATGCCTGCCATGTGATGATCATTCTCACGCTGCATGCCTGCCATGTGATTATTCTTTCTTAACCTGCATGGCTGTCATATGATGATCATCTCACACTGCATGCCTGCCATGTGATTATTCTTTCTTAACCTGCATGCCTGCCATGTGATGACCATTCTTAACAGCCTTCTTTCCCGAGCACACTCACGCCACCAGTATTGGCCACACATGCAGAGAGAATTTTATTCCATATTCAATCCAGCGCGAATATTACGAAAATATAATTCATACAAAAAAACCCCTTGATAAATCTTAATTCCAGCAAAGTTATTTCCAATGATTATCATTTAAAAAAATTATAAAACTAAAACTTGTAAAATCGCCACAGGTAACAAAACAACTATTTTTTTCACCGAGGTTTACTCTGACTAAAGCTTCCCTCGAAACGTCAAGATTTCGTTATTCAAAAAAGCTAATCTTGCTTTGTTCGTCATGTTTACTCTGAAAAAAGAGCTTCTAAAATCGAAACTACTTCAAGTTTTAAATCTGAACCATATATAGCCGTGATTTAGTAATATTCACGTCTTTAAGAGAAAATCCAGACTGATTGAGGTCGTACTACAGATACAGATACATATACATATACATACATATATATATATATATATATATATATATATATATATATATATATATATATATATATATATATATATATATATATTATATTAATCAACAATTTTACAACAAAAATTAAACTTTAATTATAAACTAAACCAAATAAACAAAATCTATAGTATGTCGAAATAATATATCGAATTATATATCGACATTTCAATAAACAGTTCTACAATTAGAGTTGGCAAGACGGCTCGCTTCAGCAAATTAAGATAAGTTTGCTTGAAACGTCATTATTTCGTTAAAACAACGAAATTTTAGCGAATATTAAGTTGTATTTTAACCCAAACAGTCTACAGAACGACAAACTTCGATATAAAAGTGTTAAAATATATTTGTCTATTACAGAATCATCCTCAGAAACATGAGAAAATTTTTCATGATGTCTATAAGACATCATGAAAAATTATATTTGTCTATATTTTAACAATATGAAATTTCCCTTCTCGAAAAATCCCAGAATATCTGGTTATTCTCTATAAATAAGACTCAAAATGTTTCTAGTTTTATAAAAACAATCCTTCGTTAAACCGAATGAAATGTAAATATTATTGTAATTTCAAAGTGGTACATATGATCTACCAGTTCTCGATTTTGATACAATCAGAAAGTAGTTTTTGTTTTGTTTTGGTTTGATTCGTATCCTTATTGGGTAAAATATTGTTTTCAAATTTCTTAAGTTGACGTGGAAACTGATTGTAGTCATAACAATTTGAATTTAGAAACAAAATAAAAACAACTTACTTGGTTTTTCCTTGGCTGAAATAATAACTCGATGTTTCGCAGTGCACGGCTCAAACGACAGATGTCAATAAAAGATAGTTAAAATACCTGAAGACTCTTTATAGTTTGACATCAGACGAAACGTCAAAATCACCAAGCGGAACCAAGTACCATCAATAAAACGCCGGGTTGTACATAAAACTTCGAAAAAACACCGTCTGAAATACATTTTTCATGAAAATAAAACACCCCATTTCAAACTCGAGCAAAAAACTCCTTCTGAAAGTCATCGGAATTTTGTCAAAAGTAGAAATCGATTAAAAAGGTAAAGATCAATTCGATTAATTTTTAATCGCATATACAATCCAATCCCTGTTTAAAGTTACTCTTGTTAATTATTAATATTAAGTGATGTAATCCTAACCTGGTCTTGACGAATGCTAAAAAGAGAGTTTGTCTTAGAGTTTGGCGCAATAATTTCTATTCAGAGAGACGCCAAGCCATGGAACTCGCACAAAATAACAAAGCAACGAAGACTATTAGCCGTTAAGGATATAAAATGGTGATTTCAAATTGCAAAGACTGCAAAGGTTCAGTGAGTATTTGCAGGTGGAATTAACACATGAGCAATTTTCACAATAGTAAACCTTTACTTTATATAAGGAACATGCAAGGCGCAGATTTACAGTACTTTGGTCGAATTCAAACATTTAAAAAAAATGACGAAAGCGCGGGGTTTGAATGACAAGGCAAACGGCTTCATTGAAGCAAATCGATTTCCATTCAAGAATTCGTTCTCTAAAACAGTCTCAGCAGTTCACCATCTTTAAGATTTTCTATACATCGTAACACACTGCCTACACAACACTCTACGTTTATATTACTCCATGATTTACTCTAATATGAAGAACTTTGGTTCAAAACGTCAGAATTTCGTTCTCCAAAATCTCAGCAGTTCACCATCTTTGAGATCTTCTATACATCGTAATACACTATCCACATAGCACTCTACTTTTATATTACTCAATGATTTATTCTGAAGGACTTTACCTTAAAACGTCAGTATTTCATTCTCTAAAATCTCAACAGTTCACCATCTTTAAGATTTTCTATACATCACAACACACTGGCTACACAGCACTCTACTTATATATTACTCCATGATTTACTCTGATGAAGAACTTTGGATTGAAACGTCAGTATTTCGTTCTCTAATCTCATGCAGAAAAGGTTTATATTTAAACTTTATACGGAAGTATACTATCAATAATTATAACAATAACAATAATTATAACAATGAAGAATAAAAAAAAATTATAACAATAATAATACCATGATCGCCTCGGATTCTTTTGTTCTCCGAGGGAATGTAAACCTCGTATTTCCCTCATTGCTATGCAAGAGGGAAATTTTTCCTTTGTCTTCTAATTTTCCCGTGCATGTTGAGGAGGGAAAATTAGAAGACAAAGAAATCCTTTGTCTTCTTCTAAATTTCCCGCTTGCATATATATTTTCCCTCATCAACATGCACGGGAAAATTAGATGTAACTTCTCTGATCAACCGTGTAAATTTCCTGTCGGTAAGATTCTCAAAGTTTTCCTCGCCGATCATAATATTACAAACTAATAACATGACCTCGGCTGTCATGTTAATACTTCTAATAATAAGTAAAACTAATTCTACGTGGGATCTTATGGTGGCATTTCATTTCCGAGCAAATGTAGTCTTGAGAAAGACTGTTAGTAATAATCAAATAAACTCAAAATAACTCGAAGCATCAGTGACTATTCTATACTATTGTTAGCTTCAAATTATTTACTTTAATAATCAAACTGAAACACAATTAAAACCAAAGTTTAGTTTAATAGTTAAAATAAAGTGGTTAGTTAATGTGTTTGAAATGTGAGGCAGGTCGTATTTCTGTAGTACAAATCTTATGTACGGTTCTATAGAAATAGTAAAAATAGGTCAGCAACGCGTGCACATTTTTATTGATTTTTTTTTGTTTTATTGCTTTGATTGTTCAGTTGATTGCTACTTAAAATGAAAACCGTTTCCACTTGCTTACATCTGAGAGAACCCGCAGTATATTCAACATGTCCTCTATGTTGCTGTATGATCCCGTGTGTCCCTCACTATCCCCTTCCAGCACACCTGGTGTATATTTAACATGTTCCTGTATGTTCTTCTATGATCCCCTTGTGTCCCTCACGACCCCCTATCAGAACAGTGTGTCTTCTCTTGTTCACGTTGCAAATCTGATGTATGTGTATCTGCTTGTGTTCCTCAAGTTCTCTATGTTTTCCAAAGATCTCCTTGTGTCCCTCAAGCTCTATATGTTCCCCGAAGATCTCCTTGTGTCCCTCAAGCTCCCTATGCTCCCTAAAGATCCCTTCACGTCCCTCAAGCTCTCTATGTTCCCCAAAGATCTCATTGTGTCCATCATGTTCTCTATGTTCCCCAAAGATCTCCTTGTGTCCCTCAAGTTCTCTATGTTCCCCAAAGATCTCCTTGTGTCCCTCGTGTTCTCTACATTCTCCAAAGAGCTCCTTGTGTCTCTCAAGCTCTCTATGTTCCCCAAAGATCTCCTTGTGTCCCTTGTGTTCTCTATGTTCCCCAAAGATCTCCTTGTGTCCCTCATGTTCTCTATGTTCCCCAAAGATCTCCTTGTGTCCCTCAAGCTCTCTATGTTCCCCAAAGATCTCCTTGTGTCCCTCAAGCTCTCTATGTTCCCTAAAGATCTCCTTGTGTCCCTCAAGCTCTCTATGTTCCCCAAAGATCTCCTTGTGTCCCTCAAGCTCTCTATGTTTCCCAAAGATCTCCTTGTGTCCCTCAAGCTCTCTATGTTCCCCAAATATCTCCTTGTGTCCCTCATGTTCTTTATGTTCCCCAAAGAGCTCCTTGTGTCCCTCAAGCTCTCTATGTTCCCTAAAGATCTCCTTGTGTCCCTCATGTTCTCCATGTTTCCCAAAGATCTCCTTGTGTTCCTGACAACCCTCTTTCATAAAAAGTCAAAGTTTTTCTTTTGTTTACACTTCTTAAGCAAATTACCATGACAACCACACACAATGTGTTTATGTTGCTATGGGTACCTGATTTAAATGTTTACCACTTTCTTTATGTTCCTCAAGCATCCCTTGTTGTTCCTCATTATCCCCTTTGATTAAATCCAGTTTACTTTGCCTTTCTTTAATGTCTTTCTTGATAGATTCGATGGCTTTTTCCTGCAAGCAACAAACAACACATCATTCTCGTTCCCAGACCCCCTACTTTTCTTTACGAATTTTTTTTTAATTTTTTAATTTTTTTTAATTTCTTTACGAAAATTCCTAAGAATTTTCGAAAAGAAAAGTAGGGGGTCTGGGACGAGAATGACAACACATTTGAACAAAAAACAAACCCTGAAGACTGTTTAACTTCTACTGCCTGCTCAGACACTTTTGTGACAAAAACAAAAAAAATTTATTATAATTAGATAATTAGAACTTTATTTTGTTTGTTTTTATTTTTCCAGAAACTGGTTAAGCTATTTTGTAATTATAGCAATATAATAAAACCTTTTCTATTTACCCTTTCACCAATTACAACTTTGATCATTGCCATTGACTTCTTCACCTAAAGTTTTCAGAAAAACAGAGAGGGAATAGGATATATAGAATATATTTTATAACTAAACCTTTCATAAACTTTCCATCTATGTCTTCATCTATGCCTATGTCTATTGTCTATGTCTGTGTCTGTGTCTGTGTCTGTGTCTGTGTCTGTGTCTGTGTCTGTGTCTGTG
This sequence comes from Corallium rubrum, assembly GCA_964035015.1. Taxonomy (NCBI): domain Eukaryota; kingdom Metazoa; phylum Cnidaria; class Anthozoa; order Scleralcyonacea; family Coralliidae; genus Corallium; species Corallium rubrum. The sequence goes on from OZ036006.1 coordinate 7,566,243, forward strand.
TCTGTGTCTGTGTCTGTGTCTATTATCTATGTCTATGTCTGTGTCTGTGTCTGTGTCTGTGTCTGTGTCTGTGTCTGTGTCTGTGTCTATTGTCCATGTCTATGTCTATGTCTGTGTCTGTGTCTGTGTCTGTGTCTGTGTCTGTGTCTGTGTCTATGTCTATGTCTATGTCTATGTCTGTGTCTGTGTCTGTGTCCATGTCTGTGTCTGTGTCTGTGTCTGTGTCTGTGTCTGTGTCTGTGTCTATATCTATGTCTATGTCTATATCTCTGTCTGTGTTTACATATATACCTTGTGCAACCTCTGTGGAGAAGGCATTACTACTTCTTGTCTCCGAGCTTCCCACTGTACAGTAAGCAACATGTTTCTCTCTTTAAGAAGAACATACCTACATATAAAAACCCAAATAAACACTAAATTAGGTTTGAGTAATGCCAAAATTATTGAACAAAGTTTCTAACATTTTGAGTGAAGGCTCTTCATCACAGAGTCGTACTGGCTTCGTACTGGTTTCGTACTGGCTTCGACTGGCTTCGTACTGGCTTCGTACTGGCTTCGTACTGGCTTCGTACTGGCTTCGTACTGGCTTCGTACTGGCTTCGTACTGGCTTCGTACTGGCTTCGTACTGGCTTCGTACTGGCTTCGTACTGGCTTCGTACTGGCTTCGTACTGGCTTCGTACTGGCTTCGTACTGGCTTCGTACTGGCTTCGTACTGGCTTCGTACTGGCTTCGTACTGGCTTCGTACTGGCTTCGTACTGGCTTCGTACTGGTTTCGTACTGGCTTCGACTGGCTTCGTACTGGCTTCGTACTGGCTTCGTACTGGCTTCGTACTGGCTTCGTACTGGCTTCGTACTGGCTTCGTACTGGCTTCGTACTGGCTTCGTACTGGCTTCGTACTGGCTTCGTACTGGCTTCGTACTGGCTTCGTACTGGCTTCGTACTGGCTTCGTACTGGCTTCGTACTGGCTTCGTACTGGCTTCGTACTGGCTTCGTACTGGCTTCGTACTGGCTTCGTACTGGCTTCGTACTGGCTTCGTACTGGCTTCGACTGGCTTCGGTGCCATTAGGGAGAGGGGCACCATCAGGGTTTCTTTCAGAATATTTAACAAGGGGGAAAAACAGGCAATACTTACTACGTGTGGGGCAAGGAGTGACCAACTTCTAGGAGGGTCTGGGGGCATGCTCCCTGAGCAATTTTTAAATTTTAGCAACTCTGAAATAGCATTTCCTGCATTTTGAGGGGGGTTTGAAAGAGATTTGAAGGATATAAAATACCAAACAAAATATTCAAATATACTCATTTTATATAGGAATACACCGTAACATGCAAGGCATACATCATGAGGGCATGTCGTCATACATGGACAAATCACCTCACATTGTGTGTATCATTAAATACTGATTAAAACATAAAATGACTATAAATCCAAAATCAGGTTACAATGGGAAAGGGGCACAGTAACGGCATCCTAAGGGGGCACATGTACCTGTGACATTCACACAGAAATATTTTAAATACTTTTTTATTGAGTCCCTTATTTTAAAATCTCACCAGAGCTTATGAAGGTCTTCGTTACTTTTTTGCCTTAGCTCTGTGGCTCGCCAACTTCTTCCTGTTTCATTTGGAAAAAAATAGACCAAATTATCCCACAACAAATCTTAGATTTAGGCAAGCTTTAATATTTATTTTTTGGCAAAATTTTACTACTAAAAATGATGTAATGTGTTAATGTAATATTATACATATAAATATATAAAATAGGTTGCATCTTATGCATGCTGTGATATTTTGTTAATCACCGTGTTTATATCAGGCTATGCAAACACAGTTGTGATATCACAGCACATTTCTTAGTCTTATTTCCTAAAAGAAATAGAAAATGGATGCTCTCCTGATGCAAACACTCAAGTGAGTTTGGGAGAATTCGAAAGTACTTATGTAAACCCTCACCTATGACTCGGGTTCACATAAACTTTCAAATTCTCCCAACCTACTCTCATGTTTGTATCAGACTATATAAACATGGGAGGCCATTTTCTATTTCTTATATATATATATATATATATATATATATATATATATATATATATATATATATATATATATATATACCAGACTGAGAAGTTTTCTTGTTGCAAAGAATTAATTCCCCGTGCAAAATTCTCAACATTTTCAAAAAATCCGCGCATTTGGGGTAAATTTTTCCGCATCTGTGCAAAAGTTGCTAGATTGCACAAGAAGTTACCGATATCCATGCGCCGCGCAGCCAACCGGTTGTTTTTCTTGTAATTTTACTATTTATTCTTCATATTAGTATATTCTTACAACCATTAGAGACACCGTCATAACAAGATTAAGAACGTTTATTGACTTCTGGAAGGAGATTTCTGCATATTTATTGCAAGTTTTCTGCACACTTTTTTGCAAAAAGAATATATACCTTCCCCGCGCAAAAAAAACTTCTCAGTCCGGTATATATATATATATGTATAATTTCTTATATTATATATATATATATATATATATATATATATATATATATACACTGTATAAACAAAGGCTTAAAAAATGTTCAAAATCGAGTCTACAAAATAAAATATAAATTCGGAAATTCCTAGGTGAAATTCAATAAAAAAATTTTTTAAACTTTTTTTTACAAATTTGTTGCCAATCTATTTGTTCTTTTATAGTAATTTTTACACTAAAATTTTTTTTTATATAATTAAATATATTTAAAAAAAAATCTATATTCTATTATATACCTGAAAGTACTTCTTCTGGCAACGGTTCATTTGTTTCCAGTACCCCAGAAGGAAAGAATTCTTCAATCCCAAAAACATGCCTCGTTAAATGAAACTTTCTAAATCCAAGACTATTAGAGCCTAGAATAAGTCTACTAGTTGTAAAATTACTAAGAATTTTCCCTGTTTTGAAAACAGTTAAAGGAGAAATCCTAATCTTTGCAACACACAAATTGAAAACTGAATTTTTCAAAATAGTCGCCATTTTGAATGCCTGCACGCGGGCTGGCAGGCTTTAGTTCCCAATCTCCCGCAGCTTTTACTTAAGGTGGTTTGTGAGGGTTTATCCGACGCAATCATCAGCGCAACCATCTCTGGGTTATTTTGGAAATCAGAGCGCAAGGGCAGGCTAACCATATAAGGATATAAAAACATCTAAATTCCAGCTTACTATAAATGGCGATTGTGCTATTTTTGGTGTTTTTACGCGCACAGTTCACGTTGGCAAAGAAATGGCAAATATTTTTTGAAAAGAATTGTCGGTTTGCCGCAAATAGACGAGCACTGCCGGCCTGCCCTGGTTCTCTATGAAGAACTAAACTCAGAAGATCTAGGAAGGAGGGAGGGAGGAAGCCGAAGGAATAATGCGCGTATCTTAAATTTTTTTGATAATTAATTAAAGAGCGGGGGAAACTTACCGTAGATTAGTATAATTTTCATCCTGTTAATTGAGTACCGCAACAAATGTGGTAGCGTGTCATGCTATTTGCGAACGCTCTAACAGTTTTGCATTGAATTAAACTGTGGTAACTGTCATACGACCAACAATACCTCGCCAAAGCTAACAAGAACAGTTCGATTTGTGAAAATTAATTTAACCATTCGTTGCTAAAGTCTCAGTCGTCTACGTCAATTCACGCCTTTTACCAAATTTTCTCGTTGCCGACTGATCACGTTATTAGTCTTATTATAAACTATCTCTAACTCTTTCCTGTCCGAATCGGGTCTTGATAGTACTTTATTCTGACTAATGCCAGACGATTTTATTCACCTCTGGAGAAGCCCACGAACAAGAATGAGTTATAAGCTTGTCCAGTCTTTATGAAATCTTTGATCTTCTTTTTTGATTAGAATTTTGATTAGCTTGCAGGGATGGCCATATTTAGTCTTGTGACGACAGTCAAAAGACAGTAAAGATTTGGTAACATGAGCAGAGAAGGGCAATAAAGTGGCCGTTGATAGATTGATAGGTGTGTTTTGAAATAAAAAATCATTTGAACCAGGGTGTTGTTGCTTGAACACACCAGTTTGGTTTTGAAGGGCAGCGGCCAACAGTTCATAAAATAACAAAGGTCTCAATTCATTTCTAAACAGAAAAGATGCCGAAAGAAATCAAAGTTATCGTTGAAATGAGGTAAGTGCATGAAAGTGAAGCTTTTTTAGCTTGTAAGATCGTTTAGTAGTCTTTTAATGAAAGTGATTAATACATTAAACGACAATGATATCGCATATTCACTGAGCATTCTCTGGCATAAATTAGTCCGTTAGAACACCCAGCTTTGCGCAAACAATTGATAAGACTTTTGCGTGGTTGAAAGCCTGGAGGAAAGTCTAAGAATTGTTCAGAACTAACCGAATGGGTACAAATATACTGCAATCTTATCGTTAGGAACATTTAAACTGATATTGTCAAGAACCATATAAGAGAACACGCAGGTTGGCAAACTGAGTAGATCAGAGAACAAACGACAAAGAAACTAAATTGTAACAGTGAAAATTATGCTAGACATTAGTTTTCTAATCTAAGTTCTAATCAGAAGACTAAGTTTATTTATTCTTTATATTGATCTGGCTCAATTATTTATTTGTCTTTCATTACGTCTGACTCGTTCTTTATGCTATTGTTTAATTACTAACTGTTTTCCTTTCTCTTGTGTCAATATTATTGCGCAAACTTCCGGATAGAACTATCTTTTATTAAATTTCTTGTGAGAGACTTACCACGAATTCCTTGGTGTTATACCTTGCTGTTATTCCAAATACATTTCACTTTATTAGAAATCCCTTATCTCTAACCACTGTTTATTCATTGTCTGTGTCTGTGTCTGTGTATGTGTTTAGTTGCCTGCTGTTAGCTGTATCAGTCTACTCAGTTGTCATCAAAACCAATACTGGAATTTTTGATAATTATCTAAAATAATTACACATTCAAATTACTCCGGTTATTCGATAACAACATACAAAGGTCTACTCACTCTAATAGTCTAGGATGTCTGATCTAAGGAAATGCGCAAAATCGTGCAGAGTTGTACAGTTTGTGCGTAGCGTGTTTTGCGCGAAACTACTAACTGAGATTGTAAACAGATGAAGAATGTCAACTGAATGATAATTTAGTTACAAGTTTGTGAGAGTCGCTCGTCCAGATTACTGACAGAAAAATTGACTTGAGTCACTGAGGTTGAAGCCGTTGATACTTCACTAGTCTTACCACCATCCGAATACTGTCCAACGTCGTTGGACAGTATTCGAATGACGTTGGACAGTATTCGGATGGTGGTAGTGAACGTGAATCCTAGCCCTATAGGTACACACAACGAATTTTATAACCTCAATCACCACCAACAGTCTTTCTCAAAACACCTACACTAACCTAGATGATCGACTCGAACATACAACTAGTAATTACTGATACTCTTATTAACATACAACTAGTAACTACTCTTCATTGCTACTGGACGCAATAGAAGGCACGACAACAACTGTTGGAGAAACCTTGCTGTGGTCCAGTGTAGTAGACGACAGCTCTTATATTGTAACTATATCGATAATTCCGTAGCGTATTTACAATCGTTGTTATAAATTGAGTAGTAAGAAATGTTCTTTCGACTATCAGGATTGCTGAAAGTTCACAATTAGTGTTAATTCGCTTCAGTCCTGGTCAATGCGCCTATCTAGGTATATATTATTCTATTCTATATCAGGGAGGCCAGAAAAAACCTTCCACCGAGGTGAGCTCACTGCCCGCTCAGCAAATAGTAAATCAAAACGTTGTGATTCCTAGTTTCAATGTTCAAGTTTGAGCTGTCTGCTGACTGACCGAGATGCTTCATCTGGAAAACGACTTCTTTTATAAACTTGTTTCTGGCACGCCGTCCTCTGGGAATACTGCTACTTGACGTAATACTTTCCTACTATACTTCGTGCCGTAGGAAACTACGTAATACTCCTAGGTTCAAACTATTTTCTTTATATTAATAACGTCTACACTAACCGCACGCCTTCTGTTTCGCATGCTCCTGTAAAAAAAAAAGCGTTTGCGGAGCAGAACCAGGGCGTCTGGCAACAATCAAAGTGCTGTATATGGGGTCAGTTTGGCATCAAGTGAGATAGTACATATATCAAGTGACATCATTTCCATTTCCTGTTTGGCGGTAAACCAGAATAAAACACAGAAGACCAATTTGGACACAAATGAGTCAGCGTATTCAGAATGGAGTAATATTTCCACAGGCTATCAGATATCTTTTTCTTTGTTTATTTTTAACAATTCTTCCATAAACAAAATTGTCCCCAAACCGCACAAAATATCAACGGCTAGAGGACCACGAATCATAAGGGAAGGGAGGAAGGGGATATATTTGTAAAAGCCTACATGGGACTAAGGACTAAGGTGCTTCAGTAATTCTTAAGCGGCTCTGATTGAACCTATAATAGTTTTATTTTTTTCACATTTTCAGCAAGGAGAAAGCATACAAACTTCTCTTTGCTGAGATGTCTAGTTGGATCAGACGAAAGGCCCCGGATGCTGAGTGCACTGGAAAAACTGGATCTGAAGGTCAGTATAATATTATGTAATAATCGTATAGTTTAGTACATAGCATAGCACAACATAGCACAGCGCAGCGCAGTGCAGTGCAGCACAGCACAGCATAGCTAGCATAGCATAGCATAGCATAGCATAGCATAGCATAGCATAGCATAGCATAGCATAGCATAGCATAGCATAGCATAGCATAGCATAGCATAGCATAGCATAGCATAGCATAGCATAGCATAGCATAGCATAGCATAGCAGAGCAGAGCAGAGCATAGCAGAGCATAGCATAGCAGAGTACAGCACATTAACTTAGCCTAGTTTTCAGCAAAGTCATGAGTACCTTACATTACATTACATTGCATTGCATTGCATTGCATTGCATTGCATTGCATTGCATTGCATTGCATTGCATTGCATTGCATTGCATTGCATTGCATTGCATTGCATTGCATTGCATTGCATTGCATTAGATTACATTACATTATATTACATTGCATTGCATTGCATTGCGTCACATTACATTACATTGCGTTGCGTTGCGTTGCGTTGCGTTGCGTTGCGTTGCGTTGCGTTGCGTTGCGTTGCGTTGCCTTACCTTACCTTACCTTACATTACATTACATTACATTACATTACCTTACATTACACTACATTACACTACATTACACTACACTACGCTACGCTACGCTGCGCTACACTGCATTACACTGCATTACACTGCATTACACTACATTACACTACATTACACTACATTACATTACATTACACTGCACTACACTACACTGCATTACATTACATTACATTACATTACATTACATTACATTACATTACATTACATTACATTACATTACATTACATTACATTACACTACGGTACGTTACGTTACATTACATTACATTACATTGCGTTGTGTTGCGTTACATTACATTACATTGCATTACATTGCGTTACATTGCGTTACATTGCGTTACATTACATTACATTGCGTTGTGTTGCGTTACATTGCGTTACATTGCGTTACATTACATTACGTTGTGTTGTGTTGCGTTACGTTGTGTTATGTTACGTTATACAGTACAGTACAGTACAGTACAGTACAGTACAGTACAGTACAGTACAGTACAGTGCAGTACAGTACAGTACAGTACAGTACAGTACAGTACAGTACAGTACAGTACAGTACAGTACAGTACAGTACAGTACAGTACAGTACAGTACAGTACAGTACAGTACAGTACAGTACAGTACAGTACAGTACAGTACAGTACAGTATACTATAGTACAGTACAGCACAGTACAGTACAGTACAGTATACTATAGTACAGTACAGTACAGTACAGTACAGTACAGTACAGTACAGTACAGTACAGTACAGTATACTATAGTACAGTACAGCACAGTACAGTACAGTACAGTATACTATAGTACAGTACAGTACAGTACAGTACAGTACAGTACAGTACAGTACAGTACAGTACAGTACAGTACAGTACAGTACAGTACAGTACAGTACAGTACAGTACAGTACAGTACAGTACAGTACAGTACAGTACAGTACAGTACAGTACAGTACAGTACAGTACAGTACAGTACAGTACAGTACAGTACAGTACAGTACAGTACAGTACAGTACAGTACAGTACAGTACAGTATACTATAGTACAGTACAGTACAGTACAGTATAGTACAGTACAGTACAGTACAGTACAGTACAGTACAGTACAGTACAGTACAGTACAGTACAGTCTTCTGTAAGTTGATAAAATTTTAATTGTTATATATTAGGTGCATTTGAAATTTTTGTGGACGGACATAAAGTATTTTCAAAGTTGGAAAGAAATGGGTATCCAGTTATGAATGATGTAAGTTAAAACAACATTAAAAAAGAATTGAGAGATACTAATGAAGACAAATAGACGAGTTTCAGGGTGTTGCGTGCGCATCGTTTTGGAAAAGAATTGGCGGGCTCCCCACAAAGTAAGCAATGGCAAACAAACTTGCTAGCGAGCCAACAACAGCAGAATAACAGTGTTAGACATCCAGAAAATGTATCTATACTTTGTTTATTTTAAACAGTATGTTTACTTTGAGTGGAGCTTGCCAGTTTTTTGAAAAATGATGCGCGCGCAACACCCTGAAACTCGCCTATTGGAGAGAGCCAACTGTATTCTGATTATTTTTAGATTGCCACGGCCATTGAACAGTACGTGAAGGGTAAACCTGTAGTAGAGGTAACAAAGATCGCTCGAAGGAAATGTAGATGCACTCATGCTGACTGTGTTTGTGGAATCAGTGCAAGTATTCAGAAAGCAGATTGTCCTTGTGAATGTGGAGGAGAGTGTCATTGAAACTACATGAAGAAGACAACCTCCATCTCTGGATATCTTTTTTCCATTTTTCTTTCTTTCTAGTGTCTTCCATTTTGGCAATTGGGATTATATTTTACTACAACGGTGTTAAGAATTTTTAAATTTCAAATCATTTCGTTAAATGTGACTTTCTATAGTGACTAGAATTGAATGCAACACGTTGTTGCAATTATCTCGTTACGAATCATTGATTCATAAATGATATATAATACATTATATTAAATGTTGTATTATTGTTTACTGTTTGCTGTTCAAATAAAACTATATATAAAATCAACACCTAACATCTTAGCTTGACTCTGGGGACGAGATTGCCGCTGGCTGCGCAATCTCGTACCTAGACCCTTCTCACGCGGGCCGCGCCCGTCTGGGAACAGCATGCATATCCTCCCTACCTAGAATTACCAATGATCAGTAAGTGTGAAATGCCTAGAATTACCAATAATCGTTAATTTTAAAAAACTAATTCCCAACCCCCACACCCCAACCCTAACCTCTAAACCTACCCTAAACCTAACCACAACCCCCCGGCAACCCTAACCCCAACCCACAACCCCTCGATGGCCCTAAACCTAACCACAACCCTCCGGGGAAAAAGTCGCCATGCGGGCCGTGCCCGTGTGAGAAGGGTCTGGGAACGAGATTGGCTGAGTAAGGATGATTAGCTTCCAGTCCTTTATCCTTAAAATCAGATTCGGTGTGTCCCGCTACTTATTAGGGAAACCAACGACGTGTGAAACGACGTCACGCCCACAAATGTCAATGAATTTTAGAATAAAAAAAGACAAGTGAAAAATTCAGAAAGTGCAATGTTGTTTATTGTTCAAGAGAAGTAAAGCTAAAATCTATCTACAGACATTTACACTTGGCTTTCTTCGTATTTCTAATATATACACTACAGTATAATAAACCCACAGCAAGAATATATGTACGGTATACCATAGTCAATCGAGATATGGTCTGGAAACTCGGCAAACTTCAAAGCGCCTATAATGAGCTGTGATTTTATGTTGAACCGTACCTTACACCGTGCACATCCTTTGTTTTAGGTTTATTAATATTTAAATAGCACGGTTGAGTGATTGAACTGAAACGTTGCTATTGGACAATTCGTTCATTATACTAAAATACAATGTGTTCAGTGACCGTGCACCGTGCACAAAAATGCATAAAGGCGAACAAAAAGATAGACCAAAGACTTTAGCTGAGTTTCCAGAATATATCTCGATTGACTATGGGTATACTAACCAACGTTTACAATATGCTATAAATTATAAATTAATATTTCTTAAAACGCCACAACTAGCCGCAGTCTCTCTTGTAGACTTTGGAATTTTTACAGCTTGTAAAAGATCTGAAGCAGAATTGTCTTAGAATTGTTCCATCAAGACGGAAATGGAATTAAGATACGTTTAGTGTAGTGCGGTGAGGTGTGGCGTCGCATGTACTGTAAAGAGCCTGGGTACGAGGTTGGTACTGTACTGTACTGTACTGCACTGCACTGCACTACACTGAACTGTACTGTACTGCACTGCACTGCACTGCACTGTACTGTACTGTACTGTACTGTACTGTACTCTACTGTACTGTACTGTATGTGTACTGTACTGTACTGCACTGCAATGCACTGCTCTGCTGTGAACAAATCTTGATGTCCCTACCAGCTCGATGGAACAGCTCAGAGACAATTCTGTTGCTAATTACAAGCTGCACTTCCCACCGTAATCTTACAGAGCCAATCTATCTAAAGCCGTTCACCAAAATCGCGTGTTGTGCGCCGTAGTTGACTTTCTATAACCAGTCACTTTATAATAAGATTAGATTACTCGATGAACACCAGCTTTGCAATTCTACATCTTGTGGAAAAGGTTTACGATGTCAACATGTCTTTTCAACGACTGCCAACGCAATGTTTGTGATACGCACACAGAATGCTAATCCAAAATCTGTTAGTTGTTTCTAAGAACAAACTCGTGTAAATCCCAGAATGAAAAGACCAATAGACTTTCTTCGAAATGCTTTCATTTCTTTTTACGTTTGCTGTGGGTTTTATCATCAGAGCGTGCAGACAACGGAGGATCTGTCTTCTTTGGTTGAGCTTCTCTTCGATTAATCTGTTTACGAAAAAAGTAAAATTTAATTAATATATTCTAAATGTTAAGAAAAGAGATTTATGCTAGCTCGGATATAAAACTGTGTGTAAATGTTCTTCAAGATATTTTGCTTAGGAGAATTTTTGAGTTCCCAAGCGGGACTCGAATCTACAACCTTCTGATCGCCAGTGAGACGCTCTAACCATTGAGCTACTGAGACTCAGATGATTTGAACGTAGATTGAATATGTGTACAACCCACAACCTTCTGATCACCAGTGAGACGCTCTAACCATTGAGCTACTGAGACTCAGAGATTTGAACGTAGGTTGAATATGTGTCCAACCCACAACCTGATGATCACCAGTGAGACGCTCTAACCATTGAGCTACTGAGACTCAGATGATTTGAACGTAGATTGAATATGTGTACAACCCACAACCTTCTGATCGCCAGTGAGATGCTCTAACCATTGAGCTACTGAGACTCATAACGTACGCAGAACACAACCTATATGTTTAATTGAATAATCTGGCCAACTATACCAGCTTTACTGCACTAATAATCACGATAATTATGTTGAATAGCAACCGTGGTTTCAATTTCTGGGAAGCAATCTTTAAAACTAAGTTTATTCCGAAAAGAAACAGAACACGTACGCTTTTCATAATTTTATTCTTCAGCTCTTGAGCAGTCATTGGTCGACAGTCATGATCATCACTTTCTTCTGAACTGCCGTCCGATTCGTAATCGTCGCCTGTCGTTGGTGGGACGATGGCCACCGAACCTGCAGCGAGCTGCGGTCCACCACCCAATAACCCAACTGGAACAACATCAGCACGATCAGAGTCCTGAAAGAAGAAAAATAGAGCAGGTAATTCATGTACGCACCTATAAGTTCTTTATGAAAGCTTGTTGCCATTTAGGGGAGCACGGGTGGCGTGCGCTGTTAGCGCGCTGCTTCTCACCCAAAAGTTAAGCCCAGTTAGACGGGGTTAGTACTTGGATGGGTGACCGCTTGGGAATGACCCCGTTGTCGAGCTTGGAACTGATGTGAGTAGAGTTGTAGTTGATCTCTCCTGTGCTTCGAGGGTTTTTCGCTGGGTTCTCCGGTTTTCCTCCCTCCGTAAAATCAACCCCTAGGGCTTAGCTGTGATCCGTGGTCTGAACTGTGTCGTATGGTGGCTGCCTGGAGCGCTTTTAATATGCCTCGACACGGCCACGTTGATCTGTATCCTTCGTAATTCAGCCGCTGGCTGCGAGTAAGGATGAGTAGCCCCCAGTCCTTTATCCTTTTATCCTTTACCCACAAATCCTGGCAGTAATGCAGAACAAAATGAGAGGCATACATGAAGTAGGACCGGCCAAAACAACTGTAGCATGCCGTAACGGTTGCTAATGTTGTGTTCGTGTGCCAAAACGTAATTTGTAAGTGACTTACCTTAGCACTCTTGTACGCATGTCCTTGCAGCAGTTCGTTTGTACGTTGTTCGATAATGCCAAGATACTGAGAAAAATTATAGAAAAAGTATTATTGTGTTGTGTAGCTTTGCATTGTAATGTATGGTATGGTATGGTATGGTATAATTGGTATGGTATGGTATGGTGTGGCATGGTATGGTATGGTATGGTATGGTATGAAATAATATGGTATGGTATGGTATAATATGGTATGGTATGGTATAATATGGTATAGTGTGGTGTGGTATGGTATAATATGGTATGGTATGGTATAATATGGTATGGTATGGTATAATATGGTATGGTATAATATGGTATGATATAATATGGTATGGTGTGGTATGGTATGGTGTGGTATGGTATGGTGTGGTATGGTGTGGTGTGGTATGGTGTGGTATGGTATGGTGTAGTATGGTATGGTATGGTATGGTATGGTGTGGTATGGTATAGTATGGTATGGTATAGTATGGTATGGTGTAGTGTGGCATGGTGTGGTATGGTACGGTATAATATGGTATGGTATGATATAATATGGTATAGTATGGTATGGTATAATATGGTGTGGTATGGTATAATATGGTATATAATATGGTATGGTGTGGTATGGTATGGTATGGTATGGTGTGGTATGGTGTGGTATGGTGTGGTATAGTATGATATGGTGTAGTATGGTCGTTACCTGCATCATGTTGGTGTCAGTAACTCCTGCCACTCCGCCCAGCATATCACTGATTACTGATTTATCACAATTAATTTTTTTAAACAAAGAGTCCACACCTACAAAAAAACGCAGCAATAGCCATGTAGAAGATATACTGTTTCAAAAACGATCACCCGACTTTCATCTCGCGTCTTGTGTCACTTCAGAATTTATGAATAATTCATAAGACAACGAGGCTTTGTCTCGAAACATCAGTATTTAGATTAGTTTGTTTTATTCTAAAAAAGTAGAGTGCTGTGTAGGCAGTGTTTTAGATAGAGCAAAGTGAAAAGATGGTAAACTGCTGAGAATAGTTTTGATAACGAAATACTGACGTTCCAAGCAGAGCTCTTCATCAGAGTAAAAAGTAGAGTGTTGTGTAGGCAGTGTTTTAGATAGAGCAAAGTGAAAAGATGGTAAACTGCTGAGAATAGTTTTCATAACGAAATACTGACGTTTCAAGCAGAGTCCTTCATCAGAGTAAAAAGTAGAGTGTTGTGTAGGCAGTGTTTTAGATAGAGCAAAGTGAAAAGATGGTAAACTGCATCCGAGTTTTTTGCTAACGGAAAACTGACGTTTTGAACGGAGTAATTCATCAGAGTAAAATGTTGGCTGTTTTTGATAAATTCGTATGTTAAATCATGCATATATACATATATATGTTATTATACAATTATTTCTTACCGTCTTTAAGCTGTTCAATTATTTTGTGAGTTCCTTTGTAAACTTCATCATACTCTCCAGCAGCCATTGATGCTTTGTTTAAATCATCCTCTAATTTTCGTAAGATTGCTTTGCGTTGACTTTCCACATCAATTCCTTCACTCTTAAACTGGTCAATGTCGCCTTGGACCTAGGGGAATTAACGTATATAATGTGTTTTTTGCTAGCTATATATATACCCTTCTACAACATACATAAGTGGACTAGGTTCTCAAAAGTTAATTTCTAACGACACAAAGCCTGGTCATTGTCACTTACCAAATTGATTTGTTCTTGCAAGATTTCAATATCATTGTTCAGTTCGTTAACGTAGTTAAATAACGCAAAATTTCTGTCTTCCACTTCAATAAACTTGCTCACTAAAAGATCTATATCTTCAATTTTTGTTGCTTCCTTCAACTTCTCAAATGCCTCTTCGTATGACTGTAAGAAACACACAGAAATTTTATGGTGACAATCGGCACAATTGGTAATGATAAACATAATGGTGAATGATGATGGTGATGACGATGGTGATGCTCACACTCCAGTTTGTGCTTACGCTCTTGCTTGTGCTCACGCTTCTGCTTGTGTCCACATTCATGCTTGTGTCGACGCTCATGCTCATGCTTACGCTCACGTTTGACGACTGCCCTCTATCCATGATGATTCATACACTAAACGCAATAATTAATCTCTAACCCCTCACAATCTCCTATATCCCCATCTATTCAATCTTATCCCTATCTATCCAATCATACCCACATCTATCCAATGATATCCCCATCTATCCAATCATATCCCTATCTATCCAATTATATCCCCATCTATCCAAACATGTCCCCATCTATCCAATCTTATCTCTATCTATCCAATCATACCCACATCTATCCAATTAGATCCACATCTATCCAATCATATCCCTACCTATCCAATTATATCCCCATCTATCCAAACATATCCCCATCTATCGAATCATATCCCTATCTATCCAATCATATCCTCATTTATCCAAACATATCCCCATCTATCCAATCATATCTCTAGGATTGGATAGATAGGTGTATGATTGGATAATCATACCCCTATCTATCCAATCCTATACCCATCTATCCAATCATATTCCTATCTATCCAATCATATCCCTATCTATCCAATTGTACCCCCATTTATCCAAACAATCCCCATCTTCCAATCCTATCCCCAGCTATCCTCCATATTACCTCTACAGTCTCCTCGCGATCTCCTTTGTCTTTCTCAGATTCTTTCTTTCGCTGTTTCATTCCCAGTTCCTTGTCGGCCATTTCTGCGCGTTCTTCTCCTTTGATTCGCATAAATTCTTTCAACTTACGATCGTGATCAATAATTCTTATTAATTCTTTTAACTCCATATTATATTGAATCAAATCCTTATCTGCCTTCTCTTTCAATGCAATCATTTTAGACTGTGCTTCGTCTCTAAACAAATGATAAAATCACGCCGCTATTATATCAAAACGCTATTCCTAAAAGAGTACATATTTATTTGTTAAGCCTTTAACGTTTGAAATGTTTCTTTTTTGTTCTTTGTTCTTCCATTGTTTTTGCCTTATTCATTTATTTATTTTTTTATTCTTGGCGTCCGATACTATCAAACTCTGAGCGTTAAAATATTAATAAAAGTAATTCATTTTCCCACTGCAGTTAAAGATTTACCTGGCGTCATATGCAGCTGACGACGCCTCGATTATTTCTCCCATTTCTTTCTTGAGCTCAGCCAAGTTTCCTTCCAGTTTCCTGTACTCTCCTTCAAAGATTGTCCTCACTTTTCTCGCGTGGTCAATCTCATCTCGTAATTTAGCGTTCTTGGCTAAAAAGTTGTTGAATTGCGTTGTTTTCTAGAACGTGATCCAGATAAGAAAATCAAGAATACACCAACAGTAGTCCATACGTGATATCAGTGATAAGTTGTACATATACATGTAACGCATGTGGTACGTTTGCGAGCTCGGGTGTGATGTAACAGACAGTGAAAACGCTACCACTTAGGAGCACATATGAATATGAATTTGCCACTTTAGCTCTCCATCTGAGCCTCAGTGGCTCA
>OZ036006.1:7584715-7592215 GCA_964035015.1 Corallium rubrum
ATTCTTGCTCGGCTATAAAGATCAATTTATTTTACATCTGTTATACTAGACAGCTCAATTATGGCATTTAATGCACAAAAACAATTAAGGCACTGTAACACTGTTAGAGCTTCCACCAAAGTCATAAATGCCCCCAGATCTGATATATATATATATATATATATAGTTTACCCTAGATACACAGTTGAATGCTCTTAACACTTTGAAGCCTGAAGACAAGTCTTTAGTATTTTATTCTGGCTAATGCCAGATGATTTTATTCAGCACAGGGAGAGGTCCAGGCCTCAAAGTGTTAAATTTAAATAACCAAGGAACGTACCAAGGCCATCCATTTCAATATCACTGACCACAGAGCGTCTGCTTTGAACACGATGCATAGCTACAAGAAAGATATCATTTATTAAAAAAATATTAAAAATTCTTGAATTATTAGCACCCAACATTTTGTGGGTGTGGCCCTGAAGGATTATGTTTATATCTCGTAGATAATATGTGTGCAGGGTCGGGTATTAGAAGGGAGTATGGTGTTTAAATAAAAAAATATTCAATAAAATTTAATGCATACAGCTAGCTTATATACACCCATCGGGTTCTCCAATTCAACTTTTATACAATTTAAACATATCTAAGCATTTAACATCAAGATCAAATCCATGCTTCCATTTCCTAAACCTTGCTTTGAAAGACCATAATAACTCACGTCCTATCAAACAAAATTCCCTTTCCCAAAAAATTCCTAAATTGGATCAACTTCTGAAGCAGAATTCTTCCCCACAGCTACAGCACATAATAATTACTTTATTATTACCTGTAACGAACTAATAAGACGGATAAAAAGCTGATTATTTCTCTTCTAATTCTCGATTATTAATCCTTTGGTTGAACGTTCCAAAAGACCTTCTTTCCAAATGTCGTCGACTTGTATTCAAGTAACCATGGTAACCATCACCGAGGCCTGCAAATATGGGTGTGGAGAAGCAAGCAACCTTTGCCTGATTAGTTATGAGAATGAATTCATATATTTGCTTCAAAAAACCTTACAGATAGATATAATATCCAGAAAACACCACCAAAAACAGCCGAGGTAAGTTTATTTTGTTTATATTAATAGCTAAAGTGTTAATAAATTATTTTAACATGTTAAATTTTGCGTAGAAAGCACTCAAAATTAAGGTGGACTTAGAATGCCTGCGTAAATGGAGTTTAACCAGGGGGGAGGGGGTGCGTTCAAACCATTCAAACGTTCGTATTAAAAATGGCTGCCGTGCATTAGAGAATACTTTCTTTAAAAAGCTAGTTTTTCTTCAATATGGAGCCAAATATGCAAGGTGGTTTAACTAAACGATCTTTAGAAGCGATTGAAAGTGTTTCTGAAGAAGAAAGCAAGGAGAAACGACCAAGACTTGTGTCTGAAATATCCGATGATTCAATCTCTGAGATAATATTTATGAAGGAAGGGGGAGGTATTCAAGACATTACTGATGAGAGAGAACATCGAGATGAACCTTCTCCGACTGAAGTTATTTATGAACTAAGCCCAGACAACAACGAATCACTATGTATGTATTTTCAGGAATTTACACCTATACTACTAAATAATTCAGAATCATCCTCAGAGACATGAGAAAATTTTTCATGATGTCTATAAATACTTGTATTATTCTTTATAAAATAACATGTATACTACGTGAGCCCTGATTGGTCAATCGTGTTTGGATCAGAGTATCCAAACATGGAAAATTCCCACCAAAACGATTTTTTTAAAATGTCGGACAGTATATCATATTCACTTGTGATTATTTTATAAAAGAAATACCAAATGGTCTTTTCCGTGTTTGGAGACTCTTATCCAAACACTTGGGAAATTGCTCGATTTTCGTAAAGCTCGCCTACGGCTCGTGTTTTGTTACGCTTTTCTCCAGTCTTGCAATTTCCTGCATGTTTGTATCAGAGTATCCATGCAAACACGGAAAACCATTTGGTATTTCTTTAATACCTCATAAGAGTGCTGTAAATCTGTAAATATCAACCATACTGACACAGTTAGTGTAATAAAAGTAGCATGCTGCGTTGGCAGTGTAGAAACAACAATCGAAATATAGTAAGGTTAGATATACTGCCGAAACAGAGAATGTAGTAGTCTAACGTTTCGAGCGAAGGCCCTTCATTAGAGAGAAACGACGAAGGGCCTTCGCTCGAAACGTTAGACTCCTACGTTCTCTGTTTCGGCAGTATATCTAACCTTACTATATTTCGATTTCGATTGTTGATACAGTTAGGGAATATTTATAGCACTTTTGTAGGGTTTAGGCATGGTTATTTAAATGATTGTAGACAGTTGGGGGGGAGGGGGGTAACTGCTACACCCCAAAAAATATTTATATTTTTATCTGTTGCATTTTTATGAAATTTTAAAAATTTCTTGTGGGAATGAAAATTACTGTCTTACCCCATCGTTCCCACCAGCAAAAAGATCCTGTATATGGATGTATTTAGGGTTCGGATTAAGGTTATTTGGAAGTTAGGCATAAGGCTGGGGCAGTGGCAGTGGCAGTGGAATATGTTTTATATTATGTACAAGTCAAATCCAACTGCGATCATCCCCCCCCCCCCCCCCCCCAGTAAACCCCAGGCATTTGACCCAAGGTGAGCTCTCTATAGGCGAGAATTTGATGCAAAGCAATCCCACCCGGTCAGGCATTTGACTATTGAAAAAAGTTGGTCAACAGTTGCATGTTAAAAAATCTCCTCGTTCTAGCCATCTCTTCAAAAGCAGCAAGCAGTATACTAGTAATTGTTAAATATATAAAACAATGTTTGTTGTTTGGTTTTGTTTGGGCATCTTATATCTTCTTTAAAATAGTTTCATGATGTGACCTAACATACATGTCCAATATAAAAGGTTATATTATTAAAGAAAAGCAGAATATGCCAAAAACTTCATGGTAGTGAATTTTTTGTTGTCTATGAATGAAATATTTCAAACAAAATCTTTTAATAGAGCCTTGACAGTCCCAGACGGTGGGGCACTTGACTGTGTTTTTGGTCTGCATAGTGGGGAATTTCACCAAAATTTTTTGGAAAAGTCAAATTCCTGGGGGTTTGCCTGTGGGGGGATTATTGCAGTTGGAACTGACTCATACATTAGAGGGGCTAGTTCATCAAATAGACTGATAAGGAGTGTGTTTCAACCCTCTCCCCCCAAGAAATTTAGGTCATTTGCAGCCCAATCTTCAGAGATATTGGGGGAGGGGGCAGCTTAGTCCCCTTATCAAAAATTTATATTGGAGGGGGGGGGGGGGGTGTGGCTATTGCTCCCTTAGGGGCTCCCCCCTGTTCTACTGCCCTTGGACTAGAATAGTGCAACAAATGTATTATCATGACCATCCATACAATTATTTGATTTTGGTATTGGAAAACAAGTGATCTTGTCACAAATCATAATATTTTTCTCAATTTTATCCAATAATAATTATTTAGTGAGTGTTGCAGACAGCAAAACATCGTCTCAACAGCCAAGTCCAAGCAAGTCAGAAGAAGCAGGAAGTGATGAAAATGATGAAATGGAGAAAAAACAAGAAATGGAGGATGAGGAAAGTGATGAAAATGAAGAAGATGAGGAGGAGGACAGAGAAAAAGATGGTAAAAATAATTATTATGTTGATTCATTATCTTTTATTCAAGAAAATTAAAGTGTCTATGACACAAAAATTAGGTTTGTCTTATTTGAAAGAACACTTATACATGTAGTCAGTTTCAGCTTGCTTTTGAAATTCGTTTGTCAACATTCGTTGGAAGGTTGAGAACTTGGTACGGAAGTTCGTTGTGAAGTTCGTCGTGAAGTTCGAATTAATAAGCTTTGAATGGAATTCCTTTGGTAAAAGCACGGTGAAGAAGATTATTTGTTGTATAGAATATAATAATAGATACTTGGTTAAGTAGAAACAAATTGCCGACTTAAATTTGTATCTACTTCGCAACGTAGTTCGGAACATTGCAACGTAAGTTCGGAATGTTCAATTCAATTATACGTATCAGATTTCAAAAGCAAGCTGAAACGGACTATAAAATGACAAAGTAACATCTTTTGCAGTTTTTCGTTTCCTTACTTCGTTCTTGAGATATTTTAGTTTGTTTGATATGCAAATTAAACATTTTGACATCACATATGCATAATGAGTTATCAGAGAAGGTTATATATCTTTGCTATTACCAAATATAATCACTTGAAAATTCTACACGTTTGGTGGTGTTGTGGGAGAAACACATCTACATGCTTCTTTCAAATTAATTTGGTTTGATTTTTTATTGTAACGTACACCAATTATCATTGCGTTACAAGAATTTTCCTTGTGTAACAGGCTAGCAGCGTCTTTACTTGTACAATACTTAGTATTAAATGTTATTGTTATATAGCTAGAGTTTCGCTGGGTACAACGATGACTGTCATTGGTTGGTTTGTGGTCACATGACCTTAGCTAAGTTTCAATGTCTAACGAGCGGGCAATAATTGAGAACTTCTTGCCTGC
The DNA here is from genome assembly GCA_964035015.1 of Corallium rubrum. NCBI lineage: Eukaryota > Metazoa > Cnidaria > Anthozoa > Scleralcyonacea > Coralliidae > Corallium > Corallium rubrum. Next base: position 7,589,245 of record OZ036006.1, read on the forward strand.
TCGGGTAATAAGTTTTCAATTGTTGACCGCTAGAACTTTGAACTCTTCGCGGTTTCCTATAAACAAAAGCTTGTTTGGTAAGAAAAAAAGAACATTTATAGGTCTTCAAAGCATGTGTGAAGATTAACTGGAGAAATGCATTGCTGTTCTTTCGTTCTGAGACTCATATTTGTTTGTTTGATGTGAAATTACAGAGCCAGACGAAATGTTTTGGTAAGTCTTTCAGTTTGCCTTTTCGTTTGTGTACTTTCCCTTGATAAACGTCGAAATTATTCAGCGAATCTCAAGCTATATAACAAAACACTTAATGTCTGATCCCTCGGGAAACAGTTTTGTTTTGTTTTCCCTCAAGTCTCGATGTTTCCCTCGACTTCATCTCGGGAAATATCAAGACTCTCGGGAAAATCAAACTAACTGTTTCCCTCGGGAGCAGACATTAAGTGTATAATATTATATGGCACGAATTACTTCCCGTAAAATCACGCGCTGTGATTGATTGCTGACGTGGCAAGATTTCTCCGTAATGTCCACGGGCATTATGACAATGGTTGATGCCCTACGATTGGAAACAAACAAAAAATCCTAATAAGTAAGTTATTGCTGCAAAACGAGGAAAATAAATGAAATAAATATACGACGATGAACATTATAAAAGTAAATTCTAGTATCCAGACGAGAAAGAAACAGCAGAACGCTAGTTCGGTGTTTTGACGAAGTTAAAGGAAGCGAAGACCAAGAAATACAGGATTGATTTTGAAATAAAAAGTGCCATATAATAAACTACTTAATAACCTCGACCGTTCGGTCTTTACGGTAAAATATTAAACCTTGGTCTTGAACGTATTAACCTCGCTATCGCTCGGTCAATACAGCAAGACCTCGGTTTAATATTTTACCTTAAAGACCTCACTCTCGGTTATTAAGTAGTTAATATTATTTTTCAGAAAACAGCGAAGAAAACAGTGAGAGTAGCGAGAGTGAAGATGACAGCCATGAAGAAGAAGATGACGATAGTAACGAGGACAACGAAGACATCGAAGAGGCCGCCAAAGCTAGCAGGAAAAGTAAAAAGAGTGAGGAGAAAGATGGCAAGCTAAGTGTAGTGAGTGAAGATGAGAGTGATAGCGACGAAGATGACACAGAAGAATTAGTAGGAACATTGCCTGACACCTCAGAACCACTGGTTTCAACGTTAGAAAAAGAACGATCAGAAGGGGAAGGCCATGCTACAGCCAGCGACGAAGAAGAATCCAAGACATCGAAAGAGAAACAGAAGACAGACAAGGCTAATGAAACAGTGGATGGCAGTAGAGCATTTGAAAAGTCGGCTGATTACAGCAAGAAATCTGTGGAAGATCTTGAAGATTTGCAAGAAGATATTCACAAGGAACTCGCTCAGATTACAGGCAAGACTCAGAAACGAAAGCACAAGAAAACAAGTTCTTCAAACCAACGAGAGAAAAGACACAAAGAAAAATCTTCATCGAGACACAAGGAGAAGGAAAGAGAGAAGGAGAGAGAAAAGGACAAGGATAGAGAGAAGCAATGGAGCACTGAACCTCGCGGACATTCTAGGAAAGATTATGAAAAAGAACGCAAGCACTACGAGACGGAAGAACCTCCATGGTCTCATGACTCCGGACGACGACGGCCACAGAGAGAGGAAAGACGAGATTGGAATGAAAAAGCAAGCTGGACTCAAACGCGTTCAGACCGTCCACCAAGCCGTACGGAAACTCGGAACAAAAACGCACGAAGGGAAGCCAAAGAAACGAAGCTTTTACAAGAAGAAAAAGGTTCGAAGGAGGCTGAAGCGGGTTTGAATGGAAGTAGTTCGAAGGATGGAGCACAGAAACGAGTTATCAGTGATTCCATGAGAGTAATGATTAAAGAGAGTCTGAAAGAAAGAAAGGGATTTAGTCATGAAATTGTTGATGAAGATAGTGATGATAGCGGAGAACATCTCTTGGTGAATACAAAGACGTCAGATATTAGTGCTGCTTCAAGCAGTGATGAGGAACCTCGTGTAGAAAGATCGCCTGAAGTTCCTAAATTGCCACCATATCTGCCTGCTATTCGAGGATGTCGCAATGTGGAAGAATTCCAATGGCTGAACAGGATTGAAGAGGGAACGTATGGCGTTGTATATCGAGCTAAAGACAAACGGTCAGGTATAAACAATACGCTATCATGTGAAAACATTACTGTAAACACACCAGGGACGTAGCCAGGATTTTGAAAGGGGGGGTCCGGGGGTATGCTCCCCCGGGAAATTTTGAAATCGAGAGTCGCTGAAATGCCATTGCCTGGCTTTTGGAGGAAGATTTTACAGACTCTAAAGGTTAAAAAACGTCACATAAAATACTCAAAACACGCAAAGGTTCAATTCCTGCCGGAGGGCCTGTGGTTGCATTTTTCGCAACTGCTCCCGGTTTGGTCTTAAAAATGTATATATTCTACACTCGAATTTTCCTTCACCCTAAATCCTTAAAACGTCACATAGATACTCAAAATGCATACACCCAGTAGCTTGAATACACTGTTTACAGTTTATTTCCTGACACAATTGATATTGCATCAGTTCTGTAGTTATATGTCTGTTGTTTTATATCAAAAGGGAGGAGCCGCGGCTCCCCCCCCCCCTGGCTACCAGTGGCGTAGCCAGGAAGCAGATGTCATGTGGGCACAACATGGGCACAGGTCTCAACATTCTCTGGTGGTTTTTTTTGTTATTACAGTGATTTACAGTCACAGGGCCGTAGCCACCAATTTTGAAGTACAGTATGTCCGGTTGGTAGTGGCAGTTCAGAGCGCCAAACATGCGGGAAACCTCTGGGGTGTGAACATGCTCCCCCGGGAAATTTTTGATTTTTTACGCCACGGAAATGCTATTTCCTGCATTTGGGGGCAATTTTAACAACAAAAAAGATAAAATAAAAACCAGTGAAAATCACGATTTTATAGTCAGTTT
>OZ036006.1:7597215-7689715 GCA_964035015.1 Corallium rubrum
GTGGTGTGCGTCGGATTGGATTGACCCCTTATAATCCGAGGGTTTGCCAAAACTGTCAATCCGAATCCGATCCAATCCGAAGCCAAAAAATCGTTGTTCGATCCGATCCGATCCGGTCCAGAAAAATTAAAACACCAGATATATGTTGCAATAGTTGCGCAAACTTCCGAAAAGAAGACCAATGAACAAATAAATTTAAGAAAACTACTATACAGTAATAATCTTATGTTATAATAACCTTCATATGTTGTGCAACGTGCATACAACTAGTGAATTTGTTAATTTTGTGACAAAAACAATGACAAAAGTGAATCTGATGTGGGTAAAAAAGTGCAAAATCCGATTCGATCCGATCTCAGACAAAAAGAAACAAAATCCGATCCGATCCGATCCGAGATAAAAGTTTAGTCCGAATCCGATCCGAATCGGATCGGATCGGATTCGGATTTGGATCGGATTTGCACACCTCTAATGTACACCATACAGGGATGTTCATTTGTGTTATTGCATAAGACAACAATGTTTTTAGATATACTTATTTTTAGCTTCTTGCTATTTTTTTGTTTTCAGTCTGGAGATGGTGATGGTGCTTTTCACATTCCTGCTGGCAAGTCCCAAGGTTCCAGTGCTGTTCCTGGATTTACATTAAAATTTTGATTCATCACTTTTTGCATTCTTTGCTGTTTCGGAGTTGACAATATATTTCTTGTCACTTAGAAATTTCACACTCAAACATTTTCACTCTCAAAGCTGTATGTAAATATTCACTGGAGTTAGCATTGAAATTGGTGATGTGTAAATATTGTAATCAAGTTGTTTCAATGTTATACAGGAAGCGTATTTGAAACAGTCTTGATTGCTGCAGATGAAAAGAATCTTGAAATCATTTTCATGCCTGCAGTGCCTCCTGGGATATAACTGACTAGGTACCTGCAAAAAAAAAAAAAGAGAAGATAAGTTGTAGAAAACAAACAAACAAAACCTTCACTCAAGAACGTTTTACTGCCAACTGGATGTTCATTTACCTGGAATATTGCAATTCACAGGTTGCTCAAAAGTTCCACTTAAAATGTTGAATTTCACTTAATGTGATGTTCAAGTTTAACTTGATTATATTAACTTTGACTAGGTCATCACATTACGTGAAATTCAACATGTTAAGTGGAACTTTTGAGCAACCTGTGAATTGCAATATTGCTATCTTTCGGTAAATGAACAGTGTTTGGCAGTATCAGTTATTCTTGTACAAGTAACTTGAAAATCATAAACTAATTAAAAACAATAACAATTACTTACCAAAGTAGTGTAATGATTTGAATGATAGCAAATAACAAAGTTAAGATTGTACTTTTCATCTGTAATAATAGGAAAAGACCTGTTTTAATAATAGGTGAATGGTCGAGTTGAGTGAATGAACCCAGTATGCTGTGGTTGAGTTGGGTAAAAAAGTATGCTGTGGTCTGTGGTTGTTTGATAAATGTAATTACATAATCTGTAAAAGGTCACAAGTGTTTCTACTCACAAATATAGCAATATACAATGTGGCAGACATAGAGCCAAAATATGCCACTGTGAAAGGAAGGCGTTCCACACTAATTAGGTGTTTAAAATGATGATACGGTCCCCATAACAAGGAAAAACTAAAAAGAATAAATCATCATAAAGTACTATCCATGTACTGTACATAATATTTGTTTTTGAAGCTACAATAAGCCATCTTTTGAGCTAGAATAGGTTATTGAATGGTTTAATATGGTTGGATATTTTGCATAGGTGTAGCAGCCCAATTCTGTTGGGGGAAGAGGGCAGAGATTTTTGCCTGAAAAGTTTAGGGTTAAATATTGATTTTTAAGTTGTATTTTTCAGCCTTAGCTTAACACATGAATTTTTCTTGAACATTTCACAGCGATAAGTATCAAAATTGCCAAAAAGTGTCCGAATTTTCCTTTTTAAAATATTTTGGGATGGCAATTGCCCCCACCTGCTATGTGCCTACACCTAAGATATTTTGTAAGTTTCAGATCTATTCATATCAAGTCTTGAAACTGAAGAAATATACAAAAAAATGCTTGGTCAAACTATTCATTGCAATTTTTTAAAAGTTATTTTTGGTTTCATATACATGTACTGTACATATATATCTTGGATGTTCAGAATTTATTTGAATGAGTACTGTATATATATATATATATATATGTGTGGGTTTTGGTCTACAAAACACAAAGAGTGCTCGATAACATATAGTTAGAGCAAATATAGATTTTCGCTTACCTCAAAAGTCTGCAACAGGCTGTTTCATCTGCCTGAAGATTCTTTTTTAGATGAAACAGCCTGTTGCAGACTTTTGAGGTAAGCGAAAATACATATATATATATATATATATATATATATATATATATATATATATATATATATATATATATATATGTATATATGTATGTATGTATGTGTATGTATGTATGTATATATAGGTTATCACATGAGGGATGAGGTGATATCAGTTTCATCGCTTGAGGGATGATATTGTTATTTTCACGAGTGAGCGCAGCGAACGAGGGACAATTACGATATCGTCCTGAAAGCGATAAAACTGATATACCGAGTCACGAATGTGATAACCTATTTATCACATACTTGTGCCTGTATCATGTTTTAGGGCTCCCAATGCAGGACAGTGGGATATATGACGGGACAGATACGGCACAGTGGGACATATCGTTTTTATGTCCCACTGTTATCACCCTGGTAAAGGCACAAGTATGTGATAAATATATATATATATATATATGTAAAAAAACATTAAGATTTGTTTATTGTACTGCAGAGTACCAGTATTACATGTATTTTAGTACATTACCTTCCCAAAGTAAAAATACTGCCCATTGTGTAGAGAGCGACAAATTTTCTTGACTTGAGTAATATAAATGGTAATATCATTCCTGCCTAGATTCAAATGACGAAAATAAACTATTAAATGTTCAGAATAATGCACAAATGTGTGAAAATATTAAATTAATTACAAGTCTTGAGCAGAATATCTAAATTTCATTACCATTCCAAAGCAAAACATCCCCAACAATAAACTCATAAAAAATCCAATAATTCTTTGCGTTTTTGTCTAGAAAATAACAGAAATACAACTTGAATATTAACCAAATATTAACCAATATTTTAACCAAATATTAACCAATATTTTCACTATTGTTTAATATAGACTTATCCCTGTTTGTGATTGGCTAAATCTCCGTACAAATGACATCACTCATCCAATAATTTAAACCAAATCTTTTCATTTAAAAAAATGTTCAAAAAAATATTTTAAAAAAAATTGAAAGAGATGTCAGTAATAGGAATTAAAAAATAGATATTAATAATTTCTTTTTAATAACTTTTAAATTTTTTTATATATTTTTGTATTATTAAGTTACGAGAATTTCGAATTCAAGATTATGAGAATAAGAAGGATTCATAGAAATTTTAAATTAGCCATTTAATTCCATCGCTCAACGGGTCCAACGTACCAAACCAGGCAGCCATGGATCGGGTTCCTGAGCCTTGGACGAGAAAGAACTCCACAATCCATTGCCTTCTGAACTATTGTTAGACGAATCATGATAATCGTTACTTTTCACTGCCCTATCGCCTTGAGAACCTAATTTGACGTAACTTTTTAAAGACGATAGCTTCGCCTCCATATCCATTGCTAAAATAGAGAGCGAAAACAAGTAGCCTGGGTAGGAATTATGATTGTTTACTGATCGGAAAGTGGCGGCTTACATTCGGAAATGTTTGTTTTACAGTGAATGAAGTTCGTCATTAAGTTATATTGGCATTATTTAAAGCAAACGTTTGTTTTTTTTTGTTTTATCATATTTTTAGAATTTAGACTGGTCGGTTTAGTGAGGAATTACGCTTTGATAAATTGTTTGTTAGGAAGCGAAAAATGCTCGTTCGCAGTCGGTTGTACGTCGTTTTTTGTCGTTTTACGATGTCGTGCTAAAAATCAGATTAGCTAAATATCATACACGAGAACTAGGTTTCAAGATGGCCGCCATTTTGACAACATAGAATTATTATTATAAATAATAATGTCAAATAAGAAGACATTTTAGAAGGAAAAAATACTTTGCTACGTTAGATTAGAGAAGTTTAATCACACCGCTTACTCTAGATTCATAACCCTTGTTTCTAATAGAAAAAAATAGGACTTTTTTTAAATGAAATTTTGGCCGCCATCTTGGAATCGACTTCTGATGGATAGTTTTAGCCGGAACGCGGAAGTCGCGATTGTTCCCAACCGGGGGGGAGAGGGGCTCGTGCAGAAGAATATTAAATATTGTTGGAAGATGTATATTTAATATTAATCTTCCACGTCACTAAAGATATTTTACTCTAATCAGAGCTTCAGTAATGACTTCATTTAGGTTCTTCTTTGACTTATAACTATAAATTGCTTTTAATTGGAGCGGATAGTTCAACTAGCCATGGTGCTTCGTCGTCACAGAGGCCTTCTTCAGACAGTGTTTGTGTTGTTAATAATTGCTGCAGTGGTGAGATATTCGTATAAATATTACAAGGATAACTCCATTAAACTCAAAGCTGCAAATATCAGACATCACGAGCTGCTGGAAGAAAGAAATCGTTTTAGCAGGGAACTGGATGGTGAGATAATCTTCTGTACGTATTTTAGTATAACACCTTCCCAAAGTAAAAATACTGCCCATTGTGCAGAGAGCAACAAATTTTCTTGACTTGAGTAATATAAACGGTAATATCATTCCTGCCTAGATTTAATCTGCCAAAATAATTGGTGTGAAAATAGTAATTTATCTCACGAAGTTTTACGTGGAATTTATTATTATAAATATTTAATAATAATGTCAAATAAGAAGACATTTTAGAAAAAACCCAGCTTTGCTACATTAGGTTAGCGAATTTTAATTACTACACTCATTCTAGATTTCTAAGCCTTGTTTCTAATAGGAAAAAATAGGACTTTCTTTAAATGAAATTTTGGCCGCCATCATTGGAATCTACTTCTGATGGATAGTTTTTAGCCAGAACGCGGAAGTCGCGATTGTTTCTAACCGGGGGGTTCGTGCAAAAGAAATTGAATTGTTGGAAGGTGTATATTAATATATTAATATTTATCTTTTCCACGTCACTATAAAAGAACTTTTACTCGAATCAGAGCTTGTTATGTGCTAGCTGAAGACTTTATTATGTTCAATAATGAGTTCATTTAGTTTCTTGTTTGGCTTATACTTTTAATTGGAGCGGGATATTTCAAGCCATTTATATGATGCTTCGTTCCCACAGAGGTTTTCAGACAGTGTTTGTGTTGTTAATAATTGCTGCAGTGTTGAGATATTCGTATAAATATTACAAGGATAACTCCACTAAACTCGAAGCTGCAAATATCAGATATCACGAGCTGCTGTCAGAACTTGAGGGTGAGATTTTGAAGACGTCTTTTAATTAAACATGATAATTAATAAAACAAATAATTAATAACGGACAACGTTGTACAAATTCTAATGCTTTAGATTTGACGTTTTTACAAACTGTTATACTCACTGGTGAAACTAAAGAGCTTTACTAACTTTATTTGTGTTAATTTAAAAATTCCCTCCAAACATTTTGGGATGTAGGGCAATAATAATACTTGTTATATAGCTAGAGTTTCACTGGATGCAACGTTGACTGTCATTGGTTGGTTTGTGGTCACATGACCTTAGCTAAATTTCAATGTCTACCAAGCGGGCAATAATTGAGAACTTATTGCCTGCTCGGTCAATAAGTTTTCAATTGTTGACCGCTAGAACTTTGAACTCTTCACAGTTTCCTATAAACAAAAGCTTGTTTGTTAAGAAAAAAAGAATATTTATAGGTCTTCAACTAAAGCATGTGTGAAGATTAACTGGAGAAATGTATTGCTGTTCTTTTGTTCTGAGACTCATATTTGTTTGTTTGATGTGAAATTACAGAGCCAGGCGAAATGTTTTGGTAAGTCTCTCAGTTTGTCTTTTCGTTTGTCCACTTTCCCTTGATAAACATCGAAATTATTCAGTGAAACTCTAGCTATATAACAAAACACTTAATGTCTGATCTCTCGGGAAACAGTTAGTTTTGTTTTCCCTCAAGTCTCGATGTTTCCCTCGACTTCATCTCGGGAAATATCAAGACTCTCGGGAAAACAAAACTAACTGTTTCCCTCGGGAGCAGACATTAAGTGTATATTAATAATTTAATATTTCCCTTCCTCTCCCATCCATTGGTTTCACCGTGGGAAGACTGGGAACTAATCTCCTAAGGAAGAACTGATGTGTTTTTAAAGCTGTTTAATCAATGTTACTTTTCATAAAAAATACAGTAGAAAAACTGCAAAAAATAGGTCAAAAATTAGTATTTCAATAAAATTGGTACGGTATAACTCTTTATTGCCTGGTGGCCACTCCATTGACGAGTAAAATCATCTGGCGTTAGCCAGAGTAAAACACTAAAGACCTTGTTGGGTGATAAAGGGTTAACCGAGATAGTCTATTAACCCTTTATCACCCGGTGGCCACTCCATTGATGAGTAAAATCATCTGGCGTTAGCCAGAGTAAAATACTAAAGACATCGTTGGGTGATAAAGGGTTAAAAGAGATAGTCTATTAACCCTTTATCGCCTGGTGGCCACTCCATTGACAAGTAAAATCATCTGGCATTAGCCAGAGTAAAATACTAAAGACATCGTTGGGTGATAAAGGGTTAAATGAAGCAAGGCGATGCTTAAAGTGTGAACTCTTTTGTAAGAAATGCCAAATTAAAATACAGCATTTATTATAAACACACACATGTGATCAAGGACACCATACACTGGACATATTTTGATGTGCCCACTATGCATGTGTGCTTAATCAAGCATGTCTCTGGGCAAGACCTGGTTAGGGGAGCAGTTATAACATTTGAATTTATTTTACAGTTGCTTTGCAAACTAAAAGTAGTTTGGAGTATGCACTGAAGTCCAGAACACAGGAGTTAAGCAAGTATAAAGATGGTAGGTACTCAGGCGTGGTGTGGTGTGGTGTGGTGTGGTGTGGTGTGGTGTGGTGTGGTATGGTGTACTGTCACTACACTGTACTGTACTGTACTATACTGTACTGTACTGTACTGTACATCTGCACTGCACTGCACTGCACTGTACTGTACTGTACTAAAATATTAATAAGAATCATGCCAACTCTTATTCAGAATGTGAATCTGCGAAACTTGTCTTAGAGAATCAGGCAAATAAAGCTAAGGTTAGTTCAAAAGAAATAATTTTAGTTGAATTTCTTGTTGAATCATGGTACTACACTAATTACTTAGACATATATAAGGTCTGTAAGATAAATATAATGTGAGGTGTGTTGATTTAATTAACATAGAGTCAGTCGTTGGCAAGATTTAATTCTTTGGATTCAGAACACAGAATGCTCAAGGTAAACCTAGACTTAATTTAAACTAACTTAAAACAAATTAATAAGACTATTTTGAGTTATTAATTCAAATGTCGATTCAAACTTTGAACTTAATTCGTCGAACCTAATTCCTCACACTATTAAAAACCGGTGAAAACCTTGCGCATGATCATGCAGTGGCAGCGATAATACATTAAAATAATTTATGCATTAGATTCAGCACATGAGAAGTTCGATGTTTGAATCTGAGTCACTCCAACATCACATAATGCGACAGGCCTTGCTGCTCCAAATACAACCTGCTGCTCTTAATTGATTCATACGGCGCTCTTCTGCTGCACTTAATTCTTGTATTAGATAGGGTCTTAATGGTTCAGCGCATGAGAAGAGCGACATTTAAAATGGGCCTTATTTTTGATGTGTTATTTTTATATATGTTATATATTTTCTCTACAGGCTTCCAGGGATGACATGGAGGTCGAACATAAGCATCTTCAGAGGAATTTTGACAGAATGAAAGAAGATCGCAGTAAAGTGGAATCAACTTATAAGAAGAACTATAAAGAACTGAAAGAGAAGGAAGAGAAAGTTATCAGTGCATTGCAAAGTAGGTTGAAGTGAATTGAATAAATGAAAGAATGAATTAATGAATGAATGAATGAATGAATGAATGAATGAATGAATGGAAGGAAGAGAAGGGAAGGGAAGGGAAGGGAAGGGGAAGGGAAGGGAAGAGAAGGGAAGGGGAAGGGAAGGGAAGGGAAGGGAAGAGAAGATAGCAGAGGAGGGAAGAGAAGGGAAGAGAAGAGAAGGGAAGAGAAGGGAAGAGAAGGGAAGAGAAGGGAAGAGAAGGGAAGAGAAGGGAAGAGAAGAGGAGAGAAGAGAAGGGAAGAGAAGGGAAGAGAAGAGAAGAGAAGAGAAGAGAAGAGAAGAGAAGAGAAGAGAAGAGAAGGAGGACAGACAGACAGACAGACAGACAGACAGACAGACAGACAGACAGACAGACAGACAGACAGACAGACAGACAGACAGACAGACAGACAGATAGACAGATAGACAGACAGATGAAATGATTAAAGAAAGAACTAAATTACGAATGAAAAATGAGTGAATTGCTATTTCAACAATGAACTGGACCATGATTGTTGTCACTAATTGATGGTACCAAAAAAGATGGTGGCGGTACATTTAACCACAATGCTTTGCAACCTCAAATCATCTCAAATAACAACTAAACCTTGTTTATCATCATGCTAAGATGGATTAAGTAAGCAAGAACTTCATTCCTACCAAAGTTGACTGTTTTAAAACCATATCTTCTGATAATTCTGCAAGAAACAATATTTACCACACGCAAAGGATTGTGGTGAAATGTACAAGTCACCATCTTTTTCGGTACTGTCAATCGTACATGTATCTTTATGCAATCAATGCTCGAACGGATCTTTTGCAGTATTTTTTCTTTATTTTAGATCAAGTGGAACACTATCAAAAAAAGGAAAATTCTTTGCAAATTAAAGTGAAAGAACTAACAAAAACCATTTCAAAATATGAGGTTAGAAATAACACTCAGACACAGCCACTCACAGCGGATTCAACTGATTAATTATATGACGTTTCTAGGCAAAATGTCAGATTTTAGACAGAACGTTGTAAGTCCCGCCCAGCAACGTCTGATATTTTGCCTGGAAACGTCATAGACCCCGTTTGTACTAGAGCAAAAGTATCCGGATTCACATTGTTTTTCATCCTCATGGGAATAAAAAACAATGTGAATCCCATAGGCATAGAGTTTTGTTTTCGTCTAGGGGGGCTGAAGTGCTGAACAGGGCCTTTCTAAGAATTTTCTCATGGGGGGCGTTTACAAAACGGGACTCTTCTAGGGGGGTCCAGGGGCATGCCCACCAGAAATTTTCTGAAATTTAGAGTCTTGGAAATGCCATTTCCTGCATTCTGAGGGGTGATTTTTAAGAACACTGAAGGTCATGAAATGTCATAAAAACTAGTTAAAATACAACACATTTCAACAATTTTTCGATGTTGTGTTTACTGGATTGACTTATCACTGTATATGGGTGCTTTTGGTTGACAGGAATGAGGCTGTAACAGTTACTTTAGCCTAACGAGTAACCTATAATTTGTGAATGGTGATTGATGAGTCAGTTGCTACAAAACTTCTGGGGGACTCAGTCCCCATACTCTACGCCTATGGTGAATCCGGAAACTTTTGCTCTAGTGTAAACGGGGTCTTAGATCCCGTTTACACGGTACTGGATGAATTCGGAACTGGTCTCGAATTCGTCCTATTTAGTATAGATAGGACGACGTTTCCGAAAATGAACAAAGTATAGATATGTTAAAATGAACAAAGTATAGATACAGTTTCTGAATATTTACCACTGTTATTCTGCTGTTGTTGGCTCGCTAGCAATTCTGTTTGCTATTGCTTACTTTGTGGGGAGCCCGCGAAGAGCCCGCCAATTCCTTTGCAAAATGATGCGTGCGCAATACTCTGAAATTCGCCTATTGTTGTCGTCATAGTCAATCGAGATATGGTCTGGAAACTCAGCTAAAGTCTTTGGTCTATCTTTTTGTTCGCCTTTATGCATTTTTGTGCACGGTGCACGGTCACTGAACACATTGTATTTTAGTATAATGAACGAATTGTCCAATAGCAACGTTTCAGTTCAATCACTCAACCGTGCTATTTAAATATTAATAAACCTAAAACAAAGGATGTGCACGGTGTAAGGTACGGTTCAACATAAAATCACAGCTCATTATAGGCGCTTTGAAGTTTGCCGAGTTTCCAGACCATATCTCGATTGACTATGTTGTCGTTAAACGTTTAACCCGAATCCGCTGTAACATTTTTTGGAATTGTAGACAGCAAATTGGAAACGACTTTTAAAAAAACAGACACAATGACACACCTAAAAAGATTTAAGGTTTTGCTCTCCCCCTTTCATGCTGTTCCTCGGACGTCTCTGAGTTGAAGTTTGTGAATACAGCCGGGGGTTCGAATTTCCTAAATATCTTTAATTATTTTATTAATTTCTAGATTCGATTTAGGAAACTAAATCAACAAAAACAAGAAGCAAACGATAAGTTACGTGCTTTGGAGAAAACGAGACAAGAAAATGACAATGCAGGTTTGTGGCGTGTAGTTGTCTGTAGTTAGTTAAAAAACGGCCTACCAGGATACAGCATGTTCTAAGGATTTAGGGTGAAGGAAAATTCGAGTGTAGACATGCTGTGTAATCGTGTGAAATGCCCAATATCATTTATAAACTACCAGGATACAATTGTCATCCAAATCGAAATATAGTAAGGTTGAGTACTCAGCAACGGCCTCCGTGGCTCAGTGGTCAGAGCATTGCACTAGAATCGCAAGGTCGTGGGTTCAATTCCTGCCGGAAGGCCCGTGTAGTTGCATTTTTCGCAACTGGTCCCGGTTTGGTCTTATAATGTATATATTCTACACTCGAATTTTCCTTCACCCCAAATCCTTATGACATACTATGTAATCGAGTGAAATGCCCAATATCACTTATAATATACCCAATTCTCTCCTGGCATTACCACCTTATTATATATACAGAACTCGCGATCAAGCTCTCGGCAACGCCCTCCGTGGCTCAGTGGTCAGAGCATTGCACTAGAATCGCAAGGTCGTGGGTTCAATTCCTGCCGGAAGGCCTGTGTAGTTGCATTTTTCGCAACTGGTCCCGGTTTGGTCTTAAAATGTATATATTCTATACTCGAATTTTCCTTCACCTAAAATCCCTAGAACATGCTATGTAATCGAGTGAAATGCCCAATATTACTTATAATATACCCTAAATGAGAGCCGGCTAGCCTATCTCTAACGTAGGGCCTTCGCTCGAAACGTTCAAAAGAAAACTACGTTCTATAATTTCGGCAATACTCAAACCTTACTATCTTTCGATTTGTATTTCAACACTGCCTACCCAGCACACTGCTTTTGGTTCACTATTGTCATCTTAAGCTATGTGATCCAGCAATGAACGTGTAATCGAGGTAACTGACCAGTTAGAAGTGATATTGGGCATTTCACTCGATTACGTAGCATGTTCTAAGGATTTTAGGTGAAGGAAAATTCGAGTGTAGAATATATACATTTTAAGACCAAACCGGGACCAGTTGCGAAAAATGCAACTACACAGGCCTTCCGGCAGGGATTGAACCCACGACCTTGCGATTCTAGTGCAATGCTCTGACCACTGAGCCACGGAGGCCGTTGCCGAGAGCTTGATCGCGAGTTCTGTATATATAATAAGGTGGTAATGCCAGGAGAGAATTGGGTTTATTAGAAGTAATATTGGCATTTCACTCGATTACATAGCATGTTCTAGGGATTTTAGGTGAAGGAAAATTCGAGTGTAGAATATATACATTTAACTGACCAGTTAGTCTGGCACCCTGGCGCAATCAAAGAATATGGGTCAGGTAACCACTAAAGATTTCTGCTTTCCTATTGGTTGAAACTTTCGCGCATTCAAGGCATGCGCAAACGTACAAGTGGTGGATTTAGCCCTGAATGACGCGAGATTGTAATTAGTGGTTACCAGGCCCTTTTTAGTTTGAAATAGGCCAGGGTACCAGGCTACTGACCATTGAGTGAGTGATAAAACGCATTTTACAACATTCACAATCCAATCCGAAACAAGAATTGCGTCAATTTCAAACAATCACATCTGCCAGAATGACAATCGCATCATATCACGTAGATGGAGAGGGGAGCACGGATGGCGTGTGCTGTTAGGGCGCTGCCTCTCACCAATAGTTAAGCCCGGTCGGACGGGGTTAGTACTTGGATGGGTGACCGTTTGGGAATAACCCCGTACTCCGCCAGCTTGGGACTTATGTGAGTAGAGTTTAGTTGGTCTCCCCTGTGCTCCGAGGGTTTTTCGCCGGGTTCTCCAGTTTTCTCCCTCCGTAAAATCAACAGCTAGGTCTTAGTTGTCTACACATAGGAGTTTGGTGTCAATTGGGACGAAAGTTCTGTTCCTCTCTCCTGTTAATTTGCCAAAAATAAATTATGTTTGTTAAATTTAAGAATCCCTTGCCAATCGCCACGTGGTACAAACTGTGGAGGAGAAACCTTTGCACGTTCAAACTGTGATGAAAGCAAAAAAACGGTGAGAGATTTACCGAATTTTTTTCAAACAAGACAATTCATAACAACATTTTAAAAATAATTCCTTAATTCTTTTACTGGCCAAAAGGTTAAAAAGAGGATCGAAGTTGAGAGGTGAATCTATGAAAAACACACGAGATGTTGTGGAAGATAAAGTTGACGAGAATAAGTCTTTTGAACAGCAAAAATTTCTTCATGTGAGTGGAAGACAGAATACAAACGCAACTTTTATTGCTTAAATTTACTCAAGGTGATGGTGGTGGTGGTGGTGATGATGATGGTAGTCATTGTGATGGTGGTGGTAGTGGTGGTGATGATGGTAGTGGTGGTGATGATGGTGGTGTGGTGATGATGGTGGTGGTGGTGATGATGGTGGTTGTGTGGTGATGATGGTAGTGGTGGTGTGATGGTAGTGGTGGTGATGATGGTAGTGGTGGTGGTGGTGATGATGGTAGTGGTGGTGATGATGGTGGTGTGGTGATGATGGTAGTGGTGGTGATGATGGTGGTGTGGTGATGATGGTAGTGGTGGTGATGATGGTAGTGGTGGTGATGATGGTGGTGATGTGGTGATGATGGTAGTGGTGGTGATGATGGTGGTGGTGTGGTGATGATGGTAGTGGTGGTGATGGTGATGATGGTGGTGGTGATGGTGATGATAGTGGTGGTGATGATGGTGGTGTGGTGATGATGGTGGTGGTGGTGATGATGGTAGTGGTGGTGATGATGGTAATGATGGTAGTGGTGGTGATGATGGTAGTGGTGGTGATGGTGGTGGTGTGGTGCTGATGGTAGTGGTGGTGGTGATGGTAGTGGTGGTGATGATGGTAGAGGTGGTGATGATGGTAGTGGTGGTGATGATGGTGGTTGTGTGGTGATGATGGTAGTGGTGGTGATGATGGTAGTGGTGGTGATGATAATGGTGGTGGTGTGGTGATGATGGTAATGGTGATGGTGGTGTGGTGATGATGGTGGTGGTGGTGGTGGTGGTGGTGATGTTAGTGGTGATGATGGTGGTGTGGTGATGGTGGTGGTGGTGGTGGTGGTGGTGGTGGTGGTGGTGGTGGTGATGTTAGTGGTGATGATGATGGTAGTAGTGGTGATGATGGTGGTGTGGTGATGATGGTAGTGGTGGTGGTGATGATGATGATGGTAGCGGTGATGATGATGGTATTGGTGATGATGATGGTAGTGGTGGTGTTGATGGTGGTGGTGGTGATGATGGTAGTGGTGGTGATGATGGTAGTGATGGTGATGATGGTAGTGGTGGTGATGATGGTGGTGTGGTGATGATGGTAGTGGTGGTGATGATGGTAGTGGTGGTGGTGATGATGATGGTGGTGGTGTGGTGATGATGGTATTGGTGATGATGATGATGGTAGTGGTGGTGATGATGGTCGTGGTGATGATGATGATGGTAGTGGTGATGATGATGGTAGTGGTGGTGATGATGGTAGTGGTGGTGACGATGATGGTAGTGGTGGTGATGATGGTAGTGGTGGTGATGATGATGGTAGTGGTGTGGTGATGATGGTAGTGGTGGTGGTGATGATGGTAGTGGTGGTGATGATGGTAGTGGTGGTGATGATGGTAGTGGTGGTGATGATGGTAGTGGTGGTGATGATGGTAGTGATGGTGATGATGGTGGTGGTGTGGTGATGATGGTAGTGGTGGTGATGGTGGTAGTGGTGGTGATGATGGTAGTGGTGGTGATGATGGTAATGGTGGTGATGATGATGGTGGTGGTGTGGTATGATGGTAGTGGCGGTGATGATTGTGGTGTGATGACGATGGTAGTGGTGGTGATGGTGGTGTGGTGATGATGGTACTGGTGATGATGATGGTAGTGGTGATGATGATGGTGGTATGGTGATGATGGTAGTGGTGATGATGACGGTGGTGGTGTGGTATGATGGTAGTGGTGATGATGATGGTGGTGTGGTGATGATGGTAGTGGTGGTGATGATGATGGTGGTGGTGTGGTGATGATGGTAGTGGTGATGATGATGGTGGTGTGGTGATGATGGTAGTGGTGGTGATGATGATGATGGTGGTGTGGTGATGATGGTAGTGGTGATGATGGTGGTGTGGTGATGATGGTAGTGGTGGTGATGATGATGGTGGTGGTGTGGTGGTGGTGATAGTAGTGGTGGTGATGATGATGGTGGTGGTGTGGTGATGATGGTAGTGGTAGTGGGAGTGGTGATGATGATGGTGGTGGTGTGGTGATGATGATGGTGGTGTGGTGATGATGATGGTGGTGGTGTGGTGATGATGATGGTGGTGGTGTGGTGATGATGATGGTGGTGGTGTGGTGATGATGGTGGTGGTGGTGTGGTGATGATGATGATGGTGGTGTGGTGATGATGATGGTGGTGGTGTGGTGATGATGATGGTGATGGTGTGGTGATGATGGTAGTGGTGGTGGTGTGGTGATGATGGTGGTGGTGGTGTGGTGATGATGATGATGGTGGTGTGGTGATGATGATGGTGGTGGTGTGGTGATGATGATGGTGGTGGTGTGGTGATGATGGTGGTGGTGTGGTGATGATGATGGTGGTGGTGTGGTGATGATGGTGGTGGTGTGGTAATGATGGTGATGGTGTGGTGATGATGGTAGTGGTGGTGGTGATAGTAGTGGTGGTGATGATGATGGTGGTGGTGTGGTGATGATGGTAGTGGTAGTGGGAGTGGTGATGAAGGTGGTGGCTTTGATGGTGATGGTAGTTGTGGTGAAAGCAATGGAAGAGGTGGTGGTGATAGTGTTGGTGGTAGTAATAGTGGTGATAGTAGTGATGGTGATCGAGGTGGTGATAGTGGTGGAGGTAATAGTAGTGGTGATAGTGATAGTGGTGATTTTAGTGGAGGTGGTGATGGTAGTGTGGATGGTAATGATAGTGGTGGTGGTGGTGGTGATAGTGGTGGTGGTAATAGTAGAGTAGTGGTGGTGGTACTAGAGTAGTGGTGGTGGTGGTGATAGTGATAGTGGGGGTGGTAATGGTGGTGGAGGTGGCGGTGGTGGTTGTGGTAGTGGTGATGATGGTAGTGGCGGTGATGAATAATGAATAATAGATGATGGTGATAAGACTGCAACAATGTTAATATTAAATTTTTTGACATTCAATCTCTAATTTGTATTCGTAACACCAGGAATTAAAAAAGATAAAGGATGACAGTCAAGAAACTGCAGTGAAGAGAAAAGTTCCTTCGAATAACGACCGAGATGTGATGATTATGAACCGCGTTGGCAAAGACACAGTAGATGTAGAAGAGAAGAAAGACAACGAAGGCGAGAGAGAACAAGAGAATATTGAAAGAAAGGAAGAAGAATACAAAAACCAAGAAACATTGAAAGATAATGATGACGAAAAGAAAGAAACCGAAGA
Source organism: Corallium rubrum (assembly GCA_964035015.1). Lineage (NCBI taxonomy): Eukaryota > Metazoa > Cnidaria > Anthozoa > Scleralcyonacea > Coralliidae > Corallium > Corallium rubrum. Next base: position 7,613,208 of record OZ036006.1, read on the forward strand.
AACTGCAGAAGAGAATGAAGAGAAAAAGCAAAAATTAGTTGAAGATGAAGATGACAAGGAGAGTGACGTGAACTTAAATAATGCCAATGAACAGTTGAATAATGATCAGAAATTTGATGATCAGAATGATGCATTACAAGAAGGTATAAACTCTTTTCTTTGTCAATAACATCAAAATCCAACATTTCGAGACATTGGTTTAAGAATTCTCAATCTTTGATTGTTTTAAGGTGAGGAGAATGATGACAATGCGGCTGAGGGACAAGATAAGAACGACGTATTAGAACCGGAGAATCTTTTGCGACAGAATCCACAGGGTAAATGAAAATCTATAAATTAATAAATAAATAATAACGTAGGAAGGCAGGCAGGCAGGCAGGCAGGCAAGGAGGGAGGGAGGGAGGGAGGGAGGGAGGGAGGGAGGGAGGGAGGGAGGGAGGGAGGGAGGGAGAGATGGAGGGAGGGAGAGAGGGAGGAAGGAAGGAGAAGAAAGGAAGGAAGGAGGAAGGAAGGAAGGAAGGAAGGAAGGAGAAAGGAAGGAAGGAAAGAAGGAAGGAATGAAAGAAGGAAGGAAGGAAATAAGGAAACAAAAAAGACAGGGAGACAGAGAGGGAAGAAGGAAGAACTTTTATTCAAGCAAGCAAGCAAGCAAGCAAGCAAGCAAGCAAGCAAGCAAGCAAACAAACAAACAAACAAACAAACAAACAAACAAACAAACAAACAAACAAACAAACAAACAAACAAACAAACAGACAAACAAACAAACAAACAAACAAACAAACAAACAAACAAACAAACAAACAAACAAACAAATAAATAAAGTAATTTATATTCTTTTTTTTAGAACAAGTTGACGTGAAAGAATGATGACTGCTGTTTTGTAGAACTTTTTTTCAAATTTTCGGAAGTGGACCTGAATTAAGAAAATTGTACAGATGTCCTAGAAGCCGTTAGAGTTCGAAAATTCTAGAAACTGTGTTTCTAAATTTCTTAGAAATTTAGACTTTTTGAAATTTTGGTGAAACTATTCATGTAGAAACAATTGTGTCGAGGTTTTAAACATATTGTAGATAACTGTGACTTTAAGACGCGAGGACGACGACGGCGGTTAAAAAGCAAGATAAGTTCTACAATTTAAACAAGTCACGGTTAACTGACTATAATATTTGATATTTGAAGCTAGTTTAATGACTTCCAAAACGCCCCAGCACTGCTAAAATGATTCTAGTGTCTATTGAAGTCAATCTCAAGCAACAGTTCTCATCTTTTGGCCGTTGACGTCGTCCTGAAGACGTGAAAATGCTCTAAGTGGCATTGTATAAAGAACAAGATTATTCTTGGGACTAAACATTATTCATACTCTTTGTTTTGCAAAAAGAATTCTTTTGTTCAAAGTGCTTATATCACTTGTGGGGTTTTAACATATTTAAATAGATCAAAAAATATTAGTTAATAAGTTATTTTGCCGTTTTTGATTTAGTTTAATAGTTTCTGAGATATAGGCCTTTAAACATGCCAATATTTGGGCCTTACGCCAAAAATTTCCCTCGTTCATTTTTAAGCACGGGGGAATGGGACTCAGGAACTTAATTAAGACGACCGTCTTCTTAGTTGGAATCAATGTGCGTACTGGAAAACGGGTGTGAGCTCGACATTTCGATTTTTCAGTCAAATATATGTGTTTCTGTGAATCAATAAGCCGAAACGTAGTTGTTTTGAATTGACTCGTTCCTGAGTCCTAGGCCCCCAAAGTGTTAAAATGAACGACGGGAATTTTTGAAAATTGGCATGTTCAGAAGCCAATATGTCAGGAACTATTTGACTAAATCAAAAACGGCAAAATAACTTATTAACTAACTTTTTTTGCTCTATTCAAATACATTAAACCCCCACAGTGATATAAGCACGTATCTTGAAGTCCCGAATAGTATGTGGTTGTTTGTGCTGTACTCTATTTAAGAATAGTTGCAGCGAATGGTGATAGCTACGTTTTACACGAGGCTGTGTATGTCAAGGTAGTGAGACTGAGTGGAAGAATTGTAGATCATGCCATACCTTAACTATGGAGTGAAAAACTAGTTATAACAAGATGTAATACAACGGCGTTTCTCATTGGCTACCGTGCGTGCTCCATAACTCGTTTCAGAGAAACGTTAATGAGAAACTCATTTTTAATCAGCGAAATGAATATTAGTTTCAATATTAGTGTAGAAATGAATATTGTTTTCCGTTGTTTTGTGTCTGATTCGGCTCTGTTATAAAAGAAATGGTTCATGGTTTGACATGTTCCATTGAGTTTTAGTATACACCCAACCATCGTCTATTACAAATCCTGCATTCTGATTGGCTACTCAACCGTTGTCTATTCGTGATGGACAACGTTTGAGAAAAATGAAAGCAAACCTGAAAAAATATGGCAGTAAACTCTCGTTTTGCAGACGTTTCGGAGGAATTTTTTGAGAGTTTGATAGAAAATTCTATCCCTGAGAAAACTAAAAACGCCACAAAATATGGCATGAAGATTTTTAATGGTAAGGAACGAAATACAATTAAACCGTATTTTATTAATTAAATCTGCTTTTACTTGCCGCTCACGAGTGGTTAAATAACACAACATTTTCGTCAGTTTGCACTAGAAAAACTGTATTTTTTAGAGTAGGTACAGGGTGTATACTAAAACAATTAGACAACTCGTCCTCGTTGTCTATGCGCGAATAGTCAACTCAGGCTTCGCCTTCGTTGACTATTCGCCCATAGACAACTCGGACTCGTTGTCTAATTGTTAAATGGATGCACTTGGGAAGTTGTGAGAGCACTCAAAAAACCTAGAGTTGTTCTCGGCTACGCCTCGACCAACCAATTCAATGGTTAGGCCATCTCAGGCGCGGCGTGGCCCACCGATCTGTACCTTGTGGACCACAACAATTTGTGACTGCATGATGGGCCCAGATAATTTGTAGATGCCCAGCTGGCTGGCCCCAATAATTTTTAAGCACTGCAGCATGACACCAATCTCGTTCCCAGAGCCCACGTTCCCCACCCGGGAAACGAGAGGATAATTCGGGATAACCTGGGATAATCAGTATAATCTGGATTATCTGGGATAATCCGTATAATCTGGATTATCTGGGATAATCCGTTTCACTCTGTGATGATGATTCATAGGTAGCCCAAGCACAATGTGTAATTCTATTTTATAATTGATTTATTTTATATGGCATAGAAATGCATACTGTTTAATAGCATGTAACTGTTCAATATGTAAATATATGACTTGTTCATTGACCATAAAATGGAGCAGTGTTTTAATAATATAAATAAATATACATTTAAATCTACATTAAATGTATATTTATTTATATTATTAAAACACTGCTCAATTTTATGGTCAATGAACAAGTCATATATTTACATATTGATCTTATGAAAGAGGGTATGTAGAATCACACATTGTGCTTGGGCTACCTATGCTATGGATGATTGCCAATGGCGTCGTTCAATCCATTTTCGTAGGTGGGTAGATAAGCCCAATACGTACTAGTCTCTTCCTTATCATCTCTAAAAAACTTTAGGTCTAAAAAATTGCAAATTTTCTGGTTGTTTTTGCAGCGAGTTTTCAGTTTTTCATTATGAACTTCACACGTTCTGTCGACGTTGAACGGATTATCCAGAGAGTCGATTAATTAAAACCATTACGTCATCATCACCGAGGGGATTCACAGTGCCAAATTATTTCCGGAAATTTTTTGCCAACCGTCTTTTGGATACAGCACTAAGTATAAACTGCTTCCTGTTTAGAGCTTTTTTTGCGATTTATTATATTCATTTCAGTTCTAAGGCAATCTCTTTACTGCATTATGCAAGTTCCTACTGTACCAGTAAAGGTGAGTTTAAAAGATGAAAGATTAAATAGCGTAATTTATAAAAATCAGAGAAATTACAGAATGGCGATAAATATAGTGCCTTTGTAGTTTGCACACTTCGCCTTCCTTATGATCTGTTTTCGTCTTTAGATTTTTCTTTTTCTGCATTTAATATTCACATCTTGGTAAGTAACGTTGTTAGTTCTAGATTTGAAATATACCTAATTCATAACTTTATACAAGTACCTCAAACTTTCGCTTCTAATATATATATAAGAAGTAATAATGGGCATTTCACTCATATATATATATATTCGCCTTTAAATACGTACAGTCTTGCTAATGCTTTGCTTTGCTAATATTTCAGATAATATATTATATTTTGAAATATCCATTGCCAAGAAGTCCTGTCGAACAAGGATAATTTCATTTCCATAAAAAGTATTTTTTCATAACATTCGAACACTCCTACAGGATTTGCTGCACGTGATTTGCGCAAATATGCGAGCGCTGAGTAAAGAGCCTGGGTACGAGGTTGATTTGCAATATACCAGAATGCTTTGCCAGTATGATTTATCTATTTATAGCATGAAGATACTGGCAAAGCATTCTGGTAGTTGTAGTCACACAGCACATTTGAATGTCATGGTGATATTTTACATGAGGCAGGCCTGAACTCTAACTGACCTGAATTTTACAAAAAGCCTGAGACTGCCCAACAAGAGTTACACTCAATCGACCTTTCCACATGAAGTGAATGGATCTTTCTTTTTGACAAATCTGATTGGTTAATGTCGAGAGAGAGAGAGAGAGAGAGAGAGAGAGAGAGAGAGAGAGAGAGAGAGAGAGAGAGAGAGAGAGAGAGAGAGAGAGAGAGAGAGAGAGAGAGAGAGAGAGAGAGAGAGAGAGAGAGAGGGGAGGGAGGGGGAGGAGGGAGGGAGTTAGGGAGGGAGGGAGGGAGGGAGATAGGGAGGGAGATAGGGAGGGAGGGAGGGAGATACGGAGGGAGGGAGGGAGATAGGGAGGGAGGGAGGGAGGGAGGGAGGGAGGGAGGGGGGAGGGAGGGAGGGAGGGAGCGAGGGAGAGAGTGAGGGAGGGAGGGAGGGAGGGAGGGAGGGAGGGAGAGAGAGAGAGGGAGGGAGGGAGAGAGGGAGGGAGGGAGGGAGAGGAGGGAGGGAGGGAGGGAGGGAGAGGGAGGGAGGGAGGGAGATAGGAGGGAGGGAGCGAGGGAGGGAGGGAGGGAGGGAGGGAGGGAGGGAGGGAGGGAGGGAGGGAGGGAGGGAGGGAGGGAGGAGAGAGAGAGAGAGAGAGAGAGAGAGAGAGAGAGAGAGAGAGAGAGAGAGAGAGAGAGAGAGAGAGAGAGAGAGAGAGAGAGAGAGAAAGAGATATTTGTCTGAAGTTTTGGATGTCTGAAGTTTTGCGAGAGCCAATCAAATCTCTCAACACATTATCCACACACTTCATGCAGAAAGGGCTTTTTTTTTAATTTATTTAATTTATCAACATTTGTACCTGGTGGTAACAGGAGAAGTAACAATAGGACTCTAGGTCCCTTACAAGGTTATTCTCCACTATACGGATCCCAACTAAGCCCTAGGTGTCGATTTTACGGAGGGAGGAAAACTGGAGAACCCGGCGAAAAACCCTCGGAGCACAGGAGAGACCAACTAACCTCTACTCACATGAGTCCCAAGCTCGAGAACGGGGTTGTTCCCAGACGGTCACCCATCCAAATACTAACCCCGTACTATTGGTGAGAGGCAGCACCCTAACAGCACACGCCATCCTATTGTGTAGTTAAGCTATATAGCACTGATTACGGTTTTATTTTTCATTAGGGCTATGGCCGCTTTTAGTTGGCTTCCATTCAGCTATGGATTTTGTCATATAATAATGTTCATGTTTGGTATATGGGCCATCATTCAACCAGCTAGTCACGATGCAAATCAACTGGTACAACATTTATAATTTAAATATACCATGCAATTAAGCCACTAGCTAGCTGTTACACAATGCAATGATTTGTGAAACCATTGCAATGCTATTGTGGGAACCTAGGTTTCAAGACACTATGTGTAAAACCCCCTCGTTTTATGAATTTGTGTTGCTTTCAATTGCGAGAAAGGTTTTCACAAACCAACCTGCACAAAGTTAAGTGCATCCTAACTACTTTGGTGCAGGGATGTAGCTGGGATTTTGAAAAGGGGGGGGGGGGGAGGAGCTGAAATCAAAATAATTTTTTAGGGTGGTCCAGGGGCAATTGCTCCCAGGAAATTCTGAAATCGAAAGTCACTGAAATGCCATTTCCTGGCTTTTGGAGAAAGATTTTACAGACTCTAAAGGTTAAAAAAACGTCAAATAAAATACTCAAAACACGCGAACGTCACATAGATACTCAAAATGCATACACTCAGTAGATTGAATACACTGTTTACAGTTTATTTCCTGACAATTCAGATTGCATCAGTTTTGTAGTTACATGTCTGTTGTTTTATATCAAAAGGGGGGAGCCACAGCTCCCCTGGCTTCCCCCCTGGCTACATCCCTGCTTTGGTGAACCTTGTCTCGCAATGCAATTGCCAAGTGACACAGCTGGTTCAAGTGAAACCTGTCTTACACAGGTTTCACAAAAAATCACATGTGTAACAATGACTTTACTGACCTACCAAGTGATTTTAATTAAATTTAAATAATAATTTAAATATTAATTATTCTCTATTATGTTTTTGTGGTATACACTGTAATTAAAAAAATTTCCTGTTTCTAAAATCTTTTATTTCTTAACTTTTGTAGCTTCTTTTATCAGTTTTGTTTGCTGTACTCAATGATTGTGTATTGATTGGAATTTATTTTGATGCAGATGCCAGTGAGTCCTGTTGTGTTAATATTTATGCAGTAATACAGACAGCATATACATTAAAATGTGCACAGCAGTTTGCCTATTTTACAATTTTCAAATTAAATCACTTGTATAATTATTAATTTGTAATTTTTATATACTGTATTAATTTTTATATACAGTACTGTATTTCTTTTTATGTTTGTTTTTAATTGTTAATTATTTTTTTCAGATAAAAGATCTTCCACACGGAGATTTGCTGTTGCGTATCCTTCCCTGTAGTACTGTACCATATAATTATGTGTAGTTACAGATAAGTTAGCCACTACCCTGAGAGCAGAGTCTTCTTTTCCTTATTTCTTCACTGAGAAAGAGGAAGAAAAGAAAGCTCACTGCTGTAAGTGTGTTTGGCTTCGTCCAAGATTTTGGACGATGTAACCCATTTTAGACCCGTTTAACTAGTTCTTGTTTTGTTTTGTTTTCTGCTCTGATTTGGACTGGATTCGAGATTGTAACCAAGCAACTGACATGCGTGCACAATGGAAACCAGTCACAAATACAGCAGAGCCAATCTTTTCTTCCTCTCTCTCAGCCAAGAAATATAAAGAAAAAGAACTAATTTGTAGCTACCATATTGTAGCAAATAATTACAGTATTTTTTAGCTATTTTAAGCTTTTAAGAATTTAACACTTTGAAAGATTTATCTTTAACAAAATAATACTTTAGTTTTGCGTTTTTCAACTTATTCCTCAAGGTAAGATCATTGTTTATATATTTAACAAATAAAACATAAAGCTCCGTGCATATGTACTCTTATAAAGGCACGTTTGACGTCATTTGAACACGAAAGAAGTTGAGTAGAGGCACGAGGCTATAGCCGAGTGCCTTTACACTTCTTTCGTGTTCAAATCACGTCAAACGTACCTTTATAAGAGTACATATGCACAGGAGCGATATGTTTTATTTGTTTTATAAAATAAGAAGAGGAAAAATCAAACTAAAAGTGAGGTAGTTTAGGAATTTGGCGGGCTTTTCCAGCCAGCTGACGCCATTCTACGTCATTCATGATCTATGTTCTCTTATAAATGCACGGAGCCCAGCCAATCAGAGCGTGTGTAGAGGGCACCTTATTTTATAAATATATATATATATATATATATATATATATATATATATATATATATATATATATATTATTTAAAAAATGAACGTTGCTACTCCGATTTTCACGCGTTAAGTGATCATCAGGCAACATCTTGCTCTACCTTCAAAAGTGTCGAGCACTCTGTCGTCTATTGTAAACGACTACTTTAACTATTATTATATACAGTATATATATATATATATATATATATATATAATTTATATATATTTCATTCAGTCACCTGATTGAAGTTGGATACTGTAAAAACCTGGCAAGAGGGTTGTGGTTAGGTTTAGGGTTGCTGGGTAGGTTTACATGTAGGGTCAAGTGTACAGGTGGGGGTTGGGGTGGGGACCAGCCCGCTTTGCCGAGATCGTGCGATCGGGGGTTGGGATTTAATTTCTTTAATATTCAGGATTATCCTGAATTCTAGATGAGAGAATATACTGCAAAGATAGAACCCTCAGACATCCTAGACAACAATGGATCAAGTGATTAACCCATTCCGGCCTGAGCTGGCCAAAAATGACCCCTTTATTGTTTTATCTTGTCTAACACCAGATGATTTTAACAGTATTCGATCAACAATAATTGTTATTCACTAATTCTGTTGTAGCCCATTACAATAATATTCATTCTTCTTGGATATCAAGATAATGCTGGTGGATTTGATTATACACAAGTGTTTTCATCAGGTTTGAAATAATTTCAAGTTTTTAAGAGATTCTTCTTAGTATTGTTGTTTGATTTAAAAAAATTAATTCAACTCTAAAAAGACAACTCTTGAAGATCAGACACTCTCCTTCTACATCATATTTAAACAACACATGTAAATTTAAACTCATACCACATACACCAAGTTTGAAAGAGTGTAAATATTTAATAGTACAGTCTGTAATTGTATGGGTCAACTAAGAATTTTATACTGTATACTAAAAACTATCTTGGGGTGAGTGTTTATTGAATTATCTAAAGTCCATTCAAATAAACTAGCATTGTTAATATATTTTTTGAATTATTAGAGCAACAAGCATATCAAACTGTACCAGAACAATCAAGTCAGGGGCAGTCGTAATTTAGTTTTCAAAGAAATTGTGAAAATGTGGAGCATTTCAAGCACCAGATAGTCACAATGGTTTGTGAGGTTCACAAAATTAGACAACAGTAGCTCAAAATGATCAGAATTCTTTTGGGAAGAACTTTCTGTTAGTATTAAGTTTAATAAATGTACTGTACATGTAATGTTTAAAACACAACCCTTAAAATCAGATAAAGTAACATCTTTTGCAGTTTTTCTATATCTCACTTCGTTCTTGAGAAAATTGGATTTGTTTGATAAGCAAATAACCCACTGTATTCATCACACTGCATGAGCCTCTTGTAAAATCACCAACGTGATGTACAGTGGGTTATTTGCATATCAAACAAATCTTATTTTCTCAAAAATAAAGTGAGATATAGAAAAACTGCAAAAGATGTTACATTATAATTTTAAGAGTTCTTTCAAATAAGATAAACTTAATTTTCATTTCTTATATGCCCTTTAATTAGTTTCAATCCTGATAAAGCATGTGTTGTGAGTTGTTTAGCCTGCAAAAGCAGCCACATAGTCGGGTTTGTGTTGCAAAGTATGTGGCAAAGCACAGCTCAATGTGCTGTACAGTATGTGGCTCCTTTACCAGCTAGGCTACAAAATTATTGTTATTTGGTGGAATAATTTTGAAAATTAATGTTGGTAGTATTATTCTTTCAAAAGGAATGCAGGTGAAAACCAAATTTAATGTTTTTTAACCTGATTTACATCCTAAGTGACTTAACTAAGTGTAATCATCATATTTTGTTAATATTTTTGTAATTTTTTATTATTTTGATAACATAATATTTTTTTGTTTTTTAATAATATTTTGTTATTTCTGATAATCTTTTTGTTATTTTTGCTCTTATGTAATGTATCTTAGAAATTTTCAGAATAGCTCAATGAAAAATATGAGCCAATCTTGTAAGAGGTCTTATTTAAGAAGCGAGACCGTTGAGACTTAAGAAGCGAGACTGTTGAGACTCATATTTGTGAGATCATAACATTGTAATTTGGCCAATCAATTAAAGAACAAGAAATATATGAATAGAATGATAATCAATGGCTGGTGTTATTTGCTTTTGCTATACTTTTAAAAAATAACCTTAGTCAATAATTGTTTACTGAAAATAGATCAGTTTAAATTATAAAATAGGTTGCAACTTATGCATGCTGTAATTGACCAATGGGTCATTCCAGAAAACATCCACACCTCCCCCATGGAGGAAATGTGAAGTTGACCCCCTCCCCCTTTCGAATGTCCTAGTACATTTTACTATTATCAGAAGTAGATTTACCCCCCTGGGGGAGGTATGGATCTTTTCTGGAATGACCCAATTACCGTTTTATATCAGGCAATGCAAACATGGTTGTGACGTCACAGCACATTTCTTAGCCTTATTTCATAAAATAGAAAATGGATGCCTTGTGTTCATATAACCTGATGCAATTACCCTTGAGTGAATTTGGGAGAATTGAAAAGTACTTCTGTAAACCCTCACTGCTTGGGTTCACATAAACTTTCAAATTCTCCCAACTCTTGTGTTTGCATCAGGCTATATAAACACAGGCAGGTGATGTCATCTCATCACACAAGAATAATTGCTTCAAAACTCTTAGTGAACAAAATAATTTTTCATTTATTTTTTCATTCAAGGCCATTCCCACAAAAATGTGGCAAGCATGTACACAGATTACACAGTTGAGGAATTTTATTTTTGTGAGTGATCACCTACAGTAGAGGCATAATCAGTTTATACTTTGCCCCTTGACAACACCAGGAAGAAGTTTGTGAGAAAGATATCGAGCTCGTCTTTTTGAAATGGATTTATTTACAACCATTTTGGAAAGCAGCAATTGTTTTCTTGTAGCGGTTCTCTCCTTCCTTTGACGTTTTCTCTCCCGCAAGTTCTTCAAGGCTTCTCTCTTAAATCGGTCCCTTTTTCGTCGTTTCTTATACTTTTGCCTGTTCATTTTTCTGCGACGTTTTTTCACTAAACTACTCATAAGAATACCATTGTTTTCATCGCTCACGATACTAGTTGGTTGTTGCTCGAGAGGAAGGATATTCTCAAAGATTCTATTGTTGAAACTGGAAGGAAACAAGCATGGCTTATCAAAGTCTTTGACTGGCAAAATCATTTCCACTGCAGACGAGAAAGGACTTGAATGGTTGTGGAATTTAAAAATATTCGACTGATTCTGTTGTCCATATAAAAATTTAGGGTTCCATGTTGAAAGTGTGCAAGACTGCTCAGGACATGCAACATGAGAGGAATTTCCTTGATATTGAGAAAAAAGATGCACCAATTAAACCTTGCACTCCTGCCTAGGAATAATGTGTGTATGTACTGTATATATAATGTGTGTGTGTATATATATATACATACTGTATATATATATATATATACATACTGTATATACTGTATGTATATATGTATATGTATGTAAGAGTTATTGAACTGACTGAGGTCAATTAGTTGTTTTATAAACTGAGGGTGTATAACTTTCTTATTAGGCAACAAAGGAGGTTTTCGCTTGGGATATTTAATAATTTGATGTAAGTAATTGGCAAGAGTGCTATATAGGTTATAGCACTGATATTCGGTATATTCATGAAGTATATCCCACAGTAGATAAAAAAAACTCAACTTTGCCAGTTAATAAGAATATATATGTAGGTATATATGTATAAGTAGGTATATATATATATTTGTGAAATTCATTAATAATTCATGAGTTTTGCAGCCAATCCAATTTCAGAAATTATGTCACATGTATACCCCTGTAAACCCCATACAAACCACTAGTGCTTGTAACTAATTAGCATCTCAATATGATTATCCCAAAGGGATTTTTACTATTTATTCATTTCACAAGTTGTTTACAACACTCGCGTCCTTGTTGTATTGAATATACAATCACTCGCCTTCGGCTCGTGATTGTATAATTCAATACAACACGGCCGCTCGTGTTATAAACATTACTTGTGAAATTCATTACTAATTCATGAGTTTTGCAGCCAATCCAATTTCAGAAATTACGTCACATGTTACCCCTGTAAACCCCATACAAACTAAAACCAATGATGCTAATTAGTTACAACCACTAGTGGATGTATACTCTTCTGATACAATTCGGCTCGTGATTGTATATTCAATACAACACGGCCACTCGTGTTGTAAACATTACATATAATATATATATATATATATATATATATATATATATATATATATATATAATATATATATATATATATATATATATATATATATATATATATATATATAGCTTCATTCTTCATAAAAGGGACCAGTCATTTACCTCTTACAAACTGACCAACATTCTTTGACAATTCTCGTATATTGCACCAGCCATGTTTTCTACCAATATCTCTGTACACTCTTGAAAACAACATAGACATTATTCTGCCCTTATAGCATGAGTAAAGTCAAAACTTTTAAGCATTTATTCCAAAGAGAATGAAACCACTCCAGGCCAGAAACAAAATGGCGACCCCTAATATATTTTCTGTGTTTTAGAGTAACACCACTGGCCACAACCATAACTGGCTCAATTCAAGATGGCAGCAACAAAAGGGCGGGAAAAAGAAAGATTTTTAAATTGTTTTTTAATTGACTTTATTCAGGTAATTATATTACATTTTATTAAACCTTTTGGTCAATAAACAGTGCATAAAGTTAACGTTTATCACCTGACATGCTTTTATGCGTTTTTCTCGGCGTTTCAAGGTGAAATTGGAGAACTTTTTTAGGGTTTTTGATCAGCCAATTTTAGTGCATAATTTAGTGCTTTGTTTGCCGTTAGTGTGAAATTTGTTTTAAATTTTGTGTTAGATAAGATAGTAACTTAGCTTTATTGGAAAAGAATACATGGCTTCTGTTAGTTTTCTTCGCAAAAAGGTCAAAAAACAAAGTTGTTTCTTGCGGTCTCTGAACTGGAAAATGGCTGCTAATGCCGGGGTGGGTGGGTGGGGTGGGTGCTCTGTCAATTTTTGGGTAAGGGTGTGCCGCCGTGACTTCAAACTCCTGACCCTATCACAGACCTAAAAAGGCAATTTTCTATACCCTATCCCAGACATAAGGCTAAAAAAATCAATACTCTATCCCAGCACTGGCGTTACATCAACATCCATACCCCATCCCAGCACTGGTGTCACATTGGCATCCCATATATGCACCCTATTGCAGACCAAAATGTACAATTTGTCAATTTGTATACCCCATCCCAGACCCCAGAGCTCGAAAACATACCCTATAGATCGTTTTCACTCACGTGATCTGTGGCCCCGTTGGGGTGGTGAAACATGCAGGAGAAATATAGACGACTTTCACGATCATGCGCAGTAGCAACAAATATTCAAATTTTCGTCGGAGATAAAAACAACTGTTTTAGCTGGAACGAGCATATTGAAAATAGTAGAAGTGCAAAGTTTGAAACGAATTGCTTAACAAATGGAAAACGTTTCACAAGCGGAAAGTTGACCATTCCAACAGGGATTTATATGTGATTTAATAGGGATTTTGGCTTGGCGGGCGGGAGTTGCACGCCAAGCCAAAATCCCTATTAAATCCCTGGTGGAGAGCAAAACTTACGAAGAGCGTAGCTTTCGCACTATTTGTCCGATTTATTTTAAACTTTGCACTTTTACTATTTTTAATATGATCTTTCCAGCTAAAACAGTTGTATTTACCTCCGATGAAAATTTGAAGTAAGGTTGCTACTGCGCATGAGCCTGAAAGTCGTCTATTTGAATAAGAAAGATTTAAATTTCCATAGGATAAGGATTGTGCACCAATATGGCCGCCGTGACGTCAGATGAAAACCAAGAATAGGGCGGCAATACCCATATCCTAATTAGCCCCGTACCAGACTTTCTGGGACTCCTAAAGCCACCCCCACCCCCAAGACAGTCTCAAGTTTACAGGCTAGCCGCGCATAGCCGACCAAGTTTTCCTTGCCAAGTTCCTACTAAGGCCCAGTTCACAATGTACAGGCGTTTTGTGGGCACAAAACTATCCGGTTCTGGCACAATTTCTGTGTTGGAGCGCCGCTGCGCCACTCCGATCTCGAAAGAGGTACATCTTTTATCCAATAGCTTTTTGTGCCGTTTCAGCTCCAGTGTGAACGGAGGTCGAAATCGTTTCGGAATTAAGTAAATTAATAGAATAGAGCGTAGTGATTGGTTGTATCGTACGGCATAATTATTTGACGTTTCGTGCCGAGTCTACCGGATAGATTTTCCCGCCGTTAAGGTAGCTTTCCTTGTTGTGTGTGCGATGAACAAGTTTTTTCCAACAATTTTCCTTGCCAAGTTATAATTGCTCGTATGTACAGTTGGACAATTTTTGCTTGGGGGCAATGATCTGCGCAATATCTTGTCAAGATTTCCTTCACGACTATACAAACAAACAATTTTCCTTGTTCAAAAGCTGGCATGACTATAGCTTTTGAACAAGGCTCCTTATCAAGGAAAGACTTCTACACATGAACAAATAAAAGTTATACTAAACTTCCCAGGGAAAACTTGGTCGTCTAGCTGTGCGGGGCTTAACTGCGGCTGAGAACTACCACCACCGTGTGGGTGCGTGGCTTTGGGAAGCATTGTTAGTCTGTCTATCTTGTCATTCGAACTTCAGAACCAATTCCCTGATGAATTAAGAAGCAATTAGCTGTCAATCGTTTTTCTAAAGATCGTTGTGTCATTGGTTCAAAAAAAGTCCGAAAACAAACAATGATATAAAATTATGAGTCCCACCGGACACCAAAATTGTCAAATAACCAAGAAAGAATAACTCTGAATTTAATTAAGTCTAGACGGAGAACTTTCGTTCGAGAGCACATGATCAGTTGTTAAAATGGAAATGTAGTCATAAATCGTTGACTTGTGGTAGCTTTGGAAAGCAAGATCTTGTTGTGTGAGGCCGTTTGGTGTTTTGGAATGTTCGGCTATGGAATACTTTAGTTGCTATGCAGTATATTGGTGATGGTGTAATAATTAACGATATGTCCTAGCGAAGCATGGTTTATCATGATGGTTCCTCGTTTTAAACCTGATACAGGTATATAGACTATATACTGTCTGTAATCGTGTTAGTTTTTAGTCCATGTATGCAATCCTTGAATGATTTCACTCGCTTAATTCTTACTGTAATTTTGGTGTTAAAAGTACATATTTAACAAGCTATTTGTTTTATGAAAAACACTATCTTGTCAATTAATTATAGTAATGTTATAACTAAAACTTAAAGGCCGCTCTGTAGCTTTCGAAGTATTGAATTTTAAAGTTTTCAAAGCTCATAATTTATAGTTGAGTATTCTGGTTACGTTTTACTGTCAGACTTCTTTGGTTCGACATGGCTCTATATACCTATATATTATTGTAATTGTAAAGCAGTGATTTGCTATATACAGTGTGTATAAAAAACCCCCTGAACCCTTAGAAAGCAACGTTTGTCGTAGTTTGAAAGCCCTAAGCACTTCGCTGAACCCATAAAACACACGGTCTTATACACCTGGGAAATTAAGATAACTTGAAGTGTATGCACGGTGAAAGTATTTAAAAGCTTCTTCTCTTCCTGTTTAACTTATGTGCTGATTAATTTATAGCGCAGCGCTTTTAGGGCTTTCAAACTACTACAATAGGTTGTTTTCTAAGGGTTCAGTTTTTTTTATACACACTGTATATGTGGAGTCTCAGAGATGTGTCTGTCACAGAGCCGGCGGGTCACCTAACTTTAGTCCAAGTTTGTTATTTGGAGACTTTTTTGTCATAACTAACGAAGACAAAAGTTTTCAAACTGTGAGGGGGTGTTTACACGGGGCTGAACTCAGGCCAGACTAATTTCGGGTCGGTTGTAGTGTTCTTACTATACAGGGTGTATCAAAAAAAAGGCTACCCTTAGAAAATATAATTAACATTCTTTTCAAATAACCTATTGTATATTGACAGCCCTGTGGTCAGTTGAACCATTTTTAATCGAACTGATATGAATATAATTAACATTTTTATTTCAGTTATGCTCCTTCATACGTTTAGAAGTTATCGTAATTTCCCAGGTGTATACGACCATTTGTTTTTTACGCATCCGTGACTTCAGAGGTGTCCAGGGCTGTCAATATACAATAGGTTATTTGAAAAGAATGTTAATTATATTTTCTAAGGGTAGCCTTTTTTGTGATACACCCTGTAGATCGTTTTCATGAGTCCGGCCTGAGATTCAGTTCACGCCAGCCTAATCTCAAGTCGCCTGCTAGACCGAACTGAAGCACTTTCACCTCTCAAACTCAATATTTGAATTTTGAATTTATTAAATTTACCACTTAACGTGTGGCAGGAGAGAGGAACAGAACTTTCGTCCCAATTGACACCAAACTCCTATGTGTAGACAACTAAGACCTAGATTAGTTTCAGAAATTGCAGCTTGATGTTAGTAATAATTGTTAGTTGTTTGCTGTACAAGCTGTGTTAGTTAGTAATACTCAGAAAAACTCTGAGCTCTGAGTGGGACTCTGAGCTCAGAGTTTTTCTGAGTATTACTAACTAACACAGCTTGTACAGCAAACAACTAACAATTATAATACCTAGATGTTGATTTTACGGAGGGAGGAAAACCGGAGAACCCGGCGAAAAACCCTCGGAGCACAGGAGAGACCAACTAAACTCTACTCACATAAGTCTCAAGCTGGCGGAGTACGGGGTTATTCCCAAACGGTCACCCATCCAAGTACTAACCCCGTCCGACCGGGCTTAACTATTGGTGAGAGGCAGCGCCCTAACAGCGCACGCCATCCGTGCTCCCTTGTTTTAAAGGGATATGGCAATAAAAATTATTTTTGTCCAATTTGTAAGAATATGTAGAAAAGTTAGAAAGTACGTTTACAGATTTTCATTAGCTGGCTTACTTTTTCAGATATTTGCGAACAAAAACACAAGCCGTCCGCCATCTTGTTTCACAATTAGATCTAATTAAGTGACGTCACAAGCAGGGTAAACATTGTAAAAATTGCAGTCAGTAGCGAAATGTCAGCTAAAATTCTTTTACATTGTTAGAGTTTCAATTTGAAATATATCAGATCAAAATACTTAAGATTTTGCATTAAAATACCTAGGAAATTAAGAAATGTTTAGACAAATTTTACCCTGCTTGTGACGTCATGCATATCTGACGATAGATATGCATATCCAAAATGGCGGATGGCGAGCGTATTCGTACGCAAATAATGCCGAATTTCTTAAAAAATAAAAAATCTAATGAAAATTTGTAAACGCACTTCATAACTATTCTTGATGTTCTTACAAATTAGACAAAAATAATTTTTATTGCCATATCCCTTTAAATGAGATTATTGTCAAATCTACATAAAATAATGATTCTCCGGCTTCAAAACTTGAAGTAACAGCGAAACCAAGTATAGTATAGTTTCAAGGCCAGCCTCATGTAAACAGAAACAAAAATGCAAAATTGAAGCCGGTCCGCGGAGTTCAGGCCTGCTTCATGTAAATATACCCTTACTAGTACAGAACAGTTTCTTTTTTTGACGTTAATTTAATTTTAATTTTAAGAAATGTGACTGGACTTGGAATTTCAAGAATTCTGAAAGATGGACGAGAAAAATGAGAAAAAGATTGATGACGATGCACTGAATGATAACTATCATGAAATTATTGATTTTCTTGACGAATATTATGGAAAACGACCTGCAACACGCAAGCCGATTGTTCGCTTTAAAGTAAGTCACTTGAATATAATAGTCAAGTATTATAAAAGTTAAAGTGCTTATGTCACAAAAATTTTTTTTTTGACTTTTGAGTAAAGGACAAAAAGTTAGTTAATAGGTTCTTTAATATTTTCCGGTTTTCTCTTTTCATTCGCGAGATATGCGGCTCTAAACCTTGAAAAATTGGCTTTTAGCAAAAAATTGTCGCGCCCGAGAAAAAAACGGAAAAGGGTCTGCGGCGACAGCCGTGTGACGTAGCTTAAGGGACGGAGGTTCGAATTCACATGTGAAGGAGTACTAAAAAGCTATTGTTAAAATTAATAAGTCCCTTAAGCTACGTCACACCACGCTCGTCCCAGACTCTTGTTGATACGCGACATTTTCACGAAAATTGCTGTTTAGAGCCGCATATCTCGCGAATGAAAAGAGAAAACCGAAAAATGTTAAAGAACCTATTAACTAACTTTTTGTCCTCTACTCAAAAGTTAAGAAAAATTTTTTGTGACATAAACACTTTAAGCCCGGTTAGGGGGCGATTACATGGACCGGGCTGGCCCAGTTAACCGGGATGAGTTTACGAAACGATTACATGGAGCGGGCTAGCCCGGTAAGCCGGGATGATTTCAGGCCAGCAAACACACATGCACACATATATATTGTGTCTTGACATACAACTTGTCCTAACTTCTAACGGCTAACTGCTGATTTCGAACTGCAGTTTGCGGTGGGCCGTAAATGTGCGATCTATTCTTTATTATTTAAGGCCTCTAATATAGATGTATACCGTCTTGGGCAGTAATTAGTAGGACCCTTCAGAAATATAATTAATTTATTAAATCTTCGCTTTGATCACGAAACACATCGGTGTTCTATTTGCCGGGATGAAAACGATTACATGGACATTCTCATCCCGGTTAACTGGGATCCCGGCAAACCGGGAAACCGCTTGCCATGTAATCGAAATGTTAAAACAACATGCGTTTTATATATAAAGCGCGGGCTAGCCCGGTTAATTAACTGGGCCAGCCAGCCCGGTCCATGTAATCGCCCCCTTAGACGGGGTTAGTACTTGGATGGGTGACCGCTTGCGAATGCATGAGCCCGTTGTCGAGCTTGGAACTCATGTGAGTAGAGTTGTAGTTGATCTCTCCTGTACTTCGAGAGTTTTTCGCCGGGTTCTCCAGTTTTCCTCCCTCCGTAAAATCAACGCCTAACATCTTACCTGCGATCCGTGGTCTGAACTGTGTCGTATGGTGGCTGCCTGGAGCGCCTTTGATATGCCTCGACACAGCCACGTTGATCTGCGTTTTTTGTAATTGAAATTCAGTCACTAGCTGCGAGTAAGGATGATTAACTCCCCAGTCCTTTATTCTTTAAGATATGTTTGTGAATACACCAGGTGTATTTTATTTATTTGCTGAACTCAACCGTTTTCATGTCATTTTTAATTTGTTCCGGTATCGTGTAAACGCAAGGCCTAAACGGCATATGATGTAATTCCGTTCGTTTCAAGTTGTACCGGCATCGTGTACAAACAAAATAGTTGTCTGAACCAGGGTAAAACAAGCGTAAGCACAAGGACGAGACAAAAGAACCCTCTCTTTCGTACAGTTCTTGTACTTATGACTTGTGGCTTATGCTTATGCTTGTTTCGCCCCATAGGAACACTTTTTTATTTTATCTTTTGTTTCGTTCTTGTGCTTGTGCTTATTTCACAAGTGTGAATCAAGCTTTAAAGTCCCTTGTAATATGTACGCTACTGTATTTAATATATTCCATGATTGTGTCTTAGCTGTCGCCGAAATTTGCATAAAACACAATTACAGTCGCTCAGCCTTGACCATCAAAATCATTATTGAGACAAACAATTCTTTTTCGACACTACCTTCTAAACCTTGGTAACAATCCTGTGTAGTTTGTCAGTTATTCTAACTGTATTGGGCTAGTTGTGGTGATGATGTAAGACGAAATGCCATGGTTAGCAAAGAAATGAGTGGTTCTTACGCCGTCAAATGACTTAGCGTGTCATATCACTGAGATACACCCAGAAGGACGAATTATGTATTCGGTAAGTTACCTAATTGCTTCAACGCTTTCTCGTCGATGTCCTACCCTATACTCATCTCTTGTGCTCAGATATTGTTCACACAGATAGTCTAGTAACACAAGCAAGTTTAGCTAAAGTATCTCTAACCACAGTTAGTTCTAAAGCTTGTATTTCTCAAGGTATTTGCTTCATACCTCTTACAGAAATTTTATGCAAATTCTTGTCTCAAAACCAACTCGTGCTTTCTACAGAATTCCTTTGCAGTTATGTACATAAACATAGTGTACCAATCCTTCTGTTGCTAAAGACAACATTATATAACTGTGTTTTCATCTGAAGTTGTTTCAACGTGTCTTATTAAACTACTAAACGAAACTATAGCTTTTAGAATTGTATCCGTGTTATATAAGTTCCGATGTTGCCAAGCGTGACACCTTTCATTCAAATACATTTCAAAACGCATTTTTTTACTTTGAAATATGCAATCATCATATCCCCTCATGGTTTACTCACGGTTCATTTTTCGTTACTGTATCGATAGCTGAATCAGATTTGGTTTTGTTTGGCTTTTTTTGCGCCCGCACAATTTAGGCATATCACACTTAGATAGTTAAGAGGGTGTATTATATATTCTCTATTTTAGAAACCAAAGGCAAATTTCCTGTTATAAGTGTTACTGGGGATGATTTTTGAGTTCATATACAGTATCTGTAGTGGATAATTCATATAGTTAAACCAAGTCGTAAGCTACAAGAGGTGGTTGCTTAAACCTGGTCCTCATATCAGTCATATGTCGCCGATCGTCGCCGACCCATGATTTAGATGCATGTTAAGTAAAAGAATAAAAGCACTGCTTTTCTGCGTTGTTCTTTATTACTTAACATGCTGCTGCACTTCCCGTTTTAACATGCATCTAAATCACAAATCGCCGACGATTGGCGACATATGAGAACTAGGCTTAATGAGAGATGACAATCGAAATATGGTATAGTAGGTTAATACTGCCGAAACAGAGAACGTAAGTGGTCTAACGTTTCGAGCGAAGGCCCTTCGTCAGAGAGAACACGAAGGGCCTTCGCTCGAAACGTTAGACCACTTACGTTCTCTGTTTCGGCAGTATTAACCTACTATACCATATTTCGATTGTTGTTTCAACACTGTCTACGCAGCACACTACTTTTAATGAGAGATGGGTTGCTTAGGTGCATTATTGCTCATGAGAGATGGTTGCTTATATGAGAGGTGCATGATTGCTCATGAGAGGTGGTTGCTTGCGAGAAGTGGTTTGTTATGACGTATGTGAGGTGCTTGTTTATGAGAGATGGCTGCTTATGAGAGCCGGATTATTATGACAGGTGCATGGTTATGGGAGGTGATTTATTATGAGAGCTGGAGAGGGGCTTGCTTATGAGATGTACTTGCTAACGAGAGGTGGTTGTTATATTTGAGAAATTAAGTTAGAATTTACAAAGCAATTCTTTAATAGTGGAATTGTGTAGTAACAATTGTGTAGTAGTGCATGTGTTACGATGTACAGAACACCGCTGGTAAAGATTGTGAACTGCTGAGATTTTAGAGAACGAAATACTGACGTTTGAAGCCAAAGTTCTTCATCAGAGTAAATCATGGAGTAATATAAAAGTAGAGTGTTGTGTAGGCAGTGTGTTACGATGTATAGAAAATCTTAAAGATTGTGCATGAACTGTTGAGATTTTAGAGAGCGAAATACTGACGTTTTGAGCCAAAGTCCTTCATCAGAGTAAATCATGGAATAATATAAAAGTAGAGTGCTGTGTAAGCAGTGTGTTACGATGTATAGAAAATCTTAAAGATGGTGAATTGCTGAGATTTTAGAGAACGAGAACGAAATACTCACGTTTCAAGCCAAAGTTCTTCATCAGAGTAAATCATGGCGTAGTGTAAAAGTAGAGTTACGATGTATAGAAAATCTTAAAGATGGTGAACTGCTGAGATTTTGGAGAACGAAATACTGACGTTTTGAGCCAAAGTTCTTCATCAGACTTAATACCTTAAATTACACTTCGGC
Organism: Corallium rubrum; assembly: GCA_964035015.1. Lineage (NCBI taxonomy): Eukaryota > Metazoa > Cnidaria > Anthozoa > Scleralcyonacea > Coralliidae > Corallium > Corallium rubrum. The sequence goes on from OZ036006.1 coordinate 7,634,969, forward strand.
TCACGAATTCTCACCTTCACCATTTTCTATATACATTGGCGCAACACACTGCCTACACAACACTCTACTTTTGTATTACAGTACTATTACTCCATGATTTACTCTGATGAAGGACTTTGGCTCAAAACGTCAGTATTTCATTGTCTAAAATCTTAGCAGTTCACCATCTTTAAGATTTTCTATACATCGTAACACACTGCCTACACAGCACTCTACTTTTATATTACTCCATGATTTACTCTGATGAAGGACTTTGGCTCAAAACGTCAGTATTTCGTTCTCTAAAATCTCAGCAGTTCACCATCTTTAAGATTTTCTATGCATCGTAACACACTGCCTACACAGCACTCTACTTTTATATTACTCCATGATTTACTCTGATGAAGAACTTTGGCTCAAAACGTCAGTATTTCGTCCTCTAAAATCTCAGCAGTTAACCATCTTTAAGATTTCCTACACATTGCATTCCTTCAGGCGGAACGTTCTGGCTAGATCTAACAACAGTCATTACGATTACCTACTGCTAAGGTGTGTCGAGTGGTTACTTCCCAAACATTTTCATTGTCTTCAAATCAGAGATGCCTTATCTTCTGGATAAGGAGAATATCTCACACAAACATGAAGACAATTTTAAAAGATAGAATCATGGAAACCTGTCTCTTAGACCCTGTTTACACGATGCCGGTACAATTTGAAAACGGAACAAAATCATGCTTGTATGCAAATACAGCATATAACATTTCATGTTATTTTTGTGCCGGTATCGTGTAAACGCAAGGCCTATAAACGGCATGATTTTGTTCCGTTTTCAAATTGTACTGACATCGTGTAAGCGGGGTCTTATTAGGCTATGTGCACACGGTAACGTTTCCGAGCGTTTTCGTGTTGTTTACTGTTCTCAAGGGAATCGAGAACAATCAGCTCATTACTTGAAACAATACGAAAACGCTCGGAAACGTTACCATGTGGACATAGTCTGTATCATATTGACATAAATTGACATAGGAATGATAATCGAATGAAGTTGCCCTCAGTAGCATATTGAAGATATATTAGTTCAGATCAAATGAGGCCAAGTAGCTACTGTTAAAATAAGTTTAATACAATTGATAAAAAAATTTAAAAAAATTGTTGTAGCACAACGAAAGCTTAACTCCTTTTTAATGTTTTTTTTTAAACTTTTTTATCAATTGCATTAAACTTATTTTAACAGTAGCTACTTGGCCTCATTTGATCTGAACTTATAAAATATAGGAATGCTTTGAATAATTAGTGATCGGGGGGGGGGGGGGGGGGTAATCCCAAATATCGACTACACAGGGACGTGCCGTTCAACAGGGAAGGGTTTTTGCCATTTTTAGTCTCGGACATGCAGGGTCAACACTTTTTAAGGATTCTTCATTTAACTCTTTCTTGTCCGAATTGGTCTTTAGTATTTTATTCTGGCTAACGCCAGACGATTTTATTCACCTCTGGGGAAGCCCCCGGACAGGAATGAGTTATAAACTATCTCTTTAACTCTTTCTTGTCCGAACTGGTCTTTAGTATTTTATTCTGGCTAACGCCAGACGATTTTATTCACCTCTGGGGAAGCCCCCGGACAGGAATGAGTTAAACCAATAATTCAGTTTCGAGTTCATTCCGTAAACAAGCTCTTCTATAATAACATGTTAGAAATTTGCACGAGAAACGACTAGAATGTTTAATATAAGTAATATTGGGCATTTCACTCGATTACATCGCGTGTTCTAAGGATTTTGGGTGCAAAATCCTTAGAACACGCTATGTAATCGAGTGGAATGCCCAATATTACTTATAATATACCCAATTCTCTCCTGGCATTACCACCTTATTATATATACAGAACTCGCGATCAAGCTCTCGGCAACGCCCTCCGTGGCTCAGTGGTCAGAGCATTGCACTAGAATCGCAAGGTCGTGGGTTCAATTCCTGCCGGAAGGCCTGTGTAGTTGCATTTTTCGCAACTGGTCCCAGTTTGGTCTTAAAATGTATATATTCTACACTCGAATTTTCCTTCACCCAAAATCCTTAGAATGTTTAATAGATTTGCAAATAGTTTAGCCTGAGTGCACTCCCACGCGCGGGCTACAAATATCTCTGACACGATCGGAAATCGCATAGAAAATCGTCCACTTTCATGGGGCAGTTCGCAGTCCACGTGTGTGCTGGCTCAAGTGAGTTGTCGGCCGTGTATTGATGACGTTTACACGCAAGATATTCATTCTACGCATGCGTAGCTAATACGGGTCAGCCCGTATTTCGTGAGCCTCGACAGCCGCCATTTCCGATCGTGTTTGTCAACATTTAGCCTGCGTTGCAGGCTCAATTGTCGTTGCCGAGAGGTGTATATTCAGGCTGTGTCGGGCCAACGCTGCGCGGGCTCCCTAATTTTTTGTTCACTCAATAATTTGTTAATTAATAATTGGTCTTTATCCATTAACCTAGGATGTCTGAGGGGTCCTTTTTGACCAACTCCGGCAGGAATGGGTTGATCACTTGTTAACTCATTGTTGCCTAGAATGTCTGAGGGTTCTCTCTTTGATGAGTAAAATCATCTGGTGTTAGACAGAGTAAAACAATAAAGAGGCCAGGCATGCGCAGGAGTGGTTTATATTTTTCCGTGTTCTTTTTGTGCTATCTTTAACACAAATATGGCGGCCAAAAAAACAAACGCCCACATAAAGTATAGTTTCGACCAAAATCTTCAGATTGTGCATCAGATATGATTACATATCGCTTCCAGGGATGTAGCCAGGGGGGGCGACTCCCCCCTTTTGATATAAAATAACAGACATGTAACTACAAAACTGATGCAATATGAATTATGTCAGGAAATAAACAGTAAACAGTGTATTCAATCTACTGAGTGTATGCATTTTGAGTATCTATGTGACGTTTGCGTGTTTTGAGTATTTTATATGATGTTTTTTAACCTTTAGAGTCTGTAAAATCTTCCTCCAAAAGCCAGGAAATGGCATTTCAGCGATTCTCGATTTCAAAATTTCCCGGGGGAGCATGCCCGCGGACCTCCCTAAAAATTTATTTTGATTTCGGCTCCCCCCTTTCAAAATCTTGACTACGTCCCTGATCACTTTTAAAGCTTAACCAAGCTTTGTACGTCGAATTGTGTGCACAAAATAACTTTTAACGACATTGAAAGTTATACTGACGACGCAATAATACAACTCGAAACTTTGTAACTCAAGAAGAAAGAATTATATCGGCTTAAAATTTTCCAGGAAGACTTGTAATAATTATTTACAAAATACTAGCTTTATAAGTTTTATAACTTTATATTTTATAAAATCAGAGGTTAGCCAGCCATGCTGGCGCCAAACTCATTAATTTATTCCTAAACAGCTCAAATTAAATCTTTAACAATTTTTAATTAAAATATAAGACAAACGCAATTCATATGTTAATAACATAATTACAGAACTGTGTTTTTTTCTTCTTTAAATAACCTTTGAATGACTTTGACTATAATAGCTCCCATGCTGTTCTTTTGTTAAAGCTAGAAGTTTTTCTTAAATGCTGCGTTTTGCTGTAATTAATACGAAACTCTATTTCTTGGTTTAACGATTAGTTAGGGTATAATGGTAGATTATAATGAAAAGATTCCAAGTTGAGGATGTAAGGATTAAAGGATACATTGGTTGGCCACTAGAAAAATGTTTTATGATGTATTATCATTGGTGAAGGCTTTATTGATGGAATATCTGAGGGATCTTAAAGGGTGATGCATATATGAAGCTATGTCATGTGGCGTTATACAAGTGAATTTTTATTGATTCAACGTGCTACAGATGATACGATCAATTCGTGATGATGATGATGGCCTAAATCATTTGCTAAATCTTTATTATAAAATCCAGGTCAGATAATCATTGATAGATATGCCATATATAAAGTATTGTTCTTGCTATATAATCTGAGTTCTGGTGACTCAATGCTTAGAGCGCTAGCGTCTGGTTAGTTCTGTATCGAACTTGCACACTTCCACTACTCTGCCAGCTTACTGAGCTTTTGAGTCAATTGGGATTGATGAGCCATAGAAAAACACTAATATCCAGGCTATAGAGATGAAGTTTATAAATTTAACTAGAGAGTTGATAAATTTAACTAGAGGGTTGCTAAGATTAAGATTAGAATATGGTTAGTGTAGGACCTTCTGGTTGTTATTTTATCTAATTTAAACACACACGAAATATTTTTGTTTAATTAGAGAGATAGTTTATAACTCATTCCTGTCCGAGGGCTTCCCCAGAGGTGAATAAAATCGTCTGGCGTTAGCCAGAATAAAATACTAAAGACCAATTCGGACAGGAAAGAGCTAATTTTATAGCGGTAGCTATATATGTTTTGATCTTTCTCTACTCGCCTGGGAGTAAAACGCCAAATGGGCACCTGGAAAGGAGTTGTGGTTGTTATTTGATCAAATTTAAACACACACGACATATTTTTCGTTTAATATAGCGGTAGCTATATAATTTTTAATCTTTCTCCACTCACCTGGGGTAAAACACCAAATGGACACCTGGAATGCAATTGTATGTATCCGTTGCAACGTTGTACTCAACCAAGCGCATTAATTAGTCTAAAACTAAAGTACGCCGGTCTACAGCAGTCAAAACAATATTGTAAATGAAAAACTAATGGTTTACTCAATACCATTTGCAACCGATACGAAATCAGTCCGGCTGAGTTCGGGCCAGCCTCATATAAACACCCCCTTTAAACTAGCACATGTCTTATAGACGAAATCGGAGTTTCGACTGCGTATACAATCTGAGTCGGGATAAAACGTAGTTCATGAGGCTGAAGCAGCCGTAGTAAACATAACATTTCTGATTTCAGAAACTTTTTAATGTTTAGGTATTCTTTATAAGGATAAAATTCGCTTATCGATTATCCTTGACAATAATCCTAAACGTAGTGTCTAAAAATAATGAACTCAAAACATGAAAAAACAGTCCCAGCCTATGTTATCTTCCCGTTATGCTTTAATAGACACGATGTAATTTGCATAGGGGCCTAAATGAAACTACGATTTGGTGTTATAGTATAGTATCTGCACTCCATAATTGACGTGTTAAACCTCATGGTTTATTAATTTTTTGACATGTTTTCAGTATATGCAACAGTATATACTAATATCTTGTGTTCAATGTTGGTAAAAGTCGTTGCATGTTACAAAAGAATCGACATTTTTAATTTGCCAGACAATTATATTTGAAAATTGTTTTGACTAATTTAGTATGCATGAATAAGCCGCCATTATTTCGAACTTTTTAATCTAAACTCAATCAACGAAAACCAAAAATATCTGATAAAATAAGACTGTCGTCTTAACTCTACGATGTGTGTGAGTTATTAGATGGCTTATTCATTTGGTAAATTACAAATGAAATCAAAGGATTATTGCTTTATTTATGGTTTAATTTGAATTAACTTCTCGTATTTAACACTGCCCTCACATGGGGCCAAGTGCATGGAACGTCACAGCAATTTACTTGTCATTAACAAATAGCGAACGTGATTATTTTTATTATTATTATTATTTCTTTGTTTAAGGAGGATACGTTTTTCAGCAGAGATGGTGGGGTCCTCCATTTACAGCTAAGACCTATAGGTGTTGATTTTACGGAGGGAGGAAAACCGGAGAAACCGGCGAAAAACCTTCGAAGCACAGGAGAGACCAATTGAACTCTACTCACATGAGTTCCCACCCCAAGAACGGGGTTATTCCCGGACGGTCACCCATCCAAGTACTAACCCCGTCTAACCGGGCTTAACTATTGGTGAGAGGCTGCGCCCTAATAGCACACGCCACCCGTGTTCCCCATCATAACTCCTATTAAACAGTTAACTCTGTGTTCAGTCTTAACAACAAGATAGCGTGAATTAAAACGAAAGTAGTCAATGCTGGGTAGGCAGTGTTGAAATACAAATCGAAATACAGTAAGATTTGAGTACTGCCGAAATTATTGACCGTAGTTTTCTAAAGTTTCGAGAGAATGCCCTTCGTCAGAGAGAAACGTGTAGTAAAGTCTGAACTCCATGTTCTAGCATTAATATCTTGTTTTGTGTTAGGGTGGCGAATTATCTGATGACTCTCAGATCTACGTGAAAGCCAACAAAGCACAACCTGTTGGAACTGGGACGAAAAAGATTATTAAACTGGTGAAATCATCACCAGAAGGTATATGCTATCATGGACATACTTATCTTAATATTGTTTATAAAATAAGTTGATAAAGTTCGAGTTGATCTTACACACGCTGTGGGAGAAGATAGGAATACGATATTCGATAAAAGGAAAAGATCATGATGGGATTTGATGAAATATGGAATATAGGGATAGGATCAGATTGCATGGGGATAGAGTGGGGTACTGTGGGATATGGTGTGGAAAGGATGCGATAGGGTAGGGAAGGGTGGGAAACGGTGGGATAAGATGGGAGAGGGTGGGAGAGGGTGGGATAGGATGGGATAGGGTGGGTTAGGATAAGATAAAGTGGGATAGGGTGTGATAAGATGGGATAGAGTAGGGTAGGATGGGATAGAGTGGGGTAGTATGGGATAGAGTGGGGTATGATGGGATAGAGTGAGGTAGGATGGGATAGAGGGGTAGGATGGGATAGAGTGGGGTAGGATGGGATAGAGTGGGGTAGGATGGGATAGAGTGGGGTAGGATGGGATAGAGTGGAGTAGGATGGGAGATAGTGGGGAAGGATGGGATAGAGTGGGTTAGGATGGGATAGAGTGGGATAGAATGGGATAGAATAGTGCATGATGGGGTAGAGTGGTGCATGATGGGATAGAGTAGGGTAAGATGGGATAAGTTGTGGTAGATAAGATTGGTATTTGATTTTGTTTTTAAATACGTACATTGTATTTTAGCAAACTATGGTTTCAACATCAAAGGTGGCTTGGATAAACCTGTCATCAGAGAGGACACTGGGATATTTGTCACGAAAATTCGTCCCAAGGGAATAGCCGCTAAACACGGGGGATTAGCTCCCGGCGATCGAATCCTCGAGGTTTGTCTAATTGCTACATTTTTGTGACTCAGTCTCAGCCTTTTGTCTGTGACTTATTCTCTATCATCTTATTTCTATAACTTGTTTCTCATCCTATTTTTTATTTCATCTTTATTGTTATATATTTCCAGATTAATGATGGTGATTGTCGATTTGTAAAACGTCAAAAAGCTTTAGATCTGATTCAAAGTTCAAACAAAAGTATTAAACTTCTTGTTGAAAAAAACGCTATCCAGGTATTAAATTAGTTCTGACCTCTGAAATCTGAAAACTTCAAAATTAATTGAGTCTAAATTACTGCTGTTCGTAATTGCCTAGAGAAGTTCTAAGAATGATTTTATTTTAATAAACGTTTGACTGTTTAAAAATTTCGTGTCTCTTATTAGATACGAATGAAACCCAAGGACATTAGCGCTAATATTATCGAAATAAATTTGATAAAGAATTCAGCAGGTAGTGTTGATTTGTAATTCTCTCGTACTTTCTCTGATCCTCTCTTATCCTTTCTTATCATTTTTATCACCGTTTATCCTCTTTCATCCTTTTTTATCCTCTCCTATCCTTAATTGTCCTGTATTATCTTTATTATCCTCTCTTATTTTCTTATTATCTTTTTTATCCTCTTTGACCCTCTCTCATTCTTTCTTATCCCTTTTTATCACCCTTTATCCTCTCGTATCCTTTTTTATCCTCTCTTATACTTTATTATCCTCTCGTATTTTTTATCTTTTTTATCCTCTTTGGTCCTCTTATTTTTTATTACCGTTTATCCTCTCTCATCCTTTTTATCCTCTCTTATATTTTTATCCTCTCTTATCCTGTTTTATCCTTTCTTATCCTCTCTTATCCACCATTATCCTCTATATCTTTTTATCCTCTCTTATCCTCTATTATCTTTTTTATCCTCTCTTATCCACTATTATCCTCTATTATCTTTTTTATCCTCTCTTATCTTCTTTTATCCTTTCATATCCTCTTGTATATTTTTCATTCTTCCTATATCTTTTTTTAACATTTGGATAAGAATCTTTTCTTATCTTTACAATTCTTTGGTATTTGTTACCAGTAACATGCAATGTAAAAATTATTTTTCAGATCCAGGTTCAGGTCTTGGATTTAACATACGTGGAGGTATTGATCATCCTCATCTTTCTTATGATCCTGGAATATTTGTCACGACAATAAAAGAGAATGGAGTAGCAGCTCGTGATGGCAGGATTAATGCTGGTGACAAAATACTTGAGGTACATAAAGTACAAGATGACATGTTTCAGAGCATTATTCATTGAAGTGAAAATTGAAACATTTACTCCTTTTACGATTTTATTTTTTTGCATTTTGTTTTGTTTCACCCATTTTCCCCACTTTTTTGTATATTCGTTCGTTCGTTCGTTCGTTCGTTCGTTCGTTCGTTCGTTCGTTCGTTCGTTCGTTCGTTCGTTCGTTCGTTCGTTCGTTCGTTCGTTCGTTCGTTCGTTCGTTCGTTCGTTCGTTCGTTCTTTTGTTGGTTTTCTGGTTTTTTTGAGTATTTCAATGTTTTGTTGTTTATTTCAGATAAACGGTATAGACGTTCGCCGTGTACCTCGGGAGACTGTTATTGATCTAATCAATGAAAGCAAAAAAAGTGTTCGCTTAAAAATACTTAAAGAAGCTTTAAAAAATCTCATGGTAAGATGACATCATTTCAACGTTTGACAAACTTTGTTGGATGCGCGCATTGAATTATCCAATGATCTAGACTTTAATTTAAGACCCCGTTTACACGATGCCGGTACAATTTGAAAACGGAACAAAACCATGCCGTTTAGGCCTTGCGTTTACACGATACCGGCACAAAAATGACATGAAAACGGCACAAAATGAAGACGGGTTACTTGACGGCATGAAATGAAAACGGAACACTAACCGGTATCGTGTAAACGCCCGTGCCATAACAGTTTGATGACGGTAATCACGATATATACGACTACAATATTCGGGTCAGCAGTATTCACAAAGTCTTTTCAATTCTCATTGGAAGAGAATAGTCACATGCTAATCCTTCATTATATTATACCGGCACCGTGTAAACGCAAGACTTTTTGGCCTATATTTACACACCGGCGTGATTTTGTTCGTTTTCAAATTGTACCGGTATCGTGTAAACGGGGTCTAAGAACAAATCATTGACAGTTGACATAGGGAATATGTGAGTATAGTTCTATTGTTTAATGACGTGTTATGATGACGTCATCTCATTATAACACGTGATTAAAACGTGACCTTCGTTGCTTCTTCAGAGAGAGAATGAAGAAGGTAGTGTTGACACAAGACGTGGTCCTGTTGTTATTGTTGAATTAACTAAAGGAACAGAAGGTTTGTTTAAAATATATATTCTTGGCCGGAATAAATTATAACTATATTTTAATTATTTTAATTATATTCTAATTATGTTCTAATTATCTTAATTATTCTAATTATATTCTAATTATATCCTAATTATGTTCTAATTATATTCTAATTATTGTAATTATATTCTAATTATATCCTAATTTTATTCTAATTATATTCAAATTATTTTAATTATATTCTAATTATACTCTAATTATCTTAACTAATTTAATAATATTCTAATTATCTTAATTATTCGAATTATATTGTAATTATATTCTATTCATTCTAATTATATTCTAAGTATTCTAATTATATTCTAATTATTCTAATAATATTCTAATTATATTCTAATTATATTCTAATTATTCTTAATTTATTTAGGTCTTGGTTTTAACATACGTGGTGGATCTGATGCTCCTCATTTACCTGGCAATCCTGGTATTTTTGTCACCTCAATTCGTCCGGGGGGCATAGCAGACCGAGATAGAAGATTAAAAAGAGGAGACAGAGTGTTGGAGGTATTATTCACTAATTTGAGATACCCCCCGTATCTTTCAAGTTGATTGATAAGAAACTTTTTCTGTTGTTAGATTAATGGAGTTGATGTTCGTGATGTTCCTCAAGAAACCGCTGGTACATTGGTTCAACGAAGCCAAGGAAAGATCTCACTCTTGGTTGAAAAAGAAGCTGAGAAATATTACAAATTGACGCAAAGATTCAAAGCCGTAAGTACGCTATATTACTACGCTATATTAGTCACTATTACTATACTATACTGTACTGTACTGTACTGTACTGTACTGTACTGTACTGTACTGTACTGTACTGTACTGTACTGTACTGTACTGTACTGTACTGTACTGTACTGTACTGTACTGTACTGTACTGTACTGTACTGTACCGTGCCGTGCCGTGCCGCGCCGCGCCGCACCGCGCCGCGCCGCGCCGCGCCGCGCCGCACCGCACCGCACCGCACCGCACCGCACCGCACCGTACCGTACCGTACCGTACCGTACCGTACCGTACCGTACTGTACTGTAGGCCACATTTAATAGGTGAAGAGTACGTCATTTTCAGCCTTTTGAATTCTATTGAAAACTATATAAAAGCTAAGAAGCAAAAAAATGAGAAGAAATTGACGTCATATTTAGGGTCTATATTTAGCCATAATACGGATGCACCGGAACTTGGGGCGGTTGGTTACTTCCGTTCGGAAATCAGTTTTTTTTAAAAAAGTTTCGGTTCCGGCCAGTGTGACGAGGTTACAGGCAAGTACGCAGAGCCTGAATCGAAGGCTGAATGTGGTGCATGCTCCATACTGGTGAACATATTTACGATCAAGACAGTTGTCAGCCACATCTGAGCACTGTTTAACTACAAAGTCAGCCAGTCTATTTCAAAATCTACAAACAGCATGTAAGAACACCTTGATCAAAAGCCAAAGCTGTTCAACTTTTTATCCAACTCCAAAAGCAAAAGCAGCAAAGAACTTACAACATGCCTCACAGCCTCACTCCACCACACGGCTAACAACTCACTGGAAGTATGATTAGTAGCGGAAATCATGAAATGTACAAAAATGCAATTTTGTAACACAGAAAAAAATATATAAAAACACAGAAACCGAGCCGCAACCTAGACTCAACCTGCCACAGAGATAGGGAGCATGGATGGCGTGTGCTGTTAGGGCGCTGCCTCTCACCAATAGTTAAGCCCGGTCGGACGGGGTTAGTACTTGGATGGGTGACCGTTTGGGAATAACCCCGTCCTCCGCCAGCTTGGGACTTATGTGAGTAGAGTTTAGTTGGTCTCTCCTATGCTCCAAGGGTTTTTCGCCGGGTTCTCCGGTTTTCCTCCCTCCCTAAAATCAACACCAAGGTCTTAGTTGTCTACACATAGGAGTTTGGTGTCAATTGGGACGAAAGTTCTGTTCCTCTCTCCTGCCACACGTTAAGTGGCAAATTTAATAAATTCAAAAATTCAAATAGCCCGAGCAACAAGCTCAGCCGGAGTGCCAGGCAACCGTGACCTCCTGCATGGTATACAGAGATCATAAAAACAGGCCCTGATACTCCGCTTTGGCTGCTTTGCCTTTGGTTAGTTAATTTTACTTTACAAAACCATTTCTGCGAAGCCTGCTTAGTTCGTTTCTAATTTTTGTCATCCACCGTCTAGATCTTTCCTCTTAACCGCGGTTGTCGTAACTAAAGACGTTTTTGAGGAAAGTTTGGGGGAAATATACTTTCAATCCATGTCAACCCACGTTCGGTATCCATGCAAATTATTTAAATATACAGTCATTAATATTGTAAACAATTATCTGAACTTTTCGGTTTTATCATTTCCCAATCCACAATCTTTTCTAACTTTTGGGAAATATTTTCCACAATATCACTTGATATACTTTTATATTCTATGTCTTAAAATATATTAAAATGGTCTACATGAAGGTTCTTCTTCAAAAACTTGAAGCAATTTTTAGCTGATGAAGCGAACACCTGCCCTTTATTATTTCGTTTGCTGATTGGTTCATTCCAGCTGAAGATCAAACTTTAATCTTTAATTCATTCATGCAAGGCGCTGGGAACAATTTTGAATATTCAGATATTCATCAAATTGAAAACAATATTTCACGAAGAGAAAATTTTGCTTTGAAATAGACATCAATGTTTGAGGGGATGGCCTCCCCAAGACCACTGGTCGTTAGCTGGATGTGTAATGTGAAGCCAGTATAGTACAATACGGAAATACTGAACAGAATTCTTGACCTGCTAACAAGGTTTCCACTCCTTGTTCTACAATCTGTCATTGAACCGGTCGAGATCAAACGATGGAAAGACAAGTATCGAAAGCGCCGTTAAGAAGGCGAAATAGTGATAGTCTGGTATTTATTCTGTGTGTGTATGTATGTCTGTCTTGTTTCTGTGTTGTACCATTTTCAATTCCAAAAACTACGGCTTCAATTCGTAGCGGAAAGGCTAAGAAAAGTGCATGCGTTTGTCGCAACTAGTCTCGCTTTGGTTTTGACATTTATCATTTGTGATTTAGCTTTGGCAATTTAATATCTCATCTCAGGAAATTCAGAGTAGAAATACAAAAAAATTAGCGTAGTATCTTATTTTAATAGCAAAGAATGGTTAAAACGCGCGCTATTCTTGTTCATAGATGAAGAACTTACATTTAATTCTATAAAATAAGTACGTATTTAGCAATACATCTTTTCGAGTACATGGATACATTATTAGAATGTAAATCTAAGTATTTTAAAATCTTGAACGAAAGATTTGTGCAAAGCGTTCTCTTTTTAAATTTTTTTATCAAATAAATTATTTTATAAGAGCTATAGCTATAGTTGAGCAAGCCGTTTAGAATTCCAAATCGCGATGTTATTGAGCGATTTTTAAAATAGAAGAAATTTATAATCACTTAGTTCAGGTTCAGGTTGTGCGAATGGTATTGAAGCATTTATAAATATAAACGCTGAAAACTATTTTTCTTTATTTTTGTATCAAAAGTTAGTCATAATTGTTGAATAGCATTATGGCGTATTTGTCAATTGTAAAGTATATATGTTTATGACAAATTGCTTTCTTTTTAATTTGTAAAAACAAAAAAAAAACATATTGCTGAAATTTCCTACTGTATAAGGCTATTCTATATTTGTGCTTTTTAAGTTGGTTTTTTACATGAAAATTGTTTATTTCAATGTATGTTTGTAGATTTGTTTGTTTATCATATTTTGGTCAGGACGGTTCGTGTGGAGTTTTTCAGCCCGAATTTTGTACCCAATCAATTTCTGGTTGTTTTCAATTAATAATTTGACTGTGAACTTTGGCAGTTGCTATTAATGGTTTCACGAGCCCTGAGTAGAGTTTTCTTCAAACACTGACTGAATTTGATTTTCATATAGTCTGAAACAAGTCAATTGAAAAACCGATAATTTTAAGCCTTTAATACGTTTCTCTCTAACGAAGATCTTCGCTCAAAACATTAGGCTTTCTTTTACAAGTATTTCAGTAGTACACGAACCTTTTAAAACCGTTTAACAGTCAAAATGGAAATACCTTCTGACTTCTACTTCTGTAGTTTATTGTGTATTACTGTATTTCTGTAGCCGATACTGAAGCGTATGGAAATTTTTTTGTCGAAAAATGTGAATAAAAAGTATAATTTAGCTTTCATGGAGTTTAATCATAATATAACGAAATGTTTCTCCCAAATCGATACCAACAAACAAAGATAAATCAAGAATAAACGACTTTTATCGCTAGATTTTTCTCACGTTTCTGTAGCGGTTACAGAAATACAGTAATACACAACAACTACAGAAGAGAAGCGGGAAGGTATTTCCATTTAACATTTCGATTGTAATTTTGTATTTCCACACTGTTTAAACAACACAATATTTTCTATATAGTTCAAATCCTTATTTATTCAAAGTAATTTTTGGATTGTTAGACGTACAAGTGCTTCAAGGAGCATGGCAGGTGCTTCGGAACAATTTGTATTCATTCGCAGCCAAAATAGTTTGAAAAATAAAGTTTTAACGGCTTGAAAAAAGATCTGAGTTATATAATAGCGAAACGTTAACTCTTGAAGGAATCTTCTCGTGGTAGCAGTGCCTGAGCGCTTGCTTTTTTGTGACAATACATCGTATGCATGTAGCAGTTTCTAAAATTAACAACAGGCTGCTTACACAGCACTCCAGTTTTTTTTCCATTTTATTGATCTTGCCTAGCTCATACCAGAGTTAATAACTAAGGCATGTCCAGCTACGAATTCAGTCTTGCTGGGAATTAATCACAAATATCGATCCATCGTTAATAATTTAAAATTCATGAGCAATGTTGATACTATTTGTTAAATTTCACAGTTTCCCTACACCAGGAGGCTTTAACACTTTTAATTTTCAAAAAATTAAAGCTATTAGGTTGAAGATTATTGAATATTTCTATCCACTCCACTCCACTCCACTCCACTCCACTCCACTCCACTCCACTCCACTCCACTCCACTCCACTCCACTCCACTCCACTCCACTCCACTCCACTCCACTCCACTCCACTCCACTCCACTCCACTCCACTCCACTCCACTCCACTCCACTCCACTCCACTCCACTCCACTCCACTCCACTCCACTCCACTCCACTCCACTCCACTCCACTCCACTCCACTCCACTCCACTCCACTCCACTCCACTCCACTCCACTCCACTCTACTCTACTCTACTCTACTCTACTCTACTCTACTCTACTCTACTCTACTCTACTCTACTCTACTCTACTCTACTCTACTCTACTCTTTTTGAATACTCTGCTCTTTTTGAATAAAAATTTGATAGTTTTGTGAATGTAGATCTGAGCTTCATTCTAGTTCATTGCATAGCTCTAGTGGTGGTCTTGATTATTGAGAAGTTTTATAGTGTAGATCTGAGCTTCATTCTAGTTCATTGCATAGCTCTTCGTTATCCAGTTCAATTCAATCACTCAACCGTACTGTTTAAATATTAATAAACCCAAAACAAAGGATGTGCACGCGGTGCGGTTAATAAGGTACTGTTCAACATAAAATCACAGCTCACTATAGGCGCTTTGAAGTTTGCCGAGTTCCAGACCACATCTCTATTGACTATGCAATAAATAAAGAATACATAAGCGTACCATAAACACAATTTTTCTAGATATACATTGCTGTAAGCATCAAATTTTGCAATAATCAGGACCACCACCAGAGCTATGCAATGAACTAAAATGAAGCTAAGATGTAGACTATAAAACCTTTCATTTCAAGACCACCACTAACTATATAGCCTGCTATGCAATGAACTAGAATGAAGATAAAACTTTTTACTAATCTAATCAAGACCACCACTAGAGCTAGACAATGAACTAAAATGAAGCTTAGATCTGGACTATAAAACGTTTTATTGGGAATTCAAAAAATGCAATATTTTATTAGTAAACTGTCAAGATTAGCGTTTATTTAAATGCTTCATTGAACATTATGATTGCTTATGCAAGAAGATTGGTTAATTAGTCTGCTTAGTACAATATAATCCTGATTTAATTTTCCATGCGAGGATTATATATAAGTTTTAGATAAAACATGACTGATTTAGTCGACTTTCCAAGTAAAGGATCTTCCGTAGCGTATACATCGATGATCCTTGATCGCCAATGACCTCCAATATATCAGGAAAAATTACTGGTAGTCGCAACAAGGTAAAATATAAACAAATTAATATTACATGATTTCGTCAACGTCTAG
The DNA here is from genome assembly GCA_964035015.1 of Corallium rubrum. NCBI lineage: Eukaryota > Metazoa > Cnidaria > Anthozoa > Scleralcyonacea > Coralliidae > Corallium > Corallium rubrum. Next base: position 7,650,673 of record OZ036006.1, read on the forward strand.
CTGATTTTACTAAAAATATATTAAACTCTAGTCAATTTCGCTGATATATTGTATCAACCATTGTTGAACGGCATGGCGGTTGGCTTCACTGGATCGCGGCACAAGGATAAGTGATATTTTTGAGAGATATTTTTTACTATAAGTATCTGATTATTTTTAATCAATATGTCGGATATAAGCGAAGAGGAAGAGAGTGATTCGGAGTACAGTGATTCAGACGAGGTAATATATATCTTCAGTGATTTCTTTCTTTCTAATACCGTGTGATGGCAGTGCTTGATATACAATAAACACTCACTTATATAAGAACCTCTATTTTTACAAGTCAGCCTGAATAGGTTCTTATATATCGGGTGTTTAGTGGCAAATCAGGCTGTTTAGGTTCTTAATTAAGTTCTTATTTTATTCATGGTTTGCCCTGTTTGCTACTGTTCAGAATAGTACTTTAAACCCATTATTTCAGTCGTGTCACAGAAACTACAAAATCATTCAAAATCTAGGGAAATATAATACATTTTCTGCAGTTTGTTTACGATGTTGAAACTTACAAATAAGACGCTATTTTAAATGTCAGGCTTGAATGCGTTCGGGGATTTAATTTCTAAATTTCAGCCGGTGTAGCTTCTTAATCCACTAGATTTGGGTGTTTATAGTAGGTGTTTGTAGTCATATTAGGGCCGTTTATACGTTTATACGAGATATTACATAATTAGACGTGAAATAGTGAAATAGTCGTATAAAGGATACAAAGGCTTATGTTCGTGTTCAAAAACGTCGTATAAATGGGTCAGATAGCGTCTTATGTAAGGTGCGTTTTGTGTAAGTCTCGTCTTACCTCGTATAAACGTCCCTATTATAGCGAGAACTTTCTTTAATACGACTTTTGTTTCCTGTTGAAACTCTTTTTATTGTGTTAACTAAATCAGAAGACACCTGTTGAACGTAAATTAACATATTCCAATGAGTGTCTGCTACTATTTTTTAATGATCAATTGTTCGTTTAAGATACTGTGCTTGTATAAAGATCAGGCGAAAATCAACATCTTCAATACGTGTTTGTTTTGGGCGACGTCGTAACGTCACTTTATTGAAATAAATGAATTAAATAGTTGAATTGTCAATGTTAGTTATTATAGTTGAAGTCAACGATCTTAAGTGTTAACAACATACATACATTATACACATTACGTTCAAATCATCTGAGTCTCAGTAGCTCAATAGTTAGAGCATCTCACTGGTGATCAGAAGGTTGTGGGTTGTACACATATTGAATGTACGTTCAAATCATCTGAGTCTCAGTAGCTCAATAGTTAGAGTATCTCACTGGTGATCAGAAGGTTGTGAGTTGGTTGTACACATATTGAATGTACGTTCAAATCATCTGAGTCTCAGTAGCTCAATAGTTAGAGTATCTCACTGGTGATCAGAAGGTTGTGAGTTGTACACATATTCAATCTACGTTTAAATCATCTGAGTCTCAGTAGCTCAATAGTTAGAGTATCTCACTGGTGATCAGAAGGTTGTGGGTTGTACACATATTCAATCTACGTTCAAATCATCTGAGTCTCAGTAGCTCAATAGTTAGAGTATCTCACTGGTGATCAGAAGGTTGTGGGTTTTACACATATTCAATCTACGTTCAAATCATCTGAGTCTCAGTAGCTCAACAGTTAGAGTATCTCACTGGTGATCAGAAGGTTGTGGGTTGTACACATATTCAATCTACGTTCAAATCATCTGAGTCTCAGTAGCTCAATAGTTAGAGTATCTCACTGGTGATCAGAAGGTTGTGGGTTGTACACATATTCAATCTACGTTCAAATCATCTGAGTCTCAGTAGCTCAATAGTTAGAGTATCTCACTGGTGATCAGAAGATTGTGTGTTGTACACATATTCAATCTACGTTCAAATCATCTGAGTCTCAGTAGCTCAATAGTTAGAGCATCTCACTGGTGATCAGAAGGTTGTGGGTTGTACACATATTCAATCTACGTTCAAATCATCTGAGTCTCAGTAGCTCAATAGTTAGAGCATCTCACTGGTGATCAGAAGGTTGTGGGTTGTACACATATTCAATCTACGTTCAAATCATCTGAGTCTCAGTAGCTCAACAGTTAGAGCATCTCACTGGTGATCAGAAGGTTGTGGGTTGTACACATATTCATCTACCTTCAAATCATCTGAGTCTCAGTAGCTCAATGGTTAGAGCATCTCACTGGTGATAGAAGGCTGTGGGTTGTACACATATTCAATCTACGTTCAAATCATCTGAGTCTCAGTAGCTCAATGGTTAGAGCATCTCACTGGTGATCAGAAGGCTGTGAGTTGTACACATATTCAATCTAAGGTTATACAGCGTGTTATGAGCGCACTAATGGTCCTGCTTATAATACGGTATTGACTCAATCGTATAAATGCGTGAACACGTTGCGTGTTTCGCCGTGGTAAGAGCGTTTCGCACATGGGTGACGAGCGAGCCGCACGGTTAAATGCGGACCTATGACGGAACCAATTCTTGGTTTTCATCTGACGTCACGGCGACCATATTGGTTTACAGAAACAATGAAATAGCAGCCATCTTGGTGTACAATCTTTATCCTATGGGAATTAGCTCTATTCTTCAAATATTATACACTTAATGTCTGTTCCCGAGGGAAACAGTTAGTTTTGTTTCCCAGACATTAAGTGTTTTGTTATATAGCTTGAGTTTCGCTGAATAATTTCGACGTTTATCAAAGAAAAGTACACAAAAGACAAACGCTATTAAGACTTACCAAAACATTTCGCCTGGCTCCGTAATTTCACTTCAACCAAACAAATATAAGTCTCAGAACAAAAGAACAGCAATACATTTCTCCAGTTAATCTTCACACATGCTTTGAAGACCTATAAATATTCTTTTTTTCGTACCAAACAAGCTTTTGTTTATTATAGGATGCCGTGAAGAGTTCGAAGTTCTAGTGGGCAACAATTGAAAACTTATTGACCGAGCAGGCTGATAAGTTCTCAACTATTGCCGCTCGGTAGACATTGAAATTTAGCTAAGGTCATGTGACCACAAACCAACCAATGACAGTCATCGTTGCATCCAGCGAAACAATCTATGTTAGTCGCGAGAGTAAGGTTAAGCTTTTCTAAGGCTTCTGTAGGGACTCAGGTTCCGCGTTGTCTTTACAACGTCAAAATGCTTTTTCTACGTTTTCAAACAGAGCCACAACGACGTGAAAATTACCCTTGCGACCGTCATTTGCAAAAGCTCTTTGTATTTGACATAAACTTCTATTGTGCAAACACGTTGCCGTAGTCGTAGTCGTTGTTGTTGGGTTTCTTTTCTGGTGGTGTTAGTGTTAGTGTTGCAGAAAAGAATATTTGATATCTAAATCAAAAGTTCTTTCTAAGACTATGAGCTTGAAAAAACTGTTTTTTATTAATTTAAATTTTTTTTCTTAATTTGCATTTTACCAGCTGCTGTATATTTCTTCAAAGTTATCTTCCCCTTGTCAATGCAGTTATCCCTAACTGGTGTTTTTTATTACTTAGCTCTTGTACTTATCCCTCGCATATCACTTAAGCAAATAGCGGGCTGGAAATTATTCAAGAATATTTCTCACTACTTTCCGTTGCTAAGATTCTGTTGAGAAAGTCCGTCAGTGATTTCATGATTTCATCAGTGGCGCAATTGGAATCTATACTGTAGTCTTCAATCTACGCTTTGTTTGCAATGATGCTTGAAAAACTACAAGTTTCCTGAAATTCTTCTTAAAATTAGCATGAAGTTCTTCTTTAAGTCCAAACCACCAAAGGTAAAGCAGGATTTGTTAGTGTTATTATAGGCCATATAAGCTTTAGTAATATTTGGTATCTCCCTCGATTATAAAATACAAGTTTTAGGGATTTTTAGTGAAGCAGAATTTTTTAGTGTTAAGATTTTATAGAGATTATAGATTTAAGATTTTAAGATATATATTGTAATTCTAACACTTGAAATGTTCTTTACTGGAGATCTCTCTATCTGTAAGCAATAGTGTTGTGTGTTGTTGACTCAATTGTTAGTCTAGTTAAATACATTTGCTGTTAGGAGAAATATTAGGTTTTTATGTACTCAAGACTTTGCTCAGTTTAGAGAGAGAGTTTATAACTCATTTCTGTCCGAGGGCTTCCCCAGAGGCGAATAAAATCGTCTGGCGTTAAACCTGGTTTTCATATATCGTAATTCATCGCCGATCATCGGCGATACAGCTTTCCGATGAATTGCGATGAAATAGGATTATGAAAACTGACAATCGGGGACAATCCCCGATTATCGGCGATCATCGCAAGAACCAAAAAAATTTGTTTCCCCCGATGATCGCCGACTGTCGCCGATGAATTAAGACAAGCAAAACAAATGAAAACCGAAATCCGATGAAAATAAGACAAATTAGGACTCATGCAGTCTCTGGAAGAAAACCAAGCACTTCAAACATGCATGAAATTGCCATGATTCTTCGGTTCTTCCCTTGTCTCAAATATTTTTCGCACCCAGAAACTCTTCTTTCTATATTTCTTACACAGTACCCGAGCGCTATGACAAGTGAAAGTTTGTATAGAGTAATAATCTGTTGTTTAGGGGGCGCCCATTTTAACAAAAAAACTATTATTTTCCCGCATTGACCGGTTATCGACGGCGACTGTCTGGGATGATCGGCGATTATCCCAGACAATCCCCGATCGTCGCAAATGTGAGCATCGGCGATGAAATGCGACAAATGAAAACCAGGCGTTAGCCAGAATAAAAGACCAATTCGGACAGGAAAGAGTTAGAGAGATCGGGCTGACTCGTGTCACGAAATTCTTTCCTGGGCCGCCAAAGGAGATTTGAATTAACCGTTTAGGCCTGCGCTGAACGTCGCGCAATAGACGAATTTCATTCAGACGAATTTAATAGTTTGAATTTTATTCGACGAAACTGCGACGTATAACTCGACTAAATTCGACTCACGAATTAAATTCGTCTCGGCAATTAAATTCGTCTGAGTTAGACGGATAATGCGACGATAATGCGGGTAGTATGTTTTAATATTAATAAAAACTTGAAGATGTATGAGGCAGTACAACTGAAATAAAAGTAGCGTGCTGCGTAGGCAGTGTTGAAACAACAATCGAAATATAGCAAGGTTGGATATACTAACAGACGTTTTTTGGACGTTCGTCAAGCTCAATTACTCAGAAAAGATTTCTGATCCCCAGACAGGGTTCGAACCTGCAACCTTCTAATGACCAGTTAGACGCTCTAACCATTGAGCTACTGAGGCTCAGATGGAGAGCTAAGGTTGTAAATTCATAGTCATATGTGCTCTTAAGTGGTAGCGTTTGCATATGAGATGTAGTTAAAGTGATATGATAAGTTGTACGTACACATGTAGTGCATGTGGTACGTTTGCGAGCTTGGTGTAATGGAACAGACGTTTGTTGGACGTTCGTCAAACTCAATTACTCAGAAAAGATTTCTGAGTCCCAGACAGGGTTGGAACCTGCAACCTTCTAATGACCAGTTAGACGCTCTAACCATTGAGCTACTGAGTCTCAGATGGAGAGCTAAGGTTGTAAATTCATAGTCATATGTGCTCCTAAGTGGTAGCGTTTGCATATGAGATGTAGTTAAAGTGATGTGATAAGTTGTACGTACACATGTAGTGCATGTGGTACGTTTGCGAGCTTGGTGTAATGGAACAGACGTTTGGTGGACGTTCTTCAAGCTCAATTACTCCGAAAAGAGAAACGTACGAAGGCCTTCGCTCGAAATATTAGACTCCCGGTTCGTGGCGCATTTATACAAGTGTTTCGGTTTCAAAATATTTTTTGGCACAACCATAGAAAATAACATTAGAACTAAGATTCTTATTTGTTATCTTGAGCTGAGTGTTATTTATACTTTATACCAGACTTAATTCATATTTTGCAGCTGCTCCGGTTAATAAATAAATACTTAGTGTCGCTAAACAACTGTTTAAATACTTTTAAAAATGCTGGAAGTGCGACCAGGATTGAACATGATGATTTTGGAGACGTTCTCTGGTTGAAAATATTTATTTATCACGAGCTTTCGGCTGCCATTTGTCATTGTATTGTTTATCGTAGCGTAGGCGTATAGTCTGTAATTGTAAACCGTAGTCGCCTGCAATCATTGTTTTTTGTAACTACCCGTTGAAGGCTGCAGTCTGGCAGCCGAAAGCTCGTGATAAATAAATATTTTCAACCAGAGAACGTCTCCAAAATCATCATGTTTAAATACTCTCCTCCACAGAGGCTCTAGCTCTTGAGGAGGTGAAGGCGTGGGGGAAAAGGTGTGAGTAGCCTCTGTGAAGGAAAGGTTTAAATAGATGCGCTTTCTCTCAAAATGGTACAACCAGAAATTGTAATTTTCTGTTGGTGTTGGTGGTGGTGATGATGTTGTTGTCGTCTTTGTTGGGTTTTTCTGTGGTGTTGGTGTTAGTGTTAGTGGTGGTTGGTGGTGGTGATGGTGATGTTGTTGGTGGTGGTGATGTTGCTGTCGTTTTTTTAGTGTTGGTATTGGTGTCAGTGGTAGTTGGTGTGTAGCTGTTGGTGTAGTCGTTAATGTTGTTGTTGTTGTTGTTGTTGTTGTTGTTGTTGTTGTTGTTGTTGTTGTTGTTGTTGTTGTTGTTGTTGTTGTTGTTGTTGTTGTTGTTGTTGTTGCTGTGTTGCTGTTGTTGTTGCTGTTGCTATTGTTGTTGTTGTTGTTGTTGTTGTTGTTGTTGTTGTTGTTGTTGTTGTTGGTGTTGGCGTTGGCGTCGGTGTTGGCGTTCGGGGTGTTGTTGTTGTTGTTGTTGTTGTTGTTGTTGTTGTTGTTGTTGTTGTTGTTGTTGTTGTTGTTGTTGTTGTTGTTGTTGTTGTTGTTGTTGTTGTTGTTGTTGTTGTTGTTGTTGTTGTTGTTGTTGTTGTTGTTGTTGTTTCATTTTCTGACATTGGTGCGTTTATTCCAGGAATTGATTCCTAAGTACAATACATTTGATGCTTACAACAGCATTTACAAGGTTCTCTTCGCTATCTCTTTAATTTATTTTTTATCGTCAACATAAATCGAACAATTTATACTTAAATAGAAATTTTGAATTTTAGAGTCTCTGAAATAGCATTTCCTGCATTTTGAGGGGGATTTGAAAGAGTTTTGAAGGATATAAATTACCAAACAAAATACCCAAATATATGAATACATCATACCATACAAGGCATACATCATGTAGGAGGACATGTCGTCATTGTCGTGGACTTATGGGGATATGTTTTATAAGTTTATGTTCCAAAATTACTATGTATATTCAGATCTCAGATTGAGATTGTATACAATACGTCTATATGATCGTGATTCTTACTGTTTTAAAATTGGGGTTTCAAATTTACAAGATATTAGCGTATCACGATGTCCAATCTTATTGCAAGGGAGAGGCCATAGCTACGGCCTGTATCAATAATCATTGTTGTACAATATTATTTATGCACGTTTTACACACAAGTGACTGTTGTAATTTGTATAAACAGCTGCTAGTGTATTGCTGTATAATCCTGTATTGGTTGGAACAGGGAAGGGGAGTGACTAGTCACCCAAGTCACACCCCCTGTATCCTCCCCTGCTTTGAGGCCTGGACCTCTCCTTGTGCTGAATAAAATCGTCTGGCGTTAGCCAGAAAAAAAATACTAAAGACTCGTCGTCAGACTTCAAAGTGTTAAAGAGATAGGTTTTAACACTTTGAGGCCTGGGCCTCTCTCTGTGCTGAATAAAATCGTCTGGCGTTAGCCAGAAAAAATACTAAAGATTCGTCGTCAGGCTTCAAAGTGTTAAAGAGATAGGTTTTAACACTTTGAGGCCTGGACCTCTCCCTGTGTTGAATAAAATCGTGTGGCGTTAGCCAGAAAAAATACTAAAGATTCGTCGTCAGGCTTCAAAGTGTTAAAGAGATAGGTTTTAACACTTTGAGGCCTGGACCTCTCCCTGTGCTGAATAAAATCGTGTGGCGTTAGCCAGAATAAACCTTAAAGACTCGTCGTCAGGCTTCAAAGTGTTAACTACAGTACCTCAAACGTCGTTTCTCAGCTCGATACATCTATCTGGTCCATAGCCCTCTTTCCTGGTATCAAAGTCTTTTGTTTTCGGTATCAAAATGCATTTCTTAATTTTCAGAATGTGGACGAAGATGACTTAAGTGGAGAAAAAGGATGTTTCTTTAAAGATGGCAAGAGACGCACTGGTAAATAGCCTCGAGCAATCTCACATTACTCCACGTTGCAATATCTTTTATTTAAGATGGAAATTATGGGAAAGAGTTTAAAATGCATGATTTTTTTTTGCTTTTTTAGATTTTGTTTTGGTTTATCTGGAAGGTGACAAACCACCGCCTCCCAAAAATGCCGAGTATAGACAAACATTTTTAGAAAATCTTGCCAAGTCGCAGTTAGAATTTGAAGAGGTAATGTTTGTTGGTCGGTTCCTTCCTTCCTTCCTTCCTTCCTTCCTTCCTTCCTTCCTTCCTTCCTTCCTTCCTTCCTTCCTTCCTTCCTTCCTTCCTTCCTTCCTTCCTTCCTTCCTTCCTTCCTTCCTTCCTTCCTTCCTTCCTGCCTTCCTCCCTCCCTCCCTCCCTCCCTCCCTCCCTCCCTCCCTCCCTCCCTCCCTCCCTCCCTCCCTCCCTTCCTTCCTTCCGTCCTTCCTTCCTTCCTTCCTTCCTTCCTTCCTTCCTTCCTTCCTTCCTTCCTTCCTTCCTTCCTTCCTTCCTTCCTTCCTCCCTCCCTCCCTCCCTCCCTCCCTCCCTTCCTCCCTCCCTTCCTCCCTTCCTCTCTCCCTACTTTCCTTCTTTTTCTCCTTTCCTTCCTTCCTTCTTTCGTTTTTTTATACTCTATTATTTTAACTTTAGGATGTAACTCAAGACAGGAAAACTAAAGTACATTTTATTAAACTTCACGTCCCTTGGGAAGTCTGTTTATTTTACGCTGAAGAACTGAGTTTTCGAGCCCCCTTAGAGGTATGTTGTGGCGGTCATTTTGGAAGTGAGAAAATAGAAGACTAGAAAACAAAGTAGGTCAAGTCCTGTTAGTTCTTGCTGTCACCATCTGTCGATAGTCTACTTATAGTAGAGTGCTGTGTAGGCAGTGTTTTAGATAGAGCAAAGTGAAAAGATGGTAAACTGCTGAGAATAGTTTTGATAACGAAATACTGACGTTTCAAGCAGAGCCCTTCATCAGAGTAAAAACTAGAGTCCTGCGTACGTACGCAGTGTTTTAGATATAGAGCAAAGTGAAAAGTTGGTAAACTGCCTTTTTATATTTTGCCTTTCTTAAATAATAAAATAATTAGGTGCAACAATACCAGTATCTTTTATGTAAATCATAATTATTTTTTTTGCAGGTGCGTAGCTCTAAAAAGATCAACTGGAGTGATCGAATGCTTACAAAGTTTCACATGCCAAATATATTTAAAGACGAAGTCCCAAACCAACCAGATGACTATTTTACCTGCGAATTTCAAGCCTCGAAAATGAATAAGTAAGAAGCTACTTTGATGGAGGCAATTTACTTAGACCTACTTGGACTACCTAGACCTACTTAGACTTACGTAGACTTACTTAGACTTACTTAGACTTACTTAGACCTACTTGGACCTACTTAGACCTACTTGGACCTACTTAGACCTACTTAGACCTACCTGGACCTAGTTAGACCTACTTGGACCTAACTTGGACCTACTCAGACTTACTTAAGATTACGTAGACCTACTTAGACCTACTTAGATCTACTTAAACCAACTTAGACCTACTTGGACCTACTTAAACCTACTTAGACATACTTAGCCCTACTTAGACATACCTAGCCCTACTTAGCCCTAGTTAGACCTACTTGGACCTAGTTAGACCTACTTGGACCTACTTAAACCTACTTAGACATACTTAGCCCTACTTAGCCCTACTTAGACCTACTTGGACCTACTTGGACCTAGTTAGACCTACTTAGACCTACGTACACCTACTTGGACCTAGTTAGACCTACTTAGACCTTCGTAGACCTATTTAGACCTACTTAGACTTACTTAGACCTACTTAGACCTACTTTAGACCTACTTAGACTTACTTAGATCTACTTAAACCAACTTAGACCTACTTGGACCTACCTAAACCTACTTACACATACTTAGCCCTATTTAGACATACTTAGCCTTACTTAGACCTACTTGGACCCAGTTAGACCTACTTGGACCTACTTTAGACCTTAGGCCTACTCAGACCTACTTAGACCTACTTAGACTTACTTAGACCTACTCAAACCTGCTTAGACCTACTTAGACCTGCTTAGACTTACTTAGACCTACTTTAGACCTTAGGCCTACTCAGACCTACTTAGACCTACTTAGACCTACTTAGACTTACTTAGACCTACTTAGACTTACTTAGACCTACTTAGACCTACTTAGACTTACTTAGAGCTATTTAGACCTACTTTAGACCTACTTAGACCTACTTAGACTTACTTAGACCTACTTTAGACCTACTCAGACCTACTTAGACTTACTTAGATCTACTTAGACTTACTTAGACCTACTTAGACCTACTTAGACCTACTTAGACCTACTTAGACCTACTTAGACCTACTTAGACCTACTTAGACCTACTTAGACCTACTTAGACCTACTTTAGACCTACTTAGACCTACTTGGACCTACTTAAACCTACTTAGACCTACATAGACCTACTTTAGACCTATTTAGACCTACTCAGACCTACTTAGACGTACTTAGACTTACTTAGACCTACTTAGACCTACTTAAACCTACTTAGACCTACATAGACCTACTTTAGACCTACTTAGACCTACTTGGACCTACTTAGACCTACTTAGACCTACATAGACCTACTTTAGACCTATTTAGACCTACTCAGACGAGTAGGTTTAAATAGGTCTAAAGTAGGTCTATGTAGGTCTATGTAGGTCTAAGTAGGTCTAAGTAGGTCAAAGTAGGTCCAAGTAGGTCTAAGTACTTACTTAGACCTACTTAGACCTACTTAGACCTACTAACTTAGACCTGCTTAGACCTGCTTAGACCTGCTTAAACCTACTTAGACCTACTTAGACCTACTTGGACCAACTTAGACTAACTTAGACCTATTTAGACTAACTTAAACTGACGTAGACCTACTTAGACTTACTTGGACCAACTTAGACCAACTTAGACTAACTTATAGACATACTTAGACTAACTTATGCTAGCATAAACCTATTTTAAATGCCAGCTTGGACTTCCTAACAATTTCTCAATGCTTTGTTTGTTACTAGATTTATTGGCAGTGATAACCCAGACAATTACTTCAAAGATACAGAGAGAAGTCGCATAGTAAGTGGATTTATTAATTGTTGTATGACTATAAGCGTGTCCGTATCTGGTCCGGTATCAGGGAGCTTAAGCAAGCTATGATGACGACGGCAATCTAAAGTTCAGTATCTAGCAGAAACCACGAATCATTTACGTAGTATTGAATACTCAAACTATGTTTTTCGACATCCAAAAGCTTTAGAGTTCAAAAAGGATTTTGTCGCATAGTTTGAAGTCAAACTCAACCAACAGGTTTCGCCGTTTCACGAGTGAATGTCGTCCTGAAGACGTGAAAATGATCTGAATAACGTTGTATGTATAGCGGGGACGGCGTTACGATTACTCTTGGGACTAAAAATTATTCATTTTCTTTGTTGTGTGAAGAAAATAATATTTTATTAAAGACGTTGTCCTTGACGTTCGCGTTGTATTTGGTTAAGCTCTCTAATATCAGAGAGACGAAAAGCTACAGAATCAGAGGAAAGGAGGAGTAAGAGAAAGGCTTGAATCAACTGCATATTCATTCAACCTTTGTTAAAAGAACTTGCTACTCCAGAATCGTCTTCTCCAAACACTAGAGATGCTGCTGTTCATTCAGAACTTGCCCTTGTCTCTTGTAGACTGTGGGTATGCCATATAAATAATGTATTTTGTTTTAATTTAGGCGTACGAAATTCTGGAAACTGCTCCATTTGGCAAAAGACAAAGAGGAGAAATAGGTGAAAAGTTGAGACGTGCACTAGAAGTGGCATAACTGAATTTAATCGAGGAGTAAAGTTTTAATAATTTGTTTTTGTATGTTTGTTTGTTTGTTAGGAATTGAAAGATTAGTAGAAGAAGAAGTGTTTGTTGCTGCTTACCCACTCCATGTTGTAAGTAAAATGACGTTTTATTTGAGTTGAAGTGAAGTGAAGTAAAGTGAAGTGAAGTGAAGTGAAGTGAAGTGAAGTGAAGTGAAGTGAAGTGAAGTGAAGTGAAGTGAAGTGAAGTGAAGTGAAGTGAAGTGAAGTGAAGTGAAGTGAAGTGAAGTGAAGTGAAGTGAAGTGAAGTGAAGTGAAGTGAAGTGAAGTGAAGTGAAGTGAAGTGAAGTGAAGTGAAGTGAAGTGAAGTGAAGTGAAGTGGAATAGAATGGAGTAGAGTAGAATAGAATGGAGTGGAGTGAAGTAGATTGGAGTGGAATGAAGTGGAGTGGAGTGGAGTGGAGTGGAATAGAATAGAATGGAGTAGAGTAGAATGGAGTGGAGTGGAGTGGAGTGGAGTGGAGTGGAGTGGAGTGGAGTGGAGTGGAATGGAGTGGAGTGGGATGAAGTGAAGTGGAGTGGTGTGGAGTGGAGTGGAATAAAGTGGAGTAGAGTGGAGTGGAAAAAAGTGGAGTATCGTGGAACAGAGTGAAGCGGAGTAGAGTGAAGTGAGGTGGAGTGGGGTGGAGTGGAGTAGAATGAAGTGAGATGGAACGGAGTGAAGTGAAGTGAAGTGATGTGGATTGGATTGGAATGGAATGAAATGAAGTGAAGTGGAGTGGAATGGAGTGAAGTGAAATGGAGTGGAGTGGAGTGGAGTGGAGTGTGGAGTGGAGTGTGGAGTGGAGTGTGGAGTGGAGTGTGGAGTGGAGTGTGGAGTGTAGTGTGGAGTGTAGTGTGGAGTGTAGTGTGGAGTGGAGTGTGGAGTGGAGTGTGGAGTGGAGTGTGGAGTGGAGTGTGGAGTGGAGTGTGGAGTGGAGTGTGGAGTGGAGTGTGGAGTGGAGTGTGGAGTGGAGTGTGGAGTGGAGTGTGGAGTGGAGTGTGGAGTGGAGTGTGGAGTGGAGTGTGGAGTGGAGTGGAGTGTGGAGTGGAGTGTGGAGTGGAGTGTGGAGTGGAGTGTGGTGTGGTGTGGAGTGGAGTGGAGTGGAGTGGAGTGGAGTGGAGTGGGGTGGAGTGGAGTGGAGTGGAGTGGAGTGGAGTGGAGTGGAGTGGAGTGGAGTGGGGTGGAGTGGAGTGGAGTGGAGTGGAATGGAGTGGAGTAAAGTGTAGTAAACTAGATTGGAGTGAAGTGGAGTAAATTGATATAAATGTATAAAATGCAATACTAGTACATTTCTCTACCTCTAGGGGCCATATGAATTACCTCGGGAGTATAAAGAAGGTCCGGATGGTCCCGAAGAAGTCAAGTTGAATACAAGACAGGTAGGGCAAAGATACGCACGCGCGGGTGTGTGATAAGAAATTTGAATGAAACCTTAATTGCCGCCAACAAAGACCGTATTGTGCCTGACTTTCATTGGCCATGCATTATCAGTTGTTTGGCTAGTTTTACTCAGTTCAAATCAAAACAGAAAACAAAACACAAAACAAAACAAAACAAAACAAAACGAAACGAAACGAAACGAAACGAAACGAAACAAAAGCCCGATTAAACAATTATATTTTTTAATTATAATTTCTAATGCATAATTATATTATTTCTTTGCTAGGTTCTTAAAGAATATTGGGCTAGGTGGGGAAAGTGGTTCAAATATCAACCATTGGATCACATAAGGTACACAAGTGTTGTTGCTAGGAGTTATGATGTTACCCCTTACGAAAACAGTCTATAGGTGCCTACAGTCAACCTTTAGAAAACGTTCCAATTGCCTATAGAACAACTTGATGCTTATAGAAATCTATAGGTGGTCGTATATGGGCTTGTATGCCTTCCAATTGCCTATAGAAAGCTATAGAATCCTGTAGACTACTCTTTATGGGTCACCTTAGGGACAGAATCATACTACTCCAAAATAATGTAACAATATTATATATATATATATATATATATATATATATATATATATATATATATATATATATATATATATATATATATATATATATATATATATATACTCTAACTGAGAATTTTGTTTGCGTAGAGTAAGGTGACCTTCTTTATTTAAAATTCTTTATTTAAATTTTTTATAGAGAATATTTTGGAGAAAAGATTGGAATCTATTTTGCGTGGCTTGGTGAGTTTTGTAATAAATAAGTAAATAAATAAATAAATAAATAATTTTTATGTACTGTATAATAAACGAGCAGGAGTGTTTTATCAGATATAAAGACACGAGGCGAAGCCGAGTGTTTTTATATCTGATAAAACACGAACTGCGAGTTTATTATACGGCTTCAAAAACGAACCACTTGGTAAGTTGATTGGCGGAGTTAGTTTGAAAAATAACCTTGTCTAAGCCGAGAAAATCAAAGCTAAAGTTTATGTAAATCAGGAGAAATCTTTATCAGATATAAAGATACGATACGGTCATGATTTTCTTTTGTGTTTTCCTCATGAATTAATGAGTTTTTGAAATATTTTTCTTCATTTTCTTTATATATTCTTTCTATTATTTTTATTCTCAGGTCAATACACAGCATGGCTTCTTGCTCCATCGTTAATTGGCATGTTGGTGTTTTTCTATGGCTGCGCTACTTTGAAAGGCTCAGACAATAGACCAGCGTAAGTCTTTTACAACATGATCATAATGTTATTCATGAATAGTTTTGATAACGAAATACTGACGTTTTGAGCAGAGCCTTTAACAGAGTAAAATGTTATTTTCAGTTCACTCTGATGAAGGGCTTCGCTTGAAACGTTAGTATTTCGTTATTAAAACTGTTCTCGGCAGTTTACCATCTTTTCACTTTGCTCTACCTAAAACACTGCCTACACAGCACTCCACTTTTTACTCTGATGAAGGGCTCTGCTTGAAACGTCAGTATTTCGTTATTAAAACTATTCTCAACAGTTTACCATCTTTTCACTTTGCTCTATCTAAAACACTGACTACACACTGACAGCACTCTACTTTTTATCAGGGCTGTAGGCAGGATTTTTTAGTCAGGGGGCAGTAAGACTGCCCAATTTCCAGGGGGGTCCGGGTTATGCTCCCCTGGAACATTTTTGAAATTTGAGTCTCTGAAATGGCATTTCCCGCGATTTGACATCGTATTTGAGCAAAATTTTGAACATTTTAAAACATTTTTTAAGACACATTCTCTCATTTTTACAGATTTTGTCTAAAACTACAGTATTACATATTTACAAAGACAACTACAGTTATTTGCAACTCACTTGTCA
Source organism: Corallium rubrum (assembly GCA_964035015.1). Classification (NCBI taxonomy): domain Eukaryota; kingdom Metazoa; phylum Cnidaria; class Anthozoa; order Scleralcyonacea; family Coralliidae; genus Corallium; species Corallium rubrum. The sequence continues at coordinate 7,666,113 of OZ036006.1, forward strand.
CTTTTCACCAAAATGTTCAGAAGTTCGTTACGAAGTTCGTTGGGAAGTTCAAAGTTTGAACTACGCAATTGATTTCCCCTGCTGCCCCCTCACTATCTACGGCCCTGCTTTTTACTCTGGTGAAGGGCTCCGGTCAAGACGTCAATATTCCGTTATTAAAACTATTCTGGGCAGTTTACCATCTTTTCACTTTGCTCTATCTAAAACACTGCCCTCTACGTTTGTAATATTTGTTGTTGAGTCTTTGGCCTGTTGGCTTAGGTTTTCATCACAACATTTGTTTTAATTGAAGCTATTGTAATTATTGTAATTTTTGTTTTCTCTTAGTTTGGAAGTTTGTGAATATCCTGAGTGGACATTTAAGATGTGTCCGTTATGTGATGAAGATCTTGGTTGTAAATATTGGGACTTGAAGATGAGCTGTGGAACGGGGAAGGTGCGACTTCTTTGTGATTATTAATAATAGTGATGATGATGGTGGTGGTGATGGTGGTGATGGTGGTGGTGATGGTGATGGTGGTGGTGGTGGTGGTGGTGGTGGTGGTGGTGATGGTGATGGTGATGTAGTATGTGGCGGTAACGATGTTGATGATGATGATGGTGGTGATGATGATGATGATGGTGGTGATGGTGATGTAGTATGTGGCAGTAATGATGATGTTGATGATGGTGATGATGATGTGATGATGGTGATGATGATGATGGTGACGATGATGATGATGATGATGGTGATGATGGTGATGGTGATGATGATGATGGTGATGATGATAGTGATGATGATAGTGATGGTGATGGTGATGATGGTGATGATGATGATGGTGATGATGATGATGGTGATGATGATGGTGATGGTGGTGATTGTTGTGATGATGATGATGATGTTGTATTATGTGGTGGTGATGATGTTGATGGTGGTGGTAGTAAGGCTCCCTTCTTCCATCCTTCTTTTCTTCCATCCATTCTTTCTTGCTTTATTTATGTAAGAATTCTTTGATTTTAGATTGCGTATCTTTTTGATAACGCTGCTACAGTATTTTACGCTATATTTGTTTCGTTTTGGGGTAAGTCCACTTCATACTGATGCACTCTATTTTGTTACTTATAAATGTCTAAAACAATAATTAAACTATAAATTTACGTTCTTTGGTTTAGCTGTGTTTTTCTTGGAATTCTGGAAAAGAAAGGAGATTACTTTGGCTTATCATTGGGACGTTTTAGAATATGAAGATGCCGCTGTTAGTAGTAGTACTCTTGTATTTATTTTTGCATGACTGAAACATTGCCGGCACGCGAGGACAAGCGATTCGAAGAGTTATTATGAATCACCAACACACCGGGCGTGAACCCGGTGACATTAGGCGTTTTTTTAACTTTAAAAAAACATTAAAAAATTAATTTTGGAACAAAATTATAATGTAGCCTATTTAGAGGATTTTGCATGTATAAACTGCAGATACAAATTAACATTCACTTGTACTCAATAATTATACAAGAGCGTGTTAATTTTATCATTAATCAATTTCAAAATTAATGAAGGCCATCTCGCAGAATACTAATGTAAAGATGTTTTACACCTTCTTTAAATAAAGTTCATTCATTCATTCATTCATTCATTCATTCATTCATTCATAAAACGTGTCAGACGTTTGGTAGACGTTCGCCAAGCTCAATTGGGGACTTTTAAGATGCTAGGACAACGACGGCGGTTAAAACGCAAGATAAGTTTTACAATTTAAAGAAGTCTCCGTTAACTGACTATTATATTTGATATTTGAAGCTAGTTTAATGACTTCCAAAACGCTCCAACACTGCTAAAATGATTACAGTGTCCGTATTGAAGTCAATCGCAAGCAACAGTTCTCATCTTTTGGCCGTTGATGTCGTCGTGAAGACGTGGAAATGCTCTAAGTGCCGTTGTATAAAGAACGAGGATGGTGTTGAGATTACTCTTGGGTTTAAAATTATTCATTCTCTTTGTTTTTCAAAAAGAATTATTTGGCCTAAAGCACGTCGTCGTTGAGGTTGACATCGTAGATCTTAAAGTCCCTAATACCGTGTCTGGAGCTCAGATATCTTTTCTCAGTAATTGAGCTTGGCGAACGTCCACCAAACGTCTGTCACATTACACCAAACTCACAAACGTACCACATGCAGCACTACATGTATACGTACAACTTATCACGACATTATAAAACGTGAATTGGTTTAATATTCTGTCTTTGTATTCTAGGAGCGACCAAGACCGACATTTGCAGCTCTCGCTCCTACGGTAGCCAGGAATCCAGTGACTGGAATTATGGAACCACATTTCCCAGATGAACGAAGAACTCATCGAGTCTTCTCTGGGATAGCAGTCGTTCTTACCATGGTGAGGAGAATCTTGTAGAAAAAATAATACAAGCTAGACAAGTGCTGTAGAAGCTTTCGTAAGACATTAATACTCAGAAAAGCTTTGAGTTCCAGAAAAGATCCGAGTCGCATCTTGAGCTCAGAGTTTTTTTGCCACCTTGGTGCGTTTACACGATCATTTAACAATCCCTTACTAAAACACGTACGCCGTTATTGAACATGGCGGACGAGCTATATTTTTGGTTTTGGAAGCTTCGTATGGGTAGCGTGCGTTAAAGAACAACGGAAGACATTGATACACGAGAAGGAGTACAAAGAATTGCGAGATGGAAGCTTCTACCGCAGGGCAAAAACAATGCATTTTATCGTATTAATAACACCGTATTAATAGCAAGCGTTTTTCAATTAATAGCAAGCGTTATTAATAGCAAGCGCGATTAACTGATCGTGCTCAGTTTCATCCACCTCCTTGAGGTGGTGCAAACTAATCGCGATTAATTTACGCCGATCTGTTTACACGGACATTTAAGCCCACTTTAAGTCCGAGGTGTCTCAGATCCCGCTTAAATTTTGGCCGTGCAAACAGGGCTTATAACTCGACAGCTTTTTACAGCAAGAACTGTGTAAACTAAGCACAAGTTGTTGCACCACTGAGTAACGTCTAGTGAAGTTGAAACTTATCTTCAATTGTTTTCTCAATCCTTAGGTATCTCTTGTATTGGTGTTTATGGTTGGTGTTATTGTTTACAAGTTATTGGTTTATCGACCGCTGGCTAAAAATCCTTCTACTAAAGCTAAAGCACAACAAATTGCAAACATGACTGGAGCAATGGTCAATTTAATGACCATTATGATCCTTAGTAGGGTAAGAAAATTTTGAACTTCAATCCCTAATTGCTCTTAACTGCTCCCCTTATAGTTCCTTATAGTTCTTTGCTATTCCTTGACGTCTTTTAGTATCCCATGGTATCTCTTGGTGTCCCTTTTTATCGCTTGGTGTCCCTTTTATCTCTCTGTGTTCGTTTTTGTCCCTTTAATCCCTTGTTCCTTTTTATTCCTTGGTGTCCCGTTTTATCCCTAGGTGTCCTTTTTATCACTTGGTGTCCCTTTTTATCCCACGGCGTCCCATTTTATCCCTTGGTGTCTCTTTTTATCCCATAGTGTTCCTTTTATCCATTCGTGTCCCTTTTTATCCCGTGGTGTTCCTTTTTATCTCTTGGCATCGCTTTAATCCCTTGTTGTTCCTTTCTATTCCTTCGTGTCCCATTTTATCCCATGGCATCCCTTTTTATCCCTTGGTGTCTCTTTTCCCCCTGGTGTTCCTTTTTATCCCTTGGTGTCCCTTTTTTCCCCTTGTCCCTTATTGTCTTGTTGCATTTCTTTTCCGTCGTTTATTATCCTTTGACGTTCCTTACTGCTGTTTGCCATCTTTTACTATTTTATGCTGTCTATTTATATTCTTTTCTGCTCTTTTTGCATTCGTATTTTTTCTTTCCTCTTTTTTTATTATGTTATATTATTTTATTAACCCACTCTTGCTAAATCCTTTTTTTCCTTGATTTACTATTGTTCTGATTATTTTCTATAACACTATAATTCTTAAAAAGTGTAATAGAATTCATCTATTGTTGTAGGATTAAATTTATTTTACAATATTTTTTTATTGATTTGTTATGTTAATTTGTAATTTTCCCCTCAGTTTTACCAGTCTATTTCTTTTTTTCTTTCACTTATATGATTAATTTTCTTTCGGTTTACTCTAGGTGTATGAAAAAGTTGCTCTAGCTTTGAATCATTGGGGTAAGTTAAGTAAACAAAAAATGGAAACTTTTTTGAATTCAAAATACAACTCAGGCTGTATGTTCGTATGCCACTGACCGCGGTTGATCTTTCCCGTCTGCAGATTATATGTGACGAAAAAATCATCTGGCATTAGCCAGAGTAAAATAGATATATAACATTTGAGAATTGAATGCTGCTACAGAAAGGGTATGCCTTCCTTAAAGTGTCATGAAGTGAAAAATTCGTTGGCATTTTTGTTGTTTTATTGTACAGAGGAGCACTCACTGAAAATTTCAAGTGAATCTGATGCGTAGTTTTCGCGCTATTAGCTCTCAAAGTTTGCCATGGCTAGTTCGTTCTTGGAGAAAAATTGGGCTTTCGATAACAATGCTTATGACGTACGCGAATGGACAACTATGCATAAGAACAATAGATTTCACTATTAATGATCCATCAGCGTGTACTACGTACATTCCCCAAAATAGACTATCCACGGCAAATTTTGAGAGTTGATAGCGCGAAAACTACACATCAGATTATCTTGAAATTTTCAGTGAGTGCTCCTGTCATGCTCCTCTGTACAATAAAACAACAAAAATGTCAACGTATTCACTTCATAGACAATTTAATCATATCCTAACTTATTTTGATTCGTCTTTCTAGAAATGCATCGAACACAAACAGAGTACGAAGACAGTCTTACATTCAAAGTTTTCTGTTTTCAATTCGTCAATTTCTATTCTTCGATTTTCTACATCGCTTTCTTCAAGGGAAAGTAAGTTAGACAAGATATTTTTCTACTTTAAGCCGGTTTTCCACTAGGCGACATTTTCGCGCGAAGCGACTTTTTCTTTTGTCTCATGAGCTCTGAGCTGGAACTAATCAGAAATCTATTGAATTTGAGCAAAAGAAAGTCGCTTCGCGCGAAAAAAATCGCCTAGTGGAAAACCGGCTTAAAGCTCACTCACACTCCCAGTCAATAAGTGCAACTCAACACTCAATGAGTCTCACCCTCACTGAGTATGAGACTACACTCACTCTCTAACTATTCAATTGAATGGCAACTTCGACCCGGGTATATACAAGATGCTAACGCATGGTCTTCTCAATATTTAGGATGATTGGTTATCCTGGAAACTACAATAGATTGATGGGTTTGAGACAGGAAGAGGTAAAGTTCTAGGCTATGGCATACCATATCATATACCATACCATTCCATTCCATTCCATACCATACCATACCATACCATACCATACCATACCATACCATACCATACCATACCATACCATACCATACCATACCATACCATACCATACCATACCATACCATACCATACCATACCACGCCACGCCACGCCACGCCACACCATACCATACCATACAGGTGCGGTGCGGTGCGGTGCGGTGCGGTGCGGTGCGGTGCGGTGCGGTGCAGTGCAGTACAGTACAGTACAGTAACATACCCCAATCACAGTAAGTCCTATTCACGGTCTTCTTTTCTCTTCATCTTCCAGTGTGGTCCAGGTGGTTGTCTGATGGAGTTAGCTCAACAACTAGTCATTATTATGATTGGTAAACAATTAATAAACAACGTACAAGAGGTCATGATTCCGTAAGTTATCCACATCTTCTCTCTTTCCTTGCCATTCTGTTTCATATTCTTAACTATTCTTCTTGAATCCCTATTGTTCTAGCTTGATTAGGTTCTCGTAATTTTGGTTCTTTTTCTTTCAGAGTGGTGAAGCAATGGATTGCGCGCAAGAAGAGAGGAAAGCGTGGTGACGAAGTGAGGTCACGCTGGGAACAAGATTATGAATTAATACCAAATGAAGGACTTTTTGGAGAATATCTTGAAATGGGTATGGCAATATATTTTACTCTGATGAAGGACTCCCTCTGAAACGTCAGTATTTCGTTGGTTTTCGTTAGTAAAAACCTTTGCAGTTTACCAACTTTTCACTTTCCTTATATATGTTGATATAAACCTGATTTCAAAAACTCATTAATAATTCATGAGGAAAACACAAAGGAAATCAGTACCATGTCCGTGGTTTTATATCTGATAAAGAAACCTCCTGATTTACATAAACTTTAGCTTTGATTTTCTCGGCTTAGACAACGTTATTTTTCATGTGGCTAAATGTAATTAGGCAAGGTAAAAAAGGAGACAATGCTAGTCAGTGGTCACTCATGATAACATGTGGGGATTATCTCAGCGCTCATCAAAGTCTTGTCAGCGTGGTCTGAGCTTGACTTGCGCGCGCCAAAGTCTTGTCAGCGTGGTCTGAGCTTGACTTGCGCTCATCAAAGTCTTGTCAGCGTGGTCTGAGCTTGACTGGTTTGCGCGCGCTATCTATTATTAGATATTTGGTCAGTGGTCACTCATTTATAATATGTGGGGATTGTCTCATTGCTCATCAAAGTCTTGTCAGCGTGGTCTGAGCTTGACTGGTTTTGCGCGCGCTGTTTAGTGACCCACCCACCCACTCCTGATGGAATGCATGGTAAGTATATATTTCCACTGCTTTGACAGTGTGACTGGTGCCCGGAGGTGGGCTGTGGCGGGGTTGCCATGGTTACCTCTGATCAGGGGGTGGCATCCCCCCTGTGGCTTGGCACCAATCCTCCAATAACGTCAATTGGCGATCTATTTTTAAAACTTACTACGCCAATGAACTTACCAAATGGGTCATTTTTTAAGCTATCTAAAACATACGGCTATCACTTCGTGTTTTAAATCTGATGAAAGACTACTGTTCATGTTTTATATATTACTTAATTATATTCTTTACTGTCCAGGGGTTTTTCTATTGACAGTTAAGAAAAATCGTCTGACGTCGTTAGCCCAAGAAACGTCCAAAACCTAAACGGCCTAGAAACTTAAGAGATTGAATTGTTCTTTAACACATCTCTTCCTGAGCTGGTCAGAAACGGCACCCTTTATATTTTTACTCTGTCTAACACCAGACAATTTGACGTGTCAAAGGGAGAACCCCCGGACATCCTAGGCAGTGATGGGTTAACCCTTTATCGCCCAGTAGCCACTCCATTGACGAGTAAAATCATCTGGCGTTAACCAGAGTAAAATACTAAAGACATCGTTGGGCGATAAAGGGTTAACTGAGATAGTCTATTAACCTTTATCACCCAGTAGCCACTCCATTGACGAGTAAAATCGTCTGGCGTTAGCCAGAGTAAAATACTAAAGACATCGTTGGGTGATAAAGGATTAACTGAGATAGTCTATTAACCTTTATCGCCCAGTAGCCACTCCATTGACGAGTAAAATCGTCTGGCGTTAGCCAGAGTAAAATACTAAAGACATCGTTGGGCGATAAAGGGTTAACTGAGATAGTCTATTAACCCTTTATCGCCCAGTAGCCACTCCATTGACGAGTAAAATCGTCTGGCGTTAGCCAGAGTAAAATACTAAAGACATCGTTGGGTGATAAAGGGTTAACTGAGATAGTCTATTAACCCTTTATCGCCCAGTAGCCACTCCATTGACGAGTAAAATCGTCTGGCGTTAGCCAGAGTAAAATACTAAAGACATCGTTGGGCGATAAAGGATTAACTGAGATAGTCTATTAACCCTTTATCGCCCAGTAGCCACTCCATTGACGAGTAAAATCGTCTGGCGTTAGCCAGAGTAAAATACTAAAGACATCGTTGGGCGATAAAGGGTTAACTGAGATAGTCTATTAACCCTTTATCGCCCAGTAGCCACTCCATTGACGAGTAAAATCGTCTGGCGTTAGCCAGAGTAAAATACTAAAGACATCGTTGGGTGATAAAGGGTTAACTGAGATAGTCTATTAACCCTTTATCACCCAGTAGCCACTCCATTGACGAGTAAAATCGTCTGGCGTTAGCCAGAGTAAAATACTAAAGACATCGTTGGGCGATAAAGGGTTAACCGAGATAGTCTATTAACCCTTTATCGCCCAGTAGCCACTCCATTGACGAGTAAAATCGTCTGGCGTTAGCCAGAGTAAAATACTAAAGACATCGTTGGGCGATAAAGGATGAACTGAGATAGTCTATTAACCCTTTATCGCCCAGTAGCCACTCCATTGACGAGTAAAATCGTCTGGCGTTAGCCAGAGTAAAATACTAAAGACATTGTTGGGCGATAAAGGGTTAAACAACAACTATTTTTCATAATGCTGATTTAATATAAATCACCAATTTTTTGTGCTTGTTTATTTTTAGTTCTTCAGTTTGGTTTCATTACAATTTTTGTCGCTGCTTTTCCCTTGGCTCCATTTTTCGCTCTGGCTAACAATATTTTTGAAATTCGTATTGATTCGGATAAATTCGTATGCGAAGTTCGTCGACCAATCGCCGACCGGGCTCAAGACATCGGGATTTGGTTTAATATTCTTGACAGTGTTGCAAAGATAGCTGTCATAAGTAATGTAAGTAGCACGCGGGACGAGGATGAGGGACGAGGATGGTGATGGTGGTAGCGATGGTGATGATGGTGGTGATGGTCCAGGTGGTTGTGGTGATGGTAATGATAATGATAATGATGGTGATGATGATGGTAATAGTGGTGATGATGATGGTGATGGTGATGATGGTAATGATGATGGTTGTGATAATGATGGTGATGATGATGATGGTAATAGTGATGATGATGATGGTGGTGATGATAATGGTTGTGATAATGATGGTGATGGTGGTGATGATGATGGTGATGATGATCGTTGTGATAATGATGGTGATGATGATGATGATGATGATGATGATGATGATGATAGTGGTGATGATGATGGTGATGATGATGGTTGTGATGGTGATAGTGGTGATGATGGTGATAGTGATGATGATGATGATGGTGATAGTGGTGATGGTGATGGTGGTGATGATAATGGTTGTGATAATGATGATGATAGTGGTGATGATGATGGTGATTGATGATGATGGTTGTGATAGTGATAGTGGTGATGGTGATGGTGATGGTGATGATGGTGATAGTGATGATGATGATGATGATGGTAGTGGTGGTAATAATGGTTGTGATAGTGGTGATGGTGGTGATGGAAATTAATGGTTGTGGTGGTGGTGATGATGGTGGTAATGGCGATCCATAATGTGGCAATTAATAACAAACAGCTCAGTTCTTACTGATATTTTTCTTTCTTTCTTTCTTTCTTTCTTTCTTTCTTTATTTCAGTCTTTTCTCATTGCGTTTACGTCATCATTCCTTCCCAAGCTTCTCTATAGATACTCGGTCTCTCCAAATGGTTCTCTTGAAGGTTTCACTAATTATTCTTTAGCGTGGGCACCAGTCAATACAACTAAAGAACCTTGTAGGTAAGAAATAATGAAAATTAAGGTAGAAAAGTGAACTTTTTGTAGTGTGTTGTACAGTTTATTGTAGAAACTTAAATACTCAAGTTATACATTTTAATTAACTTCTTTTGCCAGTATCTTTCTTGATTTTAAAATCCGCTGTAGAGTAGAATGTAGCATCGCTTTTTATCCATCGAATTACATCTATGACATCATAAACTAAGTATGACGTCATAGATGTTACTTATGTTTGACGTCATACGTGTAATTAACTATGACGTCATGTGTGATACATGAACTATCGTACGTGATAAATGAAGTATGACGTCACATGTGATAAATGAAGTATGATGCCATAGGTGATACTTATGTTGACGTCATACGTAATAAATCATATGACGTCATGTGTGATACAAGTATAATGTCATATGTGATAAATGAAGTATGTCACGTGTAATAAGTAAAATATGACGTCATATGTGATTAATGAAGTATGACGTCATACGTGATAAACGAAGTATGACGTCACACGTGATAAATGAGTATGACGTCATAGTTACTAAATGAAGTATGACGTCATAGGTTGTAAATGAAGTATGATATCACGTGTTGTATGAAGTATATGTGGTTTTGATTGTCTCAATTTTTATTTTAGATATTTGCAGTTTCGTGATGATAAAGGTTCTCACACGTCATTTTACTGGCATCTTCTTGCGCTAAAGTTAGGATTTGTCATATTATTTGAGGTTGGTTATTCAGGAATACAAGATTAATTAAAATAATACGCCGCCCATGGTTGAAGTCACTCAAGTCTTTAAAATGTTGATAGCGTTTAAATTATTCATTAATTAATGAATCCATCCTAACCAAAGAATTCAAATTCATTTACTTTTTCCCGGCTATGCTTTAAAAACTTCGTTTACAGCACTAGATTTCTCAAAATCTTTTATCTGTAGTATTTGAATTTTTTGTTTGTGTATTTCAATCAATTTTTCCTTTCAACTAACATTTTCTTTAAATTTTACGTAGCATTTCGTGTTCTTCGTGTCCGCCATGATTGATCTCTTAGTTCCTGATATTCCCAAAGATCTTGACATTGTTATTAAACGAGAACAATATCTTGCCAAACAAGCTCTAGCCGAGCACCAAGGTCACATGGGAAAAAGCGAAGATAGCCCGGATGAACTCGACGATGACGATGGCGTATAGGGGCGAAAGAAAATGGCGGGAAATTCTCTCTTTCAAGATTATCTACATTTTTTAAAGGAGATTAAAATTACAAGTGGTCGTAAAACAGATCACAAATAATAATTTCAAAAAATGTAGAAAGGCTCCATTTGGCTCTATTGTACGGTAATGGATGGTTATTGCGTCGTGAAGAATTGGGGAAAAAGTCGTCAAAATGAAGAAGATCTACTCTTTATTTAAAAAAATCGGGGTTAATTGCACAAATTAAAATAATAAATATAATACTTGGCTATGTATGAGCTGTACGCTGAGTCCTTTATCACATTACACTAAAAATAATAAATCGATCTTTTAATGGTCCTTTTCACCAGTAGCGGCTCCATTTTGAATTCACAATGCATTGTGGTTTATCCAGGGTAACAAATTTTAGATTGACAATCCAAATATGAACGTTGTAATATTAGTAAAAGTAATAATTATTGGACGTATAAGGATACATTTGTCATGAATCTATCCTTATACGTCCGAGAATTGCTGCTTTTACCAATATGACAACGATCATGTTCAGACATTGTTGCCACGAAAGTATTTATAAAGAAAAAATTACCTCAGGCTCATTGTGTCTTCCAGGCTTGGACTGGCCATTGTGCCAATGGCACACGCGCCCCCTCCCTCAACTACGCCCAATGAACAAAATTTGCTAAACTGAGATATAAAATATAATATGGCTGCCCACTGCATGTAGTTTGTTACTGAATAATACTGCTTTAACTCTTAAATTCATGTTGTATGGTAGCAAGAGGTAGACAGAAGAGTTGCTATTCCGTAAGATATATTTTATTCCGGCAAATGGTAAACCTGTAGGCCACTTTCGTGTCGTTTTTATATACAGTTTCTGTAAATTAGTCATACGTAGGGGAACAATGACAACAACAATCACCAATTTTGAAATCTTTCTATTTACAGAGTCTTGTGGGCAAATTTGTCAGTAATCCACCTTAGTAGGCCAATGTCATTATTTATTAATTTCTTTTTTTAACTGCGCCCCTCTCCCTAATGGCACCGTCCCCAATACGAAGCCAGTCCGACTCTGGAGTCTTCACACGTTACTCTGGATAGACCACAATGCATTGCGAATTCAAGATGGCGCCGCTATTGGTAAAAAGGTCCATTCAATTCTCATGGTTTTCAAATGTCCGTATGGTGCACAACCTAGTATAGATGAGCGTACGTCTTGAAATATAGAAAAATTCTCTTATAAATTACTATCTAAATAGTGTTTAACTTGCTTCCTCATCTCAGCTGATATAGACATGCTAGTTCAATAAACTTTGTGTTATATTATGCTTTGCCAACATGAAATAAATTGTGCTATTTTGAACTGTAGTAAGTTGTTTTTTCACAAGATATTTCATTGTAGGGTTATATTTGATTGTGTCGGTCACGTTGGCACAATAAAATAGACGATGATGGTATTCTTGTCGTGAGAGAAGGAAGAAGAAAGAGAGGCAAGGTGGAGAGGGAGGGAGGAAAGGAGGAAGAAAGGGAAGGAAGCTAGTGAAAAGGAAGGAGAGAAGGAAGGAGAAAGGGAGTCAAGGTGGAGAGAGGGAGGGAGGAAGAAAGGGACGGAAGCTGGTTAAAGGGAAGGAGAGAAGGAAGGAGAAAGGGAGGCAAAGGCAAGGTGGAGGGAGGGAAGGAGGAAGAAAGGGAGGGAAGCTAGGGAGAGGGAAGGAGAGAAGGAAGGAGAAAGGGAGGCAAGGTGGAGGGAGGGAAGGAGGAAGAAAGTGAGGGAAGCTGGTGAAAGGGAAGGAGGGAAGGAAGGAGAAAGGGAGGCAAGGTGGAGGGAGGGAAGGAGGAAGAAAGGGAGGGAAGCTGGTGAAAGGGAAGGAAGCTGGTGAAAGGGAAGGAGAGATGGAGGGAGAAAGGGAGGCAAGGTGGAGGGAGGGAAGGAGGAAGAAAGGGAGGGAAGAGAGGGAAGGGAAGAGAAAGGGAGGCAAGGTGGAGAGGGAGGGAGGGAAGGAGGAAGAAAGGGAGGGAAGCTGGTGAAAAGGAAGGAGAGAAGGAGGGAGAAAGGGAGGCAAGGTGGAGGGAGGGAAGGAGGAAGAAAGGGAGGGAAGCTGGTGAAAGGGAAGGAGAGAAGGAAGGAGAAAGGGAGGCAAGGTAGAGACAGGGAGGGAGGGAAGGAGGAAGAAAGGGAGGGAAGCCAGGGAGAGGGAAGGAAGGAGAAAAGGGAGGGAAGCTGGTGAAAGGGAAGGAGAGAAGGAATGAGAAAGGGAGGCAGGGGGGAGGGAGGGAAGGAGGAAGAAAGGGAGGGAAGCTAGGGAGAGGGAAGGAAGGAGAAAGGGAGGTGAGGTGGAGAGGGAGGGAGGAAAGGAGGAAGAAAGGGAGGGAAGCTGGTGAAAAGGAAGGAGGGAAGGAAAGAGAAAGGGAGGCAAGGTGGAGGGTGGGAAGGAGGAAGAAACGGATGGAAGCTGGTGAAAGGGAAGGAGAGAAGGAAGGAGAAAGGGAGGCAAGGTGGAGGGAGGGAAGGGGGAAGAAAGGGAGGGAAGGTGGTGAAAGGGAAGGAGAGAAGGAAGGAGAAAGGGAGGCAAGGTGGAGGGAGGGAAGGGGGAAGAAAGGGAGGGAAGGTGGTGAAAGGGAAGGAGAGAAGGAAGGAGAAAGGGAGACAAGGTGGAGGGAGGGAAGGAGGAAGAAAGGGAGGGAGGCTGGTGAAAGGGAAGGAGAGAAGGAAGGAGAAAGGGAGGCAATGTGGAGAGAGGGAAGGAGGAAGAAAGGGATGGAGGCTGGTGAAAGGGAAGGAGAGAAGGAAGGAGAAAGAGAGGCAATGCGGAGAGAAGGAAGGAGAGAAGGAAGGAGAAAGGGAGTCCAGGTGGAGAGGGAGCGCGGAAAGGAGGAAGAAAGGGAGGGAAAGAGGAAGAAAGGGAGGGAAGCTGGTGAAAGGGAAGGAGAGAAGGAAGGAGAAAGGGAGGCAAGGTGGAGACAGGGAGGGAGGGAGGGAGGGAAAAAGGAAGAAAGGGAGGGAAGCTAGGGAGAGGGAAGGAAGGAGAAAAGGGAGGGAAGGTGGTGAAAGGGAAGGAGAGAAGAAAGGAGAAAGGGAGGCAAGGTGGAGGGAGGGAAGGAGGAAGAAAGGGAGGGAAGCTAGGGAGAGGGAAGGAAAGAGAAAAGGGAGGGAAGGTGGTGAAAGGGAAGGAGAGAAGGGAGGAGAAAGGGAGGCAAGGTGGAGAGGGAGGGAGGAAAGGAGGAAGAAAGGGAGGGAAGCTGGTGAAAGGGAAGGAAGGAGAAAGGCAGGGAAGCTGGAGAGAGGGAGGGATTGGGAGAGAAACTGGAGAAAGCTTCCCCTGGCGAACACTTGGACTAGAGTGGTCAGTGATGGCCGAACGATGTTTTATATTCGAGGGAATAATTCATCAAATAGCATGATGAAGGATTTATTTCAACTCCCTAGCAAATTCTGGGCCATTTTTATCCTCCATCTTGAAATATATTGGAGGGCTTAGCTCCTTTGTCAAAAATATTGGAAGGGGCTAAAGCTCTTTTGAGAGTCGTTTCCGAGGAAAGCTTTCAATAACTGACAGGATTTTCTCAAAGATTTTTTTATTAAGTTTAGGTTAAGTTTTAACCTTAACTGTGCAAATGAAATACTTGTTGAAAGATTTAATTCCATTTTGTCAGCCAGACTAATTCATTTAATGAAATTGGTTCGAAACTCTAAAAAACTAATATTAGTCCAACACCCATCAAATTCAAAGCAGGCAGTTGTTCAACGAACTTCATCAAATGAAACACTTCTGCTGCCAACACTTGTAGGGCAGACAAATTTCGGGTCGGTTGTATGCTTGTAGTGTTTTTACTATAGATCGTTTTCATGATTCCAGCCTGAGATTCAGTTCACGCCAGCCTAATCTCAGGTCTATTATAAGTAAAATTGGGCATTTCACTCGATTACATAGCATGTTCTAAGCTTTTTGGGTGAAGGAAAATTCGAGTGTAGAATATATACATTTTAGACCAAACCGGGACCAGTTGCGAAAAATGCAACTACACAGGCCTTCCGGCAGGAATTATAATGTACCCAATTCTCTCCTGGCATTACCACCTTATTATATATACAGAACTCGCGATCAAGCTCTCGGCAACGCCCTCCGTGGCTCAGTGGTCAGAGCATTGCACTAGAATCGCAAGGTCGTGGGTTCAATTCCTGCCGGAAGGCCTGTGTAGTTGCATTTTTCGCAACTGGTCCCGGTTTGGTCTTAAAATGTATATATTCTACACTTGAATTTTCCTAATCTCAAGGTCTCCTGCTAGACCAAACTGGAGCACTTTCACCTCTCAAACTCAATACGTTGTTTTAAATGAGATTGGTGTCAAATCCACATAAAATAATGATTCCCCAGCGGTCACGAGCTGTAAGGCAATTGACACAAATCTTGGAGTAACAGCGAAACCAAGTCCATATAGTTTCAAGCACAGAAACAAAAACTGAAATGCAAACTGATTCAGGCCAGTCCGGTTCAGGCCTGCCCCAAACACCCCTATGTTTGCTATAAGAAAATATTAAACTTAATCCTTAACTATAAATCCTACTTTTAAACACTTTCTCAAGTGATCAATGAACTGGAGCAAAGAATGCAACACATGAAACAGAGATAATTTATGTGTGAATGAGGTCCACAATTAATGACCTATATGTCTGCGAGTTCATAAGCTGCCGGAAATAAGTAATTACATTGCAAGAATACTGTCGGTTGATGTCGGAATACTTGTAAAACATAATATTACCACTGAGACGCCATGTTAATGTGTTAGCCATAAAGAAATTTTAGTAAATGAACAAGGTCCATTAATATGAGCGAGAATTTTCGACAAATATTCGACGAATCAATATAAAATTCAAAATACAACGTTCTATTTACTAATTGGCATTCGTTTTATAGGAAGCTTTGCAGAATTATTAGATAAAAGTTTTTGTGTGATGGAAAAAGCCAGAATCTTAAAGCTTCTTTTTTGCGTAAGTAAAATATATCATCATATTAAATACTTCTATTAAGTAATATTCCGTTCGTGATTTGCCAAATTAAGTATATAATGTTCCAGACTATACGTCAAGTGGTCTCTAAACCAATCAGAGCGCCGGAAGCGAACTTTATTTTAATTTTGAAATTATACAAATAGATTCTCACACAGAGAAAGATGATATCACTCAAGTTATTTTCGAATAATTTTGAATATATCAGTTCACCAAATTAGGTCACATTCATAGGTTTTGAAATGAAACAAAGAAATTTCAAACATATTTTGACCGGTTACACGAGACTTTTTGACACTTCGCTGCTTATTATTTCGGCTTTGTGAAATAAAAATAACAGCGACCAAAGTCAATATGGACTTGAATAATATCCGTTCATGTTTGCCGGGCCTCGTGCTTGTGTATGCATTGTTTACTGTAGTATTCGTCTCAGGCTGAGTTTATTAATAACACTTTGAAGTCTGAAGAGGAGTCTTTAGTATTTTATTCTGGCTAACGCCAGACGATTTTATTCAGCACAGGGAGAGGTCCAGGCCTCAAAGTGTTAAAACTTATCTTTTTAACACTTTGAAGCCTGAAGACGAGTCTTTAGTATTTTATTCTGGCTCATGCCAAACGATTTTATTCAGCACAGGGAGAGGTCCAGGCCTCAAAGTGTTAAAACTTATCTTTTTAACACTTTGAAGCCTGACGACGAGTCTTTAGTATTTTATTCTGGCTCATGCCAAACGATTTTATTCAGCACAGGGAGAGGTCCAGGCCTCAAAGTGTTAAAACTAATCTTTTTAACACTTTGAAGCCTGAAGACGAGTCTTTAGTATTTTATTCTGGTTAACGCCAGACGATTTTATTCAGCACAGGGAGAGGTCCAGCCCTGAAAGTCTTAAAATCTATCTCTCTAATTAACACTTTGAAGCCTGAAGACGAGGCTTTATTATTTTATTCTGGCTAACACCAGACGACCAGCAGTCCAGTGTTCAAAGTGTTAAATAAAATTATTAATGTTTTCGTGCGAGAAGTCTGTTCTTTATCGAGAAATCAAATAGAAGATCAGAATTCCTGACACACTTCATCGTTTTGAAAAGAAGACACCCAGCTGATTAGACATGATAAACAAAGACATACCAAACATATACAATAACCCGGATACTTTAATTTCAAAGTAATATACTTTTAAGAAAATGACATGCATGCTGGGCTAACCTAAAGCCTGATTAAGGGAGAGCCAAGTTTATGACTTGATTAATATATGCAAAAATTCACGAGTGCATTAGCGCCAAGATCCGAGAGCATGCTTCAAACTTCAATGCATCGGAAAGATAAACAGATCCATTAAGAAAAGTTTAGACAAGTTGGTTTGTCTTCTGGTTGGAGGTGATGGCAAAGTTTCGTAAATTATTGTTGATGTCAAGCATTGTTTTACTGTTGTTTGTAACACCAGGGAAGGCAGTCGATCCCACGCGTTTCAAAGGTAAGGAATATAACACACTGGGAAAACCACTGAATACATGACGAATTTAACCTAACTGTTATTGAGTTAATAGTTCGTTGAAACATACGCCTTATCAGGCTAAACTATTTCATAAGCTGGTGATATCAAAAACAGCTTTAGGCCCGTAGGGGACACAGTGAAATATAGATATATATATAGAGAGAGCGGAAAATATACAAGCTATATTTAACAGATAGACAGTCAAGGTTAAATTCAATGGTCATCAATTGGTTATATTGTCGCTAACAAGATTGTATATCTAGAAAAATCATGCCTTAATGAGTTATCAGACAGAGATATTCCGTATATTGAATTATTATTAAGTGTTATCATTATCAGTATTGGAAGCCACGCCGTGAGATGTTTCCAAACAGAAACTCATGAAAGTATTTTAAACAAAATTAAACTTATCATATACAACTTCCGTTGGTTAAAGAGAATTTGCATAATATTGAATTAGTGTGGCTTAAAAATGCATGATTATTGACATGAGTAATATGAAGTTAGCTATAGGTTTACAAAGTAGCTAGCTGAATTATTAAATCTATAGTTAGCTTTCTTTCAAATAGTCTCTCAATTTAAGCTATGAGTTAAATTTATTTCTAATATCTAACAAAGCAAGCCTGAACTTTCCGCTGCACTGGAGCGTTGAATTTGGAAGAAATGATCAGTTTCAAATCACGCGAGATATTCTACTTGTCCTTGATGCTGTATAAAATGTTATTGCTAAGTATAAATATACTTAGTTGGAATAAAAACTAAAACTGGACAGTGAAAAAGAGAAGTGATATCATTCTATTAAATGCAAAGCAATTCTAAAAAATAATTGGCTGCAATAAACTCGTTAGACTCATGAGCACGAACACGACTTGATATTACGCCGCCGAAATATTGTACTTGCATAATATATTATGTTATTCAGCTATATATAGACGAAATCGAAGTTTCTACTGCGCATACAATCTGAGTCGGGATAAAACGTAGTTCGTTTATAACATGAGGCAGCAGCAGTCGTAGTAAACATAACATTTCTGATTTCAGAAACTTTTTAATGTTTAGGTATTCTATAAGAATAAAATTTGCTTATCGATTATCCTTGACAATAATCCTAAACGTAGTGTCTAAAAGTAATGAACTCAAAACATGAAAAAAACAGTCCCAGCCTATGTTATCTTCCCGTTATGCTTTAATAGACACAAAGTAATTTGCATAGGGGCCCAAGTTGAAAAGGAAACTAATTTGCATGTGGGCCTAAATGAAGGCTACGATTTGGTGTATATATAGGATTTCTAATAATAATTATGGACAGTGATTTGGGGACTAATAGCAACTTTAAGATCTACGACGTCAACCTCAGACGTCCTCTAAACAAAAGAATTATTTTTGCAAAACAAAGAGAATGAATCATTTTTATTCCCAAGAGCAATCTTCACACCGTCCTCGTTCTTTCTACAACACCACTTAGAGCATTTCCACGTCTTCAGGACGACGTCAACGGCCAAAATATGAGAACTGTTGCTTGAGATTGACTTCAATACAGACACTGGGAATCATTTTAGCAATACTGGGGCGTTTTGAAAGTCATTACTTAAGCCTGGTTCTCACTTCTCATATGTCGCCGATGATCGGCGATTTATGATTTAGATGCATGTTAAGTAATAAAGAACAATGCAGAAGTTCTTTATTACTTAACATGCTGCTGCACTTCCCGTTTTAACATGCATCTAAGGCCTGGTTTAGACGTCGAAGTTCCGTCGCATTTAATTCGTCGAATTTAATGCGACGATTATGCGACAGAAGTGACACAGTTCGGTTTAGACGTCGAATTTAATGTGTCGCATTTAACGTTACGGTTGAAATTTAACGCCAAATAGCTCTAAACGTTGGTGTTTCGAGTTTCGAATTACCGCGCGTTGCAATTTGCATGGCACCCAGCTGTTAAGAGAAACGCCATGTTTTTATCTTCAAGTAAGACCTTCAGAGGCTGTCTGTGTTTCAACATTGTGTCGTTGGTCGCCCGTTTGTCGTTAGTGAATGTATAAGCTTTCGCTTAAAGCTCTCATTCTTAAAACTCGATTAATGTGTTGCTTTCGGCTATTTCGACAGTTTTCTTCGGCCGAAAACTCCAATACATTTTTATTGCCACCCAACTTCATACTAATTGTTTTCGTCCGTCACAAAACATTCTGGACGATACAAACAAGTACGACATGTTGAAAATGATCTTCGTGGGGCCCACAAACTGTAAAATTGTTGGGTATCGAGGGATATTGTAGGATAGAAAAAGTGATTATACTAATTTATGCATTTTATTCGACTGCATTTTATGCGACGTCTAAATCAACGTCGCATTTCCGTCGAATTATGCGACACAGCTCGTCGCATAATTCGACAGCGTCGAATTAAATGCGACGCGTCGAATAAAATCAGTTTAGACGTTGCATTTCCGTCGGATAAAATTGGTCGCTTTAAATGCGACGAATTAAATGCGACGGAACTTCGACGTCTAAACCAAGCCTTAATCACAAATCGCCGATCATCGGCGATACATGAGAACCAGGCTTAAACTACAATCAGTGACAAAAGTGTTGGGAACTTCAACCTAAAGGACATTATTTTCCGCTCCAAGTATCCCCGGCCCTCCTGTTCAATGTTGGTGACCCTTTAGGTGTTCATCTCAACGTTCAGTGAGTTCCTTACTTTAAATTCAACATTGAATAGGGAGGGAGAGGGAGGGATATACTTTACTACCAAAATAATTGAAAGAATATTAGGCAGTAAGTACCAACAATGCGAGATGTCCCAAGGTATTTTGTCACTGATTGTAGCTTCAAATATCAAATATAATAGTCAGTTTTTAAACCGTGACTTCTTTAAATTGTAGAACTTATCTTGCGTTTTTAACCGCCGTGGTCGTTCTAGCATCTTAAAGCCCCTAATAATGTGTTACTCCGAGTGATGAACCATACCGCGGACAAGTGACAAAACTCCACTTGGTCCGGCTGGGATTCGAACCCGCGACCTTCGGTTTACTAGTCCGATGCTCTACCAACTGAGCTACAGGTCAAGTTGGGAGCTGAAGGTCGAATGATGGTACTCTATCCCACAATAACCATTCGAAATCGTCGTGTATGACTAGACTTGAGAAACTAGTGGAAAAATAAATAAGAAGCTTAAAGTTATGTATCTATCAATTTATTTTCTGCATTGGGGATTTTGACAATCTTTCTTAATTTTTTATTTTTACGAATAGTTATATCCAAACAATGTTACTATTGTATGGGGGATAACGAAAAAGGCGTGGATAACATTGAAACTTGTTCTACCGAAAATCATCTGGAAATCGAGAATTGTCCTATTCAAGACCGCTTCGACAAATGCATTGTTTTCCAAGCTTTCTCCAGAAGCAAGAATACAACATTCTTTAAACGAGAATGTACATCCGAGCGGTTTTGTACAGACGGAACTCTTTGCTCAGATCCAGATTTTTCGAGCTGTCGGTTTGAATGTTGTACTGGAGATCTGTGCAACGATTTTGATTTCAAAAGTGATACGGTTTCCCTTATTACCACACAACCAACTGTTGTTGAAATCACAACAAAAGACGCTGCACAAACAGCAATGATACCTTCTGAAGCAACTGCGTCACTCAAAGCAGCAACGACACCACAAACACAACAGCAAACAAAACAGGAAAACTCATTTCATAAAACTACGAAGCCGTCAGCTGAACGAGACAGAACAACCACAGAGTTTGAGCACGCAGCTGGAGGACCACCAAGGGAAACTTCTGGTAATAAATAGTAATTAATTTTTTTAGCTAAATTTTTAGTGAATGTGTTTTAGTAAATTTTTACTAAATGCTTTCAGCTTGAAGTTGAGAAAGTTTTTTCGTATGTTTTTGCTGTAATAATAATAATAATAATAATAATAATAATAATAATAATAATAATAATAATAATAATAATAATAATAATAATAATAATAATAATAATAATAATAATAATAATGGAAACTTTATTAAATGTCTTTTTAGATAATATACAATTGTAAATCTCGCTTATTTAAGGTAATTTACAATCGGCTACTTGAATCAACACTAACAATATATAACTAATAACTATATATAACAACATAAAACAAATATACAGCACAATAATTTTAAAAAGTTAGCAGTTCAGGATTTGTCCATTCCTTGTTTCGGTAACAGAATACGTAATAGGTGGTTCTGATTGCGATCGTCGTCATTCTACTAATACAATATTTTTGATGAGTCTTGTCAAGATTAAGATCATTCAGCATTTCTATGAATGTAGAACATTCTGCGGCAAAGACACCAAGGCAGCTAATCGATAGGTTTACAAAAATAATAATAATAATAATAATAATAATAATAATAATAATAATAATAATAATAATAATAATAATAATAACATCTTTATTTAAACGGATAAAAACCGATCAGCTAATAAATATTAGCTGGTATAAACCGGTGACCAGTATACAATAAATTTCAAAGTATATCTAAATTATTTAGTAATGTATCTGATCTATATTTAGTAAATATGCAAGCATGGTTAAAATATTTAATAAAAAGGAAATGTTATATGCTACAGCGATGTTCGTGAGCATCTGTTTCTAAAAGATACTTAAAAACGTTAGTTTTAAGAGAAGGCAATGTGTTCAAGTCCCGCAAGGTTTTTGGTAAAGCGTTCCACTCTGCTGCTGAACACTGAAATGACGACTGACCCATTTTCGATTTTGTTGGAATTACGTGCAACAACGTGGTGTCTCTCAGGGATCTTTTGTGCATTTCTGATCTCTTAACTAGATAGCCAGATAACTGTTGAGGGCAGCCAATGTTGTTTATTTTTTTTTTATTATTGGTTTTTTATGTTGTTTATTATTTTTTCTGTACAAGCTGTCGTAAGTTAAACTCAGAGAAAAACTGTGAGCTCCAGACGGGACTCGAACCCACAACCTTCCGAATGCCAGCCGGACGCTCTCACCTTTGAGCCACTGGAACTCAGATGGTAGACTGAGGTTATTTTTAAATATTTATACACCTGGGAACTATCTTAAACAACCTCAGTCTACCATCTGAGTTCCAGTGGCTCAATGGTGAGAGCGTCCGGCTGGCATTCGGAAGGTTGTGGGTTCGAGTCCCGTCTGGAGCTCAGAGTTTTCTCTGAGTTGAACTTACGACAGCTTGTACAATAAAAACACACGAAAAATTTTATCATGCTTCAGATTGTGTGGATATCGACAAAATGTGCTCTTCCTACGTTTCAAATCCAAGTCATTTGGTTTATTATTGTGAGGATAACAAAGATTATATGATGGTGTATTGTCAAAGAACGTGCAACTATTGTAACGAAAGACTACATATAGGTAACTGAGTTTTTACTCTGATTATATTTATTACAATCACCACCATCACCAGCATCATGCACCATCATCATCACCATCACCATTTTCATCACCATTACTATCACCATTACCATCACCATTACTATCACCATCACCATCACCATCACCATTACCATCACCATCACCATCACCATCACCATCACCATCACCATCACCATTACCATCACCATCACCATCACCATCACCATCACCATCACCATCACCATTACCTTCACCATTACTATCACCATCACCATCACCATTGCCACCACCATTGCCATCGCCATCACCATCACCATTGCCATCACCATTATTATTACTATTACTATTAGCATGACCATGACCACCATCATAATCACTATCACTGCCATCACTACCATCATCACTATTACCACCACCATCACCGGTATTACCACAATCACCATCATAATCACCCCCACTACCATCACCACCATCACTATAACCATTAACCCCACCATCACCATTACCATCATAATCATCATCACCATCATTATCACCATCTCCATCATTACAATCATCATCATTATCTATCGTGTATTGTTTATTGTTATAAATGTTGATCTAATACATTTTAAATATTTTGTATTCCATACATTAAAGCTACAACAACAAAACAAATTCCTACCACGAAAAAAAATTCTGAAGGTTAGTGGACAAGTCAGAAAGTTCATTTTTAAATAATAAAAGACAAAGAAGTATTATATTGAATGTTTAATTACTACAAGCCTGTTAATTCATAGTCGCTTGAAGGAAATTAGGGAGCTTAATAAGCAAACTTTATCATCTAGCAGAAACCACGCATCATTTAGGTGGTATTGAATACTTAAAGTATGTTATTCGACATCTAAAAGATTCAGAGTTCTAAAAGGATTTTGTCGCATAGTTTGAAGTCAAACTCAACTAACAGGTTTCACCATTTCACGAGTTAACGTCGTCCCGAAGACGTGAAAATGATCTGAATAACGTTGTATGTAGAACGAGGACGGCGTTAAGATTACCCTTGGGACTAAAAATTATTCATTTTCTTTGTTGTGTGAG